>JBAMAX010003755.1:0-329821 GCA_037043745.1 Chymomyza amoena
CACTTTGCTGCACTTTTTTGTTAGCTACCTTTGAAATAACTTTAATGGCCACAACTTTATCATCTTCACGTCGCAACGCCTTGTAGACGCAGCCAAAGGAACCTTGGCCCACCAAAGAGCTTACCGCGTACCGATTCATGGCAACATAGGAATTTTCTAATAAAATGCGCTTTGAGTTGCAAAAAAAACCTGTTGAAAATGCAGCCAAAAGAACAAAACACAAACCAGCAGCCGCGATTCGATAAATCGTATGTCCAGTGTTGCCAGCTTGTCAGCACTTCTTTTTGTTTTAGCCGTATGGCAAGGCCAGCTCGAAGTGCTCAGCTGTTTTGTGTTTTTTTGGTCTGCATTTGCAGCGAGAGTTTTATCAAACACTAGCGAAATTGTGAAATAAATAATGGTTAATAAATTAGTAAACTTAAACTGTGCCCCAATTTAAGGAGACGACAATAATTAAGCAGCCAAACTGCAGCAATATGCGTGAGCCAAACTTGTACGTCATACTATCACATGCACTAATTGGTAAGTGGACGCGTTTTGTTGTTGTAAAGTTTGCAGTTTGCCGACAAAGCTTAATTGCATGTTTAATGTATTATGATGTTTTATTTTAGGCTCAGGCTTCTTTTTTCTGTACATGCAACATGTGCGCGTTATTTTTGAATCACGCACCAATATACAACATCTTAACCAACTGGAGCGTGAATCAATGTTGCGCCGCGAGGATGCGCTCTATTATACGTTTTACAAAACATTAGTGGACGGACCCGACTTCTGGTATGGCTATGAGCAGTTAAAGAACGTCACCGACATTGAGTACCCGCACAGCGTTAATGTTTTGCAGCGTTTTTATGTCTTGCCTGAGCTGGTAGCGGCGTAAGTGCATCTTTATTATAGTACTGCAGTTGCTCCTGTTCACGTGGCTTATTTTGTTATTTTACAGCTTTTTCTTCCATCTGGTGCGCAACAGCTACAACCCCATCTTACAGCCTATGCACTTTTATTTCGAATTTGTTTGGATAATGGGTGGCCTGACATTGCTTGTACTCTACCTCTATGGCACACTGCTAAGCGAAAATGTGTTTGGTGGCATTTACGGTGTCATTTCGTACTTGATGTTTCATTCATTTGCCGCCAAGATCTATGAACGTCCTTTGGCACGCGAAAACTTTGCATTTCCCTTTATATTCCTACAAATGTTCTATCTTTGCATTTGCATTGGACGCGTTATACATCGTAAACGTCATACCTCACGTTGTTTTATGGTAAGTTGCCTTCATTATTGTTGCATTTGCAGTATGCCGCTTCTAAAGCTTAGGCTCTTTCCAGATCTTTAGCATGTCATGTTTTACTGCCTTTGCGTTGCTCTCCTGGCAATTCTCCACAGTTATATTTACTACACAAATACTGATCGTTATGACCTCTTGGAACTTCAGCTCCATGCCTGTTAGCCTTGCCAATGCCTTTGCCATGGACTACTCGCTTTCACATCTGCTGGGCAATGCAATTGCCTTTGTGATCTCACATGGCAACACTCAAATGGTGTTTACCTGGCAGCTAATTGTCTCGCTCAGCCTCTTCCTTATAATAGTAGCACGCCAGGTGCGCAGCCGTCGCTGCGCCAACAACGATCCATTGCAGGGTGACTATTTCTCACTTAAGTTTATATTACTGGCCTTGCTGTTGGCCAGCAGCATGCAAGGAAAAGTGCTAAGCTTGCTTGGTAAATCCGGTGTGCTAAGCCTTCAGGATAGTACCTATATACACTACTGCGATCTCTGGGCTCACTGGATGCTGCAGGGCAAGGTAAATTTTGTGACTAATCTTTCGGCTTGCAATCCACTATACGCACGCATAGCCTGGTCCGAGCTGTGGCAATTGGTGAAGACGCTGATTGTGAAACCCTACTGTATGTACGGCGTTGTCATGCTGGCCATGTTCTTTCGCAAATGGCGCAAGAGTCATGTGCCTGCAGCTACTACACAGGAGCAGCGGGAGCGTGCAAGCAAATATGTGCTGGAGGACTTTCTTGAAGAGCATCATGTGTCAATGAGCGCTATGTCCAATAAAGAAACAGAGCAACAGCTGCAAAAATGTTTTCAAATGCTCGAACGCTGTCAGTATGATTATGAACGTTACAAGCGTGAAAAAGCCAAACTGCAGCGGGAGCAACCACAAAAACGTGACGAATTCATGGAGGATATTAAGCGGCTTAAAGCACAAATCCATCGCAATAGCGATAAGCAACGCAAGGCCAGTCAAGCTGAACAAGAAGCAGCGGCTAAGCCAAATCAAACCAAAGAAACAGCACAGCTGCAAAAACAAGCACAAAAGAAGCATGACAAGGAGTTAGAACAAGATGAGGAGCTGTTAGCAAATACACCAGATGAGAATTGTGAAGCCGAAACTGATGAAACGTTGCCGTCCAAAGCGCAAAGCGAAACCACCAACCCCGAAGACCCACCAGCTGGTGACAATGACAATTGCAAACGCCGCCAGTCAAGTACGCGTCGTTGTCAATATACAGGAGCGGCAAACGATGATGATGAGTCGTCTGCCATGCCCACGGCGAATGCACAAATTCTGAATTTGCACTATATGTATAGCTTTATGCAGATGATTGTGTTTACGCTTATTGGTTTGACCGTGCGCAAGTTGTTCTTTTTGAGCTTTACTCAAGGTTGTGTGATTGCGCCCACCGTATGTTCCAAAGTCTGGTATCATCGGCAGCGCAACATATTCTGGTCAGTTTCCCTGGCTGTGTTTTTACTAAGCATGTTTGATCCGGGCATGGTTGTAAGTACAGATTTAATTAAATGACATAGCCAGTTATAAGTAATGCTTATGACTATTTACAGAATATACATGAGGAGTACTTTCCCACACGGCATCAACAAAATGCCGATGACTTGGATAGCATGCTGGAATGGATTAAATTGAATACAGAACGCGATGCAGTGTTTGCAGGTAAATAGTACACAACTCAGAGATAGTAATGATGTATTAATTGTATATGTAAATAATTTTGTATATATTTTATTTGCAGGCCCCGTTGAGATTATTGGCACCGTGCACCTGACCACCAGAAGGCCGATTGTGAATCATGCGCATCTCGAAATGCGTCAAATTGCGTTAGTATAGCTGCTTACTAATACACTGAATAACTATTTACTGACAATATGTTGTTATATATTTCTTTAGTGAGCGCACGGAGCATGTTTATTCAATATATAGCAGACAGCAATCTTCCGATATATATAATCAGTGCTCTCAATTGAAAATTCAATATTTAATCATATCACTTGAGGAATGCACCAATGAAGTGCGGTAAGTGTACATAATTTTGATAACAAGCATTGTTGTTGCTATTAATTTCTTTTGCTTTTAGTGACGATTGTGATATACTATCCATATGGGATGATAAGCAGCCCGCTTATCGCAAATATCCACAGTTTTGTCATGAACTGCTGCATAAGAATGTGCCAAGCTTCTTAAAAGTTTATGCTAATGACAACTATGGCATAATAAAGATGTTCTCCCAAAGCGTACAGATCAATTTAAAGCACAACAAAATGCCAGAAATGTCCATATGAGCTTGAGCAATTCATGTAGTAAACAAAAGCAGCAAGGAGCGTGCAGTCTAACGCTTATAGTTACGTTTAGTATATTGCTAAAAGCCTGCGCGCTAATGCGTGTATCTTAGTTATAGCTCCAGATGTTTAAGTCTTCTTGGAAATTTGTCGCCAAATGTTTAAACAAAGCTCAAGCAGCAGAGGCATAATAAGTACATGCATAGCATTTAAATCAAACCTTTAGCAGCTATTAGCATTATTATTTAGTTAATGCTACTGTCGTTTCTATGTCAAGCTAGTGTCTACACTGACAAACAAAAGTTTTATTTTACATTGTAATATTGTAATTTATGCGCCTATGCATTCCCTTGTTTTTTTTTTTAATATTATTAATAGTAGTTACACTTTTATGGACAAGTATGGTATATGTACTTGTCTATGTGTATAAGTTAAGTAGCATGTTTAGATATTTTTTGGACTAAATACTTTTTATGTGTGTTAAGTTTAAGCTAAGCTTTTTATTAGTTGTACAAAAAAATACCTACTAAAATAGTACATAAAGTGCAGCAGAGACGAGTCATCGAAGCCTCAGCTAAATTAAGGTCAATAAATAAAACTATGTACACATATATGCGTGAGTATATGTGTATGTATATAAGCAATTGTTTGAAAATAAGCTAAAAGTGAAAATAAATTTAAAATTATATTAAACAAAATGAGCTATAATTACTTACCTTTAAAAAACTTCTACCTTAAGCAAAACAACTTTTAAAATTTTTGTAAACTTAAATTTATTTCATTGTTAGTGTATGCTGTTCTTTTGTCCACTAGGCCTTTTTGCTGTTTTTATCTTAAGTTTTATTATCATTTTACAAAAAGCCTAAAAGCTTGAAATTTGTTTAGTATCTAAAGTCAGAGCGCAGCGTTAAAGTGTAAGTATATAGAGTATTGTGGTTTAGAGAGAGATTATGCATAAGTTTTAGGTTAGTTTAGGATTTCGGTAAACGCTCCTAAACAAATTTTATATCTTATCTGTGCAATGGCTTTGTTTTAACATTTAAAAAGTTTATTTTGCATACTATATGGTATAACAACTCTCGGTTTCGCATTTGGTTTATTTTCCACCATAAGGCGCGCAATTTTGCAGAAGTTAATTATAGTACAACTGTTAATATTGTTTATTGTACATTATATATATATTTTTTTGTTAACATTTAACATGAGCATGGGTGCAAAGTTTTAAAAACAAAAATTACCCATTTATAAAAGCGCAGAAATCAGGCCAAATTTCTTACAAGTTAGCTACAGTCTTTCTTAATTTACATTTACTGTCTGTGTGTGTATATACTATATATAATAAATATACATACAAGTATGTATGTAGTATTTTATATATTTTCTTTTAATTTATTTATTTGTAAGTTTGAAGTTAATTTTAAATTAATTTTGATTTCACTTTGTTCATGCTTAATTGTGTTTTAAATTTTTAACAATTGAATTGTTGCATTTTTTTTAGCTTAGACTTTAATTGTTTGTGTGTGTGTGGAAGCAATATTTGAATTTTGTTTATGTTTTTAATTGGCTATAAAATAGGCGAATTTTTTTAAAATAATAAACCCACTAAAAATATATTTTTTATAACTAGCTTTTGGGTCAAACTCAAGCGCTAAGCATTGTTCATTCTCAATTATAATTGAAAAATATTTATAAAATGTTTTTATTTGCATTTTAATTATTTAAAATTAATATTTATGTATAGATATATGTGTATATATATTTATTAATTGATTATCAATTTTAAATTTTATATATAATTTATTGGTGCGTGCTACTGTGCAAAATATTTGCTCAATTATAAAATTGTTTCACAGTTGTTGCTAGTATAATATTTTTCTTAAACTTTTTATCTAATTAAATAAAACAATATACAGGCATGCTTAGAAAATCTTAAAAACAAAGCATTTTTTAAACATTTGCTAATTATAGTTTATAATGATCCTGCTTAATAATGCTAACAGTTCATACAACAAAAAACTCTACTCAAAATTCAATTTTGTTTTTTTTTTAAAACATTTTTAAAAAGATTTTCATAAAAAGTGATGAGTTTCAGCAAATTTATGTAGTTTTTTTAGTTTATTTTTTTTATTTTTAAGTACTATACAGTGTTTTGAATAAGAATACTAGTTACTTAACTCAAATATGTAACTTTAGCTTATTTTCTTTTTTATATTTCCTTACAACGTTCTTCAATTGAATTTTTTATCACAGCAATAATTGTTTTTTTTTTTTAATAATTTATTTAATATAATGCATAAATTTGTATGTGTTTGTGTTGTAATCAGGCGTCAGAGCAGATTGCCTTAAGTTTAATTCTTTAAAGGTATATATTTATATAAGTTTGGGAAATATTTTATTAATTTGGATTTCCGAAAGCTTTAAAAACGAGCTAAATATTAAAGATTAGTTATTCAAAGGAAGGACAATGCGATCTGGAGTTCCACAGGGTAAGGATCAGTCGGATGTTGAAAAATTTACGTTGACAATTGGATAATTTTTGCTTCTTTATAGACGATTCATTCGATAAAAATACCAATTTTCAGATCGATTTCGCCTTAAATTTAAGGAACTGTTTCGAATTTGGTATACTTTGTTTACATCTCTTCGGTAAGTCATGGTTGTAAGTTAGAAATAAGAAAATTTTCGGAATCGGTAGAAAACCTTTTCAAGTATTTCTTTTCTCATTTTAGGACATGTTTCTTCCAGCAACATGGAGATACGCCATGCAGTTGCAGCTTCAAAACGGGATACTATGCCTCATGAAATAAAAATTTTTAAATCGATTTCGTCGTGAACTTAAGGAACTGATTCGAATTTGATATACTTTGTTTACATATCTTGGGTAAGTCATGGTTGCCATTTAGAAATAAGGAATCGCTATAAATCTATTTCAAGTATTTATTTTCTCTTTTCTTTCTAGGACACAATCTTAATGGAAGTTTTTGAAAATTTCTTTGAAAGGGCATTAAGTTGCAAGAGGGCTAGGTACAAATGTGTTGTGGCAGCATCATAGTACACCATGACACTATGACTCTCGAGTGGATGCAAGTGGAACGCAAAAAAGTCGTCCTTGCAACAAGTCTTCAGGCTATGGGCAGGTGACCTTCAAAATGAAGCGCACTAGCAATTGCAATGAAAGATTTAGGAGGCACCGAGGTCACCCAGACAGTATACACCCTTAGGAATGCCAAACCCATTAAAACACTAAGAAAGAGTTTTAATAATTTAGTTTTATATATGTTTATGATATAATTTTTTTCCCGAAAAAGGGTTCCTCACAGAGAGGTGGGGCACTGCTACCAAAAGGTCTTTTGTACCATACCCTTAAGTTAAAGCAAAAGACTTTCCGCTGTTCGCATGAATAGCGGTAGGTCTTTTGTTGGTATTGACCTGAGATGGACGGGATATGCTTTCATGTGTCCTATCCCATGTGACAGGCTGTGTCCCATACCAGCGCTGGGCAGTCACAGAGAATATGTCTGGTGGTTTCATCGTCTTCTAGACAGAGCCTGCACTCGGAGGAGTCCGATATCTATGATATTATATAATAAACGGAAAGGCTACAACCAGGCCGAGGGATGGTTCGGCTATAAAGAACTTAGAAAATCCTATTTCATAAAAAATAATTAAATTTGTAATAAATAGCACAAAATCAATAAGATAAAAAGAATATTAAAATAAAAGAATTTAAAATAATTTTAATAAAATATAATAGAAATGAATATGTTTATGTTTGAAATTGTACAACTAATAATATAGAAATAAATAAAAGCTATTGTATTATACAGCAATTAATCTATTTATATTTGAAATTTTTCAATAAACAAAAAAATCGAATATAACTTTATCAAGTTTTTTTTATTTTGAAACCAAAAAACATTTTGAATTTCAGTTTTCTGGGCTTTGAGATATTTATCAAATTGATCTGGTTAAAATTTTGACAAAAATTTTTCTATTCGTGCTCACCAAACCAGCTAAACTACCAGGCGAACAGAAATTATGAGCAAGCGGCTGTAGAATAAAATTTTTTTCTAAATTTAGCACTAAAAGTATGCTACACTTTCGTAAAATAACAAGGCCAAGATCCGCTAAGAAAAAAACGTTGCATACTTTTAGTTGCTAATTTAAAGTTGCTTGCTGGGTTTGAGGCATTTCTGTTCGCCTGGTAGTTCAGCTGGTTTGGTGAGCGTGAAAGAAAAATTTTTTGACATTAATTTTTTAAAACATTTTTTTTTTTGGATGAGAAGATGCATTGCTTTGAATCTGTGGTACTTTTTTTTTTTCTTTTTTATATTTTTCAGCATATTTTAAATAATATAAATGGAGAATTTCATCGAAAATGTTTACCATCGATGTCTGAAAAGCCTGTCTTGCTGAACATTTATCGGATGTAATTTTTTATAGATAAGTGTCATCCGTTGTCCATTATTAAGCTTTTAATTTAAGTTTTTACTTTCCTATATTGGACAACCTACACTTTACAAAAAAATAATAGAAAAAAAATAACGAAAGCTTCATTTAATATTTTAGAAAAATGTTTATTTAAAATTCATAAATTTATACAAAATGTTGTATTAAATGAAAAATATATTTAAAAAATTAAAATGGTGATTTAAACACAAAATAATAAATAATATATAAAATAAAATATTCAGCCTATAATGCTCTGGCTACTAACAAATTTCCAATTTATAATTATATAAATATTTTAATTTAAAATTTATTAAAACTTAAATGAATTTTTGTTTATGTAATAATATATAATATAATGTAAACTTAAGCGCATTTAATATTTAGGGATATTAACTCAACTATAAAAAAAAATATTACAAAAAATTAAGTTTCATTTAAAATTTAAGAAGTAATATTAGAAATTATATACAAAATAATAATAAAAAAATATAATAACTTCGCATATTTCCCATTTCAGGCGCAGCGTCGCTGAGAGTGTCCTGGATTTGGACTTTGCAGATCTGTGCGATAGTCACTCGGTAGATGGGGAATCAAGAAGGGCGCCTTTGCAGACGTGACGAGTAAGGCATCTGCGTGTAAATGGTGAGGGAAATGTGGTGGTTATGGACCAGCGGAAGGAGCTATGATTATGGTGGTGACACTTCTCCGGCTTACTGTCGATTGATGGTATCGGTCATCAAAGCTAGCACCGGAACAAACGTACCCACCATACGGCGTTGATATGCCGGCGCCTAGCTATGACGAAATCTGGGTTGCCACCAAGAGGCTCATATAAAGTGGGGTAGGTAGATTGCTAGGCTGAATGTAACATCTCTATTCTCCGAGGATTGATATTATAGTGTGCTCCGTGTGCTCTGTCTGCTCTCAAGGATTACCCCACAGAAGGTGGCAACTATTCAGGTATCAGTCCTTATTCTATCGCCTATAAGATCCTCTGGGCTTACTATGTGAAAGCAAGGTCACTGATCGGGTCTTATCCGTTAGACCTAGTTAGACACAGGAATGCCATAAATCAGCCTTAATAGCCCTTTAAAAGATTGCGCATCTTCTACATTGTCTGAGTTTGGGTATCTATAGAAGTTGTGCAGAAAACGTTGAGTTTTAGACAAAGCTCCATTAAGGTAGGAAAGAACCTCTCCGCTGGAGGTTTCAGAGAAGGCATTGCTATCTCCTTCAACTTTGTGATGGACAGTATCTTGCGGATTTTATAAAAATACTCTCCTAATGCTTAACATGACAGGATTTTCCTTGCAAATTTAAGAGCTCTCATACTGTATGGCCTGTGGGTTATATCTCTGCAATTAAAATTTTTCGCGGTCGTGGCTTTTTGAAAAATGAACTCCATCGCCTATAAAAATAACGAGGCTCTGAAAAAAAAATTTAGTTCAAGAACAAGCTCTTTGGAGTTAATGCAGCTTTCCAAAAAAAATACTCCAAATCCTTTTTGCGGTTTTGACATCTTTAAGCGCAATTAGCTCTGCATGGTTAAGCCAATTTCGGATTACCGAAATTATAATATTTTTTTTTAAGTTATAAATAAAAATATCACTAATAAATAAATTGTGTAGGCATGTTCATCATCTTCAAGTTTAGTTAAACATTTAAATCTAGCAACATTAAATATTAAAAATTTTGTATTTGAAGCGTTCAAAGCCATAACATTTAACATTAGCTGGCTCTTGCATTTTGGATGTGGTCAAATGAAACCGAACTGAAACTATGACCCACCTATATTATATAGTATACCCAAGTTCTAGTAGGCTGCACGAATTTGAATATTGGCGAGTAGAAGATTTAAGCACAATTGGGAATGGAATCATTTGGTTTGTTGCGACGCTATTGAGGGACTATTGTCCGGATTTTTGAATCGTCTATGATAACAAGACAGATCTATATTTTAAGAAGTAGGACTTTCAAAAGAGGCTTCAATATGCACTAGAATCGAATATTGCAGGGCTCAGCAATATCTGAAAGAGAAGAGAATCTGAGTCTTCTACTACTATTGTGGCCATTACAACCAGTATCGGTCTTGGCCGCGGAAATTATCCTACGCCAGCGGTTTCTGTCTTGTACTTGCTGGGGCCAATTGGCAATCCCCAGGCCACAAAGATCCTCCGTTGCCTGATCTTTCCATCGCAGAGGCGGGACTCGCTGACGTCGTTGACCATCCTGATCTTCTTGATCAGGAGTCCTCTATTCGACTTTATTTAGGTAGCTCCAAGCCTAAGTATGACAGCAGCTAGCTAGGTTTCCATGAAGGTATGGACTACCATTCAGTAGATCGTTCTGTCTTTATTTTAAGTTAGCCGCAACTTTGAGGCTATCCCGAATTTAAATTTTATTAGTATATACGGAACTTAATTCCAAGCTATACCGACTTAAGGTAAACCAGGTAAGAGATTACTGGTCGTAGAGCGTTGGAACTAGGAGAATCGGGTACATTTTTACGTCTTCTATTTCCTTTTTATCTCCACAGCTATGAACAAGCTTGTAATGCTAAATGTACATCCTTTCGTCCAGCAGTTCAGTGCTCCAATATAACTAAAGTCACACAAGCCGCTCCTGTTCTTTAAATCACAGTAGCTTGGTATTTTTGCTTTAGATTGTACCCTGGCCAGAGTGCTCAGAAGATATGACAACCGGAACCAGTGTCACATTCTCGTTCTGCCTAATGATTTTTTGTTGCTTTCATTTATATTGTTTTTCTTAAAGCCAACATGGGTTTAGGGCCTATAAATGGCTTTTTCGCCCTCTTTTTGGCGTCAAGGTCCGCCTTTTTATTGCCTTCATGATTGTGGGAGGCCAGTTGATTAAGTGCAAAGGACTTTAAGTGACTGTGCAGCTCTTTAATGCTTGGAGGACTGATTGACTGTCTGAAAGTAATTTAATCTTAACTCTCTTGAGTACTCTTTTGGATAGGATTTCCATGGTTTCAATTATGGCGTACAGTTCCGCATGGAAAATTGTGGTGTCAGTGCTTAGCGTAATTGATTTGAGTTCTCTGGGGTCCACTGTTTTTGCTGCTACAGCGTGAAGCGTTTTGGGATCATCTGTATAGCATTTTTGCGAGTCGCCATGTAACCAGACTGGGTTAGCATTGCATTCCTCTCTCAATGGGAAAACGACTTTGTATCTCTTGGTGAAAATGAGTACTAAACCTGTGTGGTCATTTGCCTGTAGGGATTGCCAAAAGAGTCTAATTTGTAGAGTTCTTTAAGGTTAAAGTAATTCAGCTCGCCTACGAGCATTATTTAAACAGAGACATCGGTTCTACCTCCAAGATTTCTGCAACTGCCGCATTAAAAACCATTCCCTCTAGAAATTCTTAACTCATAGAATTATTACTGAATTTTATGTATAGTAGGCAAGATTAAGCCTTTGGAAGTGAGCTCAATAATATGCAGTCTACTCTTCAGTAGCTACGTTCTGAAGTTGTGACGCACATTCTTGTACTTCCTGACATGGGCAAAACCAACAAATACCTAAAGATTCAGAAATTACATTCGTTTGAAGATTCGTTTGTCTACAATTTGCTTAAATATTCGGCCTTTCGTGCAAGCTACTATATACATAAAAAATCCAGTATATACTTAAGAGTATTACATAGGTACCAAAAATGAATATATAGCCGTAAACATAAGCTCAGGTAACAACAAAAAATGTTTATGTAAATAGTATGAGTTAATATGGTAACCATTAAATTGCACTTTGTACTTTCAAATACGTTTAATGGTGGGACCTGTAAAAAATACCGAAACTTTACGCTTAAATCTCTCCATAGTCGGTTCATGCTCCTCCTCATAGTCCTCATCGAATTCGTCATCCTCCTCGTCAGGCATATCATCGTCATTATTATTATTAATGCAGCCAGGTGCCACCTGCATATGATGGCCAAAAATAATAGCACGAGGACATGGCGGCGCTGCATCGGATTCACTGAAACCAGGATTAAGTATTATATTCGGTATAAGCTCAATGCTGTCCCAACCATTTTGCATATCTTTAGGTCAAAATGGTACAAAATGACAGCGAAACATAGATCACAAAGTATATATATATAAAACCATAGAAAGAAATGGAAAGAGGAGAGAAAGATAAAAAGGGAGAACAAGAGAAAAAAAGACAACATTAGGCATTTTAAGTTAAGTACTTTACCTTTCAATTCAATTTGCACAACATTTAACTATGTAGCTAAGTGTGTGTTTGTATGGCTGTGAGAGAGTGTATGAGTGTAGCTATGTGTGTATAAGTATGTGTGTGAGCGTGAGTATCTGTGTGTGTTGTTTACCAAGTGCTTTAAAGTGCTCTCAATTGCTCTTAGCACATGGTGCACACTGCGTATGCTTAATGCAAGCGCAATCAATGTGTTTGTGTTTGTGTAATTGTAAGAGTAACTCTGTGTGTGTGTGTGCGTGTGTGTGTTTAATATTTTCTATTTATTTTTTTATTTTTTTTTTTCACACTTTTCTTTGAAGCACATAACTCAAAAAATAAAAACTTGCTTTTGGAATTTAAAAACATTTTAATTTGCGTGCCACAACAAAAAGCACATCAAATGGAAACACAAACATACATACATAAAACACTACTATATGCTAACATATATGTACTAAACTAGTATATAATATATAATAATAATAATAAATACAACATCAATAAAGCATTTATAAACATTTTGCATTAAAAATTTGTAAGCAGCTAAAACTGTTTTGCATTGCATTGCTATTCAAAAAGTTATTTTTTTTAATCTATATTTATATAAATATAGGGTTATTTTTTTTGCTTAAAGTTTTGCTATTTTCATTATATAATATTTTTGCAATTGCTTAATATTTTTTTATTAACAAAGTTTGGTCTTAAGGCCTAAAGCCTGCAGTTTTTTATATTTAAAATAACTACTTAAAGCATTTTTTTTTAATAATTTTTTTTTGTTTAATAATTATTAAATATTTTTAAAATGTGTTTGCTATCACAGTTAAGTGCTTTCTAGCTTGGTCGCTATTATAATTATATAAATTTTTAGAATTCTAATGGAATATTTGCATATATATTTTTTAATTTAATGAAGTTTAATTAAGCGTTTTTCTAAAACTGTTCAGTTGCTGCAAACTTCTTAAGGTTTTTTTTAAAAGGCTTGGCATAGTTAATTTTAACGTTTTTAAGAATAAATTAAAATGACGTCTCTTAAAAATAATATTAAATTATTAATTTTCAAGCTTTCTATAAGCCGCGCAGAATTTAAAATTGCTTCAAAAATATATTTCTGGCTCATTTTAGGAAAACAAATTTTTTAATATCTCAAAAAGAATATTAAATTAGGAATGATTTTTAAATAAGGCGCGGCAAAACTTAAAATCGTCTTAAAAATAATATTTAAAAAATATTTTTTTAAGCTCATTTTAGGATTACTTTTTTTTAATATCTCATAAAGAATATTAAATAAGGAATGCGTTTTAAATAAGGCGCGGCAAAGCTTAAACTCGTCTTGAAAATAATATTTAAAAATAATTTTTTTGGCTTATTTTAGAAATTCATTTTTTTTAATATCTCAAAAAGAATATTAAATTAGGAATGAGTTTTCAAATAGGCGCTGTAAAACTTAACATAGTCTTCAGAATAATATTTACTAAATATTTTTTTGGTCCATTTTAGGAATACGTATTATTTATTTTTTGTGTGAAAGAACTGCTTTTTGGTTTAAAAACAATTTAATATATGACCCCTCATGTAAATTTTTAATATTAATTTGAAAATAATCTTTAAAAATGTTTCTCTGCCTAATTTTATGAAAACATTTTTTTTTAATATCTAGCGAGTAAAAATGGCTTTATAGTTAAAAAAAAAAATTTAATATATGACCCCTCATGTAAACTTTTAATATTAAATTTAAGATTTTTGAAAATAATCTTAAAAAATATATTTTTGGCTCACTTTAGGAATATTTTTTTTTAATATCTAGCAAGAATTGTTTTTTAGTTAAAAAAAACTTTAATATATGATACCTCATATATAGACTTTTAATATTATTTTAAAAATTTTTGGACTTCCTTTAAAAGAATATATTCTAGCAGAATATTTTCTTTCCAAAAGACAATCTTATTTTCAAAATTTTTGGTCTTAGTTATAAGCATACGTATTTAATTTATTGTATTATACTTTAAATCTTTAATTAAGAATTCTTAATCTTAATTCAAGACTTTCGATTTTTAAAAGAAATTTGTTTTGCTGGTTTTCATTTGAGCTTAAACATTTTTATCTTATTTTAAGATATTAAGAATTATTATTTCGTTAAAATCTTAAATTAAGAATTCTTAATCTGAATTCAAGACTTTCGATTTTTAAAAGAATTTTGTTTTGCTGGTTTTCATTTGAGCTTAAACATTTTTATCTTATTTTAAGATATTAAGAATTATTATTTCGTTAAAATCTTAAATTAAGAATTCTTAATCTTAATTCAAGACTTTCGATTTTTAAAAGAATTTTGTTTTGCTGGTTTTCAATTGAGCTTAAACAGTTTTATCTTATTTTAAGATATTAAGAATTATTATTTCGTTAAAATCTTAAATTAAGAATTCTTAATCTGAATTCAAGACTTTCGATTTTTAAAAGAATTTTGTTTTGCTGGTTTTCATTTGAGCTTAAACATTTTTATCTTATTTTAAGATATTAAGAATTATTATTTCGTTAAAATCTTAAATTAAGAATTCTTAATCTTAATTCAAGACTTTCGATTTTTAAAAGAATTTTGTTTTGCTGGTTTTCAATTGAGCTTAAACATTTTTATCTTATTTTAAGATATTAAGAATTATTATTTCGTTAAAATCTTAAATTAAGAATTCTTAATCTTAATTCAAGACTTTCGATTTTTAAAAGAATTTTGTTTTGCTGGTTTTCAATTGAGCTTAAACATTTTTATCTTATTTTAAGATATTAAGAATTATTATTTCGTTAAAATCTTAAATTAAGAATTCTTAATCTTAATTCAAGACTTTCGATTTTTAAAAGAATTTTGTTTTGCTGGTTTTCAATTGAGCTTAAACAGTTTTATCTTATTTTAAGATATTAAGAATTATTATTTCGTTAAAATCTTATTTTAAGAATTCTTAATCTTAATTCAAGACTTTCGATTTTTAAAAGAATTTTGTTTTGCTGGTTTCAATTGAGCTTAAACATTTTTATCTTATTTTAAGATATTAAGAATTACTATTTCGTTAAAATCTTAATTTAAGAATTCTTAATCTTAATTCAAGACTTTCGATTTTTAAAAGAATTTTGTTTTGCTGGTTTTTAATTGAGCTTAAACAGTTTTATCTTATTTTAAGATATTAAGAATTATTATTTCGTTAAAATCTTATTTTAAGAATTCTTAATCTTAATTCAAGACTTTCGATTTTTAAAAGAATTTTGTTTTGCTGGTTTTCAATTATTTCGTTAAAATCTTAAATTAAGAATTCTTAATCTTAATTCAAGACTTTCGATTTTTAAAAGAATTTTGTTTTGCTGGTTTTCAATTGAGCTTAAACAGTTTTATCTTATTTTAAGATATTAAGAATTATTATTTCGTTAAAATCTTAAATTAAGAATTCTTAATCTTAATTCAAGACTTTCGATTTTTAAAAGAATTTTGTTTTGCTGGTTTTCAATTATTTCGTTAAAATCTTAAATTAAGAATTCTTAATCTTAATTCAAGACTTTCGATTTTTAAAAGAATTTTGTTTTGCTGGTTTTCAATTGAGCTTAAACATTTTTATCTTATTTTAAGATATTAAGAATTATTATTTCGTTAAAATCTTAATTTAAGAATTCTTAATCTATATTGAAGACTTTCGATTTTTATTATAATAGAATTTTGTTTTGATGATTTTTAATTGAATTTGAATATTTTTATCTAATTTCAAGATATTAAGAATTATTATTTCGTTTTAAGTATATTATTATTATTCCCTGACTGGTTATTTTGTTAGCCGCCCCTGAGAGGCGCATGGGAATCTCTATTAATAATAATATTTCAAAGAGAACTTAAAGTTTATTGCCGAATTCGAAATTAAATAATTAATCCAAGTAAATTGCGTATTTCTTTAAGAATTTAAATCAAGACTGAGAAAACATTTTTTGTTTGAGGATTCTTAATTTATTTGAAAAATTTTCATTTTTCTCAAAACTTATTTATTTATATTTTGTTTTATTTTGAGAAACCTTATTTTATATGCCTAATTTAGTCTTCTTTTAAGAATTAAAATAAAAAATGCAATGACCTAAGTTTAGGACTTTATTTTTTTCAGTGTAGCTTAAAAGCTTAGGTAAAAACTGCGTATACGTTTTGATGATCTAATTTAATAATTACCAAGTAGGTAGACTTGGTTTTGAAGCCAGTACGCAGCCAACAAAAAAAGGCTTCAAGACAAAATTTGTCACTTATTAATTTACATGTCCATTCTCGGGAGGAGGATGTTCAGCAAAAGTTGGAACAACGTTGCCCGGACCAAAGGCAGTATTGGGCAAAGTTAAGATAAATTCAGCTTGGACACCTTCGTCCTAAATTATGAGCTTTCGAAACCAATTGTGATGCCTAACACTCAGGCATGTTCTAGATTTCGATTTCGACAAAAACTGTAGGAATCGAAATGAAAGGGGTTCTAGATTTCGATTCCGACAAGAGTCGACTCGTTTTGAAAAGTTTGACTGGCAGCTGTCAAAATGAAAATTATTTTGCTTTGTTTAATAAACGCATTAATGCCACTTAAATTAATTTTGTATTATATTTTAATGTTTTAAGAAAATTTAAATGTGCTCACTTGAACGAATCAAGGTTAATTTTCACTATACATATATATTTATTACAAAAAAATGTCTTGTGTGTATACGCAAAACCAAATGAGAGAAATGAAAGATGTTCTGGATTTGGACAGAACAGAACTTCAAAAAATTATCTATTGTCGTGTTGCAAGAATAAATTCAAAGATATTTTAATTAATCGAGAACCGTTTTCTTCCGCATTCAATATCCAAAAGAAACATTTTTTAGACCAGGTTTGCACTACATCTACAGACTTGATTGGCCCTATGTTCCACCTTGGAACTCTAGGAAATATATATATATATACACAATAAAGAATCGGAAAAAAAAATTAATTGCATTGATAGACACGCATACTACAATACGTTAGAGCGGGCTTAATTTGCGTATCGACAATAGAAACAACTTCAGATCAAACCGATTTTACGAAGACGGACTACTCGGGTTCAGCCCGATCCACAAGGAGGTCAGGGAAGTAGTCAATTTTTTGTCAGAAAGGACCCTTCTTACAGACAAGAAAATTTCGAAAGATTTAAGGTGGAAACAAACGAAAGCCGATTTCAATCTGCTAACAATATCCAAGAGAACCATTTTTTAGACCAAAGGAGGCGAGAAAGAAGCAAAATGCCGTTTCATCCGCAGACAATATCCAAGAGAACCAATTTTTAGACCAGAGGGAAACTCTTGATCAAATGCTGTACTTACAATCAAGCTTGTGGTTTGAGAATAGAATTTACCCTATACCAAATACGTACGAGAAAGAAGCAAAATGCGGTTTTATCCTCAGACAATATCCCATAGAACCGTTTTTTAGACCAGAGGGAAGCCCCAGATCAAGTATGATACTTACAACCAAATAACTTGTGGTTTGATTCTCATTCTATTCGAAATTACCCTAGACCAAATACGTACAATTGAAATCATTTGCGTTTTGATAATAGAATCAACTTTAGATCAAACGGCTTGAGATCAAGTTCAGCCTGGACTAAAACACATTACAGTAAATGAATCAATTCAGCGACAAGGAAAGTAGTCAAATTTTAGTTAGAAAAGGTCTCAAGCCCTTCTTACAGAGAAAAACATTTCAAAAGACTTAACTAAGAAGATTCGAAAGCCGTTTTCAACCTCAATATCCAACAGAACCATTTTTAAAACCAGGTTTGTACTATATCTATAGACTTGATTGGCCCTATGTTCCAACTTGGAACTCTAGGGAATATATATATAGAAACCGGTGCGAACGCGTACTATGTTAGAACAATATTTATTGTTTCTGAACAATACGTTATTAAAAATTCAAAAAAATTCGCCTCTAAATGCTACTTTTTTAATGGAACAATATACCGAGATAGCGGAAATCAAATCCGTCAATATAAATAAAAACAGTTTTAGATAAGAAAATCTCGAACACGCAGGTAATGGAGGAAATTCTGTCAAAACCTGCTGATAGCCCGTGTTTCTGAACAGAATGTTATTAAAAATTCGAAAAATGTAATCCTAAGAATTTAAAACCGCCACTGGGGCCGTGGAGCAAAAAGAAGAAGCATTAGCCCACTCTAAGATCATGGATCACCGCCAACATGTTTGTCGTTATAGTTTTCTTTTGTACCTTATGTTCCCATATTTTCATAGATCCAGGCAAGCGTCTACACAGCGTCAGTCTGGAGTTACCTCGAAAAATTTAGAAGCTAGGACTTATGATCATCGATCGGCAACTATGTTGAAAGAGGTCGGCGATCCTTTTAGAAGAGATTGGCGATGGTTTCATCATAAACTATGACTGAATACCGATTAGAGATTAAAGCAATCCCATAGATCTGGGTTGCTCCGTTTTTTGAAAAAGCTGCTTACCGAGATTTCTTGTAGGCAAAAGTAAAATCAGTTTTTAGTTTTTTTTGACAATTGGAGTCTTAGTTAAGTCTTAGTCTTAACTTAGTCTTAAGCTGGTTTCAGTTGAATAAATAAAAATGCGCTCGGCGCAAATAAATTTGATTTTTTCCCCTTTTTTTAAACCATCAATGATTTAATTCGCGCCCAACGTGGGGCCGTCTCTTGAGTAAACGGACATAGCGACTTCGCGAGTGGAGGAGACTGCAGAAAACAAATAAACCATAAAGAAGAACAAAAATATACCAAAATTATTATCCTTTTTAATTTTTTTACTTTTTAAAATCCATTAATGAATTAATTCGCGCCCAACGTGGGGCCGTCTCGTAAGTGAACAGACATATCCATTTCGCGAGTGGTTGAGAAAGAAGAAACCAAAGAAGTAAATAAAATAAAGCAGTACCAAAACAAGATTTAAAAAATACCAAAACTATTATCCTTGTTAGCAAAAATGAGCCGTTTAAGCAAATAAAAAGATTAAAGGCAAAAAACTGTTCCAAAGAATCCATCAAAGAAAAAAAAATCTTTGATATAAAAGTAAATTTAAAAAGAAAAACCAATTATGCAATTAAAACAAATACATTATAAATAAATTAACATTTTAATTGCGTTCAAAAAAAAAACGAGCAAATACAAAGTAAATAAGAGAAGCAAACAAACGCTCTCAAAAAAAAATTTACATTTTAAACACTATCGAACGTAAGCTTCATCATTTGCTTTAAATCGCAAGAATTCAAAAATAATATATAATACAAATTTTCAGTAGAAAATATATTTTAATATAATAATAATATTAAAACAAAGTGAATAATCTTTAGCTAATTAAGAGCGAGTATGGCTCTATTCCCAAGGTAGAGCACCTTTTTTCCGAACTTTTGAAAAACGAGATCGATCAGTACCAGGAGCGGTCGTTGAAGCCCTAATTGTTATAAAGTTGCATCTATGAAAATCTTAAATTCTATTATTTAAAACAAGAGTGATGTCAAGACTAGTCCAAGAGACCATTACTCGTAGCAAGACGAGAATAATTGCTAGTTTGTCCGACATCCAGAACAAGTCCGCCAAGAAGTTACTTACAAAAAATGATTTAATACAATAAAACCAAATATAAATAAAAACGCCAATATGTGAATATAACCCAATTAGGCCTGTTCTAAATTTCGACTCGTTTTGAAAAGTTATAACGAGTGCATTCCGACAAATGGTATTCTAGATTTCGAGTGAATTCCAATCAACTTTGAATCGTTTTCATTTCGAGTACTGTCGATATTTGTATAGAACAGCTAGCTGGCTAGCCATCGATACGTTCACTTGTAGAGTTACCACAAGTTTTCGAACATCCACTTTATTAAAAAAAAATGTACATATATCGATAAATATTTCGATATTATTTAAGGGCAAATGCTGGCAGTAGTTTGCTGCTTTAAAGCGCAATGCCACAATGAAATTTTATTGTTACTGCAATATTTATATCTTTTTAGGAAAATTGAAGAATTTCAAGATGATGAAATGGTATTCAGGCAGGAGAATAGGAGAAGAATCTCTCAAGTACACTGAACGAAAATACAAAAAATACATAAATCTAAGAAAAAATACCAAAGTTACCAAGTATAACCATATTTAGCCAAAAAGGAAATATAATAATAATAAAACTTTTCGCAGATTAGCCCACGCTGTGGAATAAAGCAACGATATCAGAACGTTGAGACGAAAATTAGAGGCAGGGAGAATGGTACCATATATTGCACATAGAAGAACGCCCCCCAAATAATGGACGCCCCTGACATAACATTTTCAGGAGAACTTATAAAATTAATGACAGCAAAGCAAAGACAAAGAGAAGAAAAACTTGAGATGATTAACCATTATAAACTGTCAATGCAGTATAATAAGGGGAGTACCGTGGATATCAAATATACTAAGAAGATTGAAGAACATGAAAAAAGTGTATCACCACAGAACACTTATTTTACAATAAATCTAAAACTATAATATAATAAATATATATAAACTATATCTATATAATAAATTCTACCTAATGACCATAGCCTGGCTTAAAAGACCCCGTTTCAGAGATTTTATTCTCTATGAATACGACCCTCTTACTAAATGACGTGAACTTCTTTCAACAAATAGAATCTTACCATTTAAGGGATCAGTTTGCTGTTGTTCTTGAAATTAACAAAATATAAATGCAAGGGGGACTACTAGAAATAGCCCTGGATCAAATACGTACAATTAAAATTATTCGTGCTTCGACAATAGAAACAACTTCAGATCAAACCGATTTTACGAAGACGGACTACTCAGGTTCAGCACGGTCCAGAACCCATCAACGTAAGTGAATCAATTCAGCGACAAGGAGGTCAGGGAAGTAGTTAATTTTTCGTCAGAAAGGACCCTTCTTACAGACAACAAAATTTCGTAGGATTTACGTGACAAAGAAGCAAAAGCCGATTTCAATCCGCAGACATTATCACAGAGAACCATTTTTAAGACCAGAGATAGGCGAGAAAGAAGCCAAACTCGGTTTCATCCGCAGACAATATCCTATAGAACCGTTTTTTGACCAGAGGGAAGCCCCAGATCAAGTACTAAACTTACAACCAAATAACTTGCGGTTTGAGAATAGGAATAACCCTAGATCAAATACGTACAAGTAAAATAATTTGCGTATCGACAATAGAAACAACTTCAGATCAAACCGATTTTACGAAGACGGACTATTCGGGTTCAGCCCGGACCCCAACCCATTATCGTAAGTGTATCAATTCAGCGACAAGGAGGTCAGGGAAGTAGTTAATTTTTCGTCAGAAAGGACCCTTCTTACAGACAACAAAATTTCGTAGGATTTACGTGACAAAGAAGCAAAAGCCGATGTTATTCCGCAAACAATATCCAAGAGAACCACTTTTTAGACCAAAGGATGGGAGAAAGAAGCAAAATGCTGTTTCATCCGCAGACAATAACCCAGACAGCCATTTTTTAGACCTGAGGGAGGCGAGAAAGAAGCAAAATGCGGTTTCATCCGCAGACAATATCCAAGAGAACCAATTTTTAGACCAGAGGGAAACTCTTGATCAAATGCTGTACTTACAATCAAAATAACTTGTGGTTTGAGAATAGAATTTACCCTAGACCAAATACGTACGATTAAAATAATATTCGATTCGATAATAGAAACAACGGCGTTAACGAAGGGAGTCTACTCAAGCTCAGCCCGGACCAGAATCAATTCAGATACAAGAAGGTCAGGGAAGTAGTCAAATTTTCGTTAGAAAAGTCTCAAACCCTTCTTAAATATAATTAACTGACTATTTGTGTCAGTCGTACCTGGGAGGGGCATGGGGATCTCTATTAATAACTGTTCGAAGAGAACAGGGACCTACAGTTTATAGCTGAATCCGAACGGCGGTGTCTTTATCTAATAGAGACATTCGTTGGCAAATAGCGTCTTATAGCGATACCAGTGCTAGGCAAATGCTCCAGTGCTACTGCGGGGAATCGAGCCACCGACCTTCGGTTTGAGAGGCGGGTACGCTACCACTACGCGATCGGAGGCAAACCCTTCTTACAGACAACAAAGAAGAAAGATTTAGGCGACAAAGAAGCAAAATGCCGTTTCATCCTCAGACAATATCCCATAGAACCGTACAATACTTACAACCAAATAACTTGCGGTTTGAGAATAGAAATTACCCTAGACCAAATACGTACAATTGAAATCATTTGCGTTTTGATAAAAGAAACAACTTTAGATCAAACGGCTTGAGATCAAGTTCAGCCAAGACTAAAACACATTACAGTAAATGAATCAATTCAGCGACAAGGAAAGTAGTCAAATTTTAGTTAGAAAAGGTCTCAAGCCCTCATTTCGAAAGATTTAACTAAGAAGATTCGAAAGCCGCTTTCAACCGCAATATCCAACAAAACCATTTTTAAAACCAGGTTTGTACTATATCTATAGACTTGATTGGCTCTATGTTCCAACTTGGAACTCTAGGGAATATATATATATAGACACCGATTCGAACGCGTACTATGTTAGAACAATATTTATTGTTTCTGAACAATATGTTATTAAATATTCAAAAAAAATTTGTCCCTAACTTCTAGTTTCTTTAAGGAACAATAGACCGAGATAGCGGAAATAAACTCCGTCAATACTTATAAATAAAAACAGTTTAATATAAAAAAATCTTGAACACACCGACAATGAAAGAAAATCCAATCTCCAGACGATCCCCATTTAGTCGCCTTTTACGACAAGCAGAGGAACACTGAGGTGGATATTCGTAATCCGCCACCTCACGAGCAATCTTCTGACACCTCTTGCTTTCAAGCACCCGCACTCACACTTTAGACACATCTTGTAAATGACAACTCCATGTCTACTTACGCGATCATGCCTTCATGCACCCATTTTTGCTCTCACACTTCAGACACCTCTTGTAAATGACATCTACTTCTCATCTGCCAAGTGACAAATTTGGCAAAGATTCTCGCTATCATTGTGCAAGTAAAGCATCACTCCATGCTACTGACGATCCCCATTTAGTCGCCTTTTACGACAAGCAGAGGAACACTGAGGTGGATATTCTAAACCCGCCACCTCACGGGGTTGCCATTCCGTACAGGCATCAATCGATATTCCCGACACAGTTTTGGACAGACCCGTATATAGCAAACAGTACACTTATTCACACAATGTAAATGGTCTAGCCAGTACATTAGAAGGGTTTGAACCCCGATGGTTGTCAAAAAAATAATAATTTACTACAAAAAACTGAGCCAACAGACCGAAAACTAAAAGATATTCTATGCTGGATATTAAGCACATTTTATTCAATTTAGGGAAGTCTCATTATTATTCCACAATTGAATTAGAGTCTGGTTTTCATTAGATTCTGATGGCAGAAAAAGATATCCCAAAAACTGATTTTTCGATAAACAAAGATAAATATGGACTTATCCATTTTAAGTATCGTATTTGTTATTGATAATTAATCATAAATAATTCCAATAGTTAAGAAGGCTGCGAAGTTGAAATTTGTGCTAAGACTCGCCTAATCAAGGTTCGCTAGCAGATTCCCATAAACCAAAAACCCATAATGATCCGAACGAACCATTTTAACAGAGGAGAAAGTTATTGTATGTGATAATTTGCCATTCTTACAGCTAAACTAATTTAAAAACCAAAATTAAATGGTACAATACTAAATTCGGTCTAAACTTCATACGGGCGTAGAGTTTGTATACTGTACGTTCCCAACCTTGGGTAATAACTAAGCAATCCTTGCTAAGACTTAAACAAGCAGCATGCAAGCACCGATTGAATGAAATCACAAAACCAAGCACTAAAAAAAAACACCCATTACTGCTAATTTACCTTTTTTCAGCTTGCTAAAATCAATTTTTCGACAGCGAATTTCTTTAAAGATTTTTGTATTTCCCCTTGTTATTTTACCAACCAATTTGTTAGATACCAACCACTTAAAAAATCACCCATTATTACCGACGTAACTAAATTTGAACTTACTAAAGTCACTTTTCGACAGAAAATAAAGCTACCTTTAAGGTTTTTTTTTTGTTAAATTTAATGAAACCAAGCACTTAAAAAGTTGCCCATTGTTAGGAAGAAATTTTTGACGTAACATTTACTTAAATTTAAGAAAATACTGCTGGATTTTGCCTTTATCTTTGTTAATTAAAAAAAAAACACTCAACGCCAAATTTACTTAATTTTTATGCACTGCAGCCATTTGGCAGCATTATATTTTTTTTAGATTTGCACAATGGCATTAGATTATTTAGGGTATTCACGCTTGCAGTTGAGTTGAGGTGTTGCAAAGTTGCGCAAAAGCTAAACGGGCTAAAATGTGAGTCCTCTACTACCGTTTATTGCAAATGCAAGAAACAGCGCATTTTGCAACACTTTCTGAACAACTCAAGAGCTAAAAAGTAGAATAAGGTCTGAGTTGAGCCAAAGTTGAGAATTGAAGCTCAGTCCTGAAAATTTCGTTAGTTTTAAAAGACCTCAATTTGAAAAACTAAAAGATCGGCTTTTATTGGAACTAGACGTGCTACGTTTTCTTTCATTGAAAAAAAATCACCCATTATATACAACCATATTATTTAGATTGGAACTCAAATAACTTTCAAAATCTTTAGCGTTTATCTTTGTTAATTAAAAAAAAAAAACAAAACACACTTAATTGTTATTCACTGCATCCATTTTGCAGCATTATATTTTTTTTAATTTGCACAATGGCACTAGATTATTTTGGGTATTCACGCTTGCTGTTGAGTTGAGGTGTTGCAAAGTTGCGCATAAGCTAATCAGGCTAAAATATGAGTTCCCTTACTTCCGTTTATTGAAATTGCAACAAACAGCGCAATTTGCAACACTTGCTTAACAACTCAAGAGCTAAAAAGTAGAATAAGGTCTGAGTTGAGCCAAGGTTTAGAATTGAAGCTCAGCCCTAAAAATTTCCTTAGTTTTAAAGGGCCCCAATTTCAAAAACTAAGCCCTTAAAAGGTCGGCTTTCATTGGAACTAGAAAGGCTGCTTTTTTTAATTAAAAAATTCATTATATACCAGGGATCGCAAATAAGAGTTATGTGGTTAAAAAAAATCAAAGTGAAAAAAGTCTTTGGATGAAAGTGCAAGGCACTATATATCATATTTTCGATGGACTATCCGAAAAAAGGATAAACTTTTATTCTTAACTTTTAACTTTACTTTCTGAACAACTCAAGAGCTAAAAAGTAGAATAAGGTCTGAGTTGAGCCAAAGTTGAGAATTGAAGCTCAGTCCTGAAAATTTCGTTAGTTTTAAAAGACCTCAATTTGAAAAACTAAAAGATCGGCTTTTATTGGAACTAGACGTGCTACGTTTTCTTTCATTGAAAAAAAATCACCCATTATATATTACCATATTATTTTAATTTGAACTCAAATAACTTTCAAAATCTATAGCGTTTATCTTTGTTAATTAAAAAAAAAAAAAAAAACAAGCTCAACGGCAAATTAACTTAACTTTTTACTGCAGTCATTTTGCAACATTATATTTTTTTTAATTTGCACAATGGCACTAGATTATTTAGGGTATTCACGCTTGCTGTTGAGTTGAGGTGTTGCAAAGTTGCGCAAAAGCTAAACAGGCTAAAACGTCAGTTTCCTTTGCAACACCTTTATAAACAACTCAAGAGCTAAAAAGTAGAATAAGGTTTGAGTTGAGCCAAAGTTTACAATTGAAGCTCAGCCCTAAAAATTCCCTTAGTTTTAAAGGGCCAAAATTTCAAAAACTAAAATCTTAAAAGGTCGGCTTTCATTGGAACTAGATAAGCTGCTTTATTTAATTAAAAAATTCATTATATTTATACCAGGGATCGCAAATAAGAATTATGTGGTTAAAAAAAATCAAAGTGAAAAAAAGTCTTTGGATGAAAGTGCAAGGCACTATATTTCATATTTTCGATGGACTATCCGAAAAAAGGATAAACTTTTATTCTTAACTTTTAACTTTACTTTCTGAACAACTCAAGAGCTAAAAAGTAGAATAAGGTCTGAGTTGAGCCAAAGTTGAGAATTGAAGCTCAGTCCTGAAAATTTCGTTAGTTTTAAAAGACCTCAATTTGAAAAACTAAAAGATCGGCTTTTATTGGAACTAGACGTGCTACGTTTTCTTTCATTGAAAAAAAATCACCCATTATATATTACCATATTATTTTAATTTGAACTCAAATAACTTTCAAAATCTTTAGCGTTTATCTTTGTTAATAAAAAAAGAAAACAAAACACCCAACGTCAAAGTAATTTAAATTTATTTCACTGCAGCCATTTTGCAGCATTATATTTTTTTAATTTGCACAATGGCACTAGATTATTTAGGGTATTCACGCTTGCTGTTGAGTTGAGGTGTTGCAAAGTTGCGCAAAAGCTAAACAGGGTACAATGTGAGTCCCTCTACTTCCGTTTATTGAAAATGCAACAAACAGTGCATTTTGCAACACTTTCTGAACAACTCAAGAGCTAAAAAGTAGAATCAGGTCTGAGCTGAGCCAAAGTTGAGAATTGAAGCTTAGTCCTGAAAATTTCGTTAGTTTTAAAAGACCTCAATTTGAAAAACTAAAAGATCGGCTTTTATTGGAACTAGACGTGCTACGTTTTCTTTCATTGAAAAAAATCACCTATTATATACCACCATATTATTTAGATTTCAATTCAAATAACTTTCAAAATCTATAGCGTTTATCTTTATTAATTAAAAAAAAAACACAACGCCAAATTAACTTAATTTTTTACTGCAGCCATTTTGCAGCATTATTTTTTTTTTAATTTGCACAATGGCACTAGATTATTTTGGGTATTCACGCTTGCTGTTGAGTTGTGGTGTTGCAAAGTTGCGCATAAGCTAAACAGGGTACAATGTGAGCTCCTTTACTTCCGTTTATTGATATTGCAACAAACAGCGCATTTTGCAACACTTTCTAAACAACTCAAGAGCTAAAAAGTAGAATAAGGTCTAAGTTGAGCCCAAGTTGAAAATTGAAGCTCAGTCCTGAAAATTTCGTTAGTTTTAAAAGACCTCAATTTGAAAAACTAAAAGATCGGCTTTTATTGGAACTAGACGTGCTACGATTTCTTTCATTGAAAAAAAATCACCCATTATATACTACCATATTATTTAGATTGGAACTCAAACCACTTTCAAAATCTTTAGCGTTTATCTTTGTTAATAAAAAAATAAAACAAAACACTCAACGTCAAATTAATTTAAATTTAATTCAGTGCAGCCATTTTGCAGCATTATATTTTTTTTAATTTGCACAATGGCACTAGTTTATTTAGGGTATTCACGCTTGCTGTTGAGTTGAGGTGTTGCAAAGTTGCGCAAAAGCTAAGCAGGCTAAAACGTGAGTTTCCTTTGCAACACTTTATTGAACAACTCAAGAGCTAAAAAGTAGAATAATGCTTGAGCTGAGCCAAATTTGAGAATTAAAGCTGAGGCCTGAAAATTTAGTTAGTTTTAAAAGACCACAATTTCAAAAACTAAAAGATCGGCTTTTATTGGAACTAGACGTGCTACGTTTTCTTTCATTGAAAAAAAATCAGCCATTATATACTATCATATTATTTCGATTTTAAGTGAAATAACTTTCAAAATCTTTAGCGTTTATCTTTGTTAATTAAAAAAAAAACAAAACACACTTAATTTTTATTCACTGCAGCCATTTTGCAGCATTATATTTTTTTTTAATTTGCACAATGGCACTAGATTA
This sequence comes from Chymomyza amoena, assembly GCA_037043745.1. NCBI lineage: Eukaryota > Metazoa > Arthropoda > Insecta > Diptera > Drosophilidae > Chymomyza > Chymomyza amoena. The sequence goes on from JBAMAX010003755.1 coordinate 28,066, forward strand.
TTTAGGGTATTCACGCTTGCTGTTGAATTGAGGTGTTGCAAAGTTGCGCAAAAGCTAAGCAGGCCAAAACGTGAGTTTCCTTTGCAACACTTTCTGAACAACTCAAGAGCTAAAAAGTAGAATAAGGTTTGAGCTGAGCCAAAGTTGAGAATTGAAGCTCAGACCTTAAAATTTCGTTAGTTTTTAAAGACCCCAATTTCAAAAAGTAAACCCTTAAAAGGTCGGCTTTCATTGGAACTAGATAGGCTACTTTTTTCTTAATTAAAAAAAAAAGTACTCACTATATACTACCATATTATTTAGATTTGAACTGAAATAACTTTAAATATATTCAGCATTACTTCTTTCAATATTTCTACAATCGTTTGACAGCAACTGAACAGGGTTGTCTAATACAATCAATATTTTTCGTGATTGTCTCATGCAAATATTTTGAGCCTTAATAAAAACTCTTAATAAATTAAGCTAAATTATTTAGCATTGACAAAAGATATGTACTTAAAATAATTAGCATTTATTTAAAGTAATGCTTTACAACCATTTTATATGTGATTAGCGTAACATTATATATTGTATGAATGTAGTATTTATATATATATATGCATACTATACATATGTACAACTGTGTGTACATAGAACAAACAAGCAAATGGAAAGCAAATATTTAGCTTTAAATTTATGTTTGTTTTATATTTTTGCATTCTATTTTTTTCTTTTTTGGTTTTGTTGCTTTTAAATAAATCAAATATATATGTATGTAGTATATAGGCACAGAAACATTTACATAATGCAGAACTAAAATAAAGCAAGAACAACAACAACAGCAACCACAATGAGAACGACAACAACAATAACAACAATGTATATAAGTATAATAATATCAAATAATATTCGTAAACAGCTGGCAACCAAAATAAATTGCTAAAATTACAGGGCGTATACGTAATGCGAAAACGAGTACAGGCTGAAAAGTAATTGGACAGCAGAGAGGCGAATGCACCCACTCCAATTTTTGTATACCTTCTTAGAGTTAGTTTTTTTCAAGCTTCACTTTTTTACACATTTTTATTTTTTTTTAAGGAAATTTTCTTTCAACGAACCATTTTTTTAAAGATGGAGAGTGCTGGAGATGAAATTTTTAGAAACTGCTGGGCTTTTAAATAATCTATAACCCAATTTCTTTAAAAAAGTGTGATTCATTAAGTTTTTATTTCAGAATTCTAAGAAATTGCTCGAACCCTAAATAATTTATAAATCGATTTTTTCAGTATAAAAAAGTATGATTTGGGTCAAGCTTTCTCAAGTGGCCCACAAAATTACCAAAGTTCAATATTGTTATGAAATTTAGCCAGCATCGAGTTTGATGATTCGGATGTACATTCTGAAAACTTTTTTTGAAAAATTTTGAATGATTGATTTTTTATGAATAATTAAAAAATTAAAAAAAATTATGCAGCAATGAGATACGACATATTTTTCTCTCAAAGTTAAAGTCCGTCTGAAAAAATTTTTTAACTACAGATTGACAAGAGACGACAAGCGAAAAAAATCACCCTATAATCTCCTGTCAATCTGTAGTTAAAAATTTTTTCAGACGTACTTTAACTTTGGAGAAAAATATGTCTTATCTCATCGCTGCATAAATTTTTTTAATTTTTTAATTGTTCATAAAAAATCAATCATTCAAAATTTTTCAAAAAAAATGTTCAGAATGTACATCTGAATCATCAAACTCGATCTGGCTAAATTTCATAACAAATATGAAATTTGGTAATTTTGTGGTCCACTTGAGAAAGCCTGACCCATTTATAAAGTGTCTCCTTTCGCAGTTTTTATTTTCCTTAAAGGAAATCTTCTTTCACCGAACCATTTTTTAAAGCTTCTAAAATAATAAAATTGCTAAAGAATTCTAAGAAACTGCTCGGACTCTAAATAACTTATAAATCGATTTCTTTAATATAAAAAAGTATGATTTACTAAGCTTTTCTTTTCACAGTTTTAATTTTCTTTAAAGAAATTCTTCTATCGAACCATTTCTTTAAGCTAGTAAAATTATAAAATCGCTAAAGAAAGAACTATTAAAAACTGTTCGGATTCTAAATAATTTTTTAAACGATTTCTTTAATTTAAACTGTTCTCTATTTACCCTCGGCTTGTTGATCATAAATGTGACCTTAAAGCTTTGAACTATAAATGAGGTTTTAAGTTAATCGCTACGAACTATACCATGAACATACTGTTTTATTTGGAATTTTTTTAAGTCGAAGAATAGAATACTTTGGTTTCAATTTCTTGTTTTTTTGTTTCCGATTTTCTTAAATATCGCAAAGTTTTTTTAAATATTATCAATCACTCTTTTGAAGTGGTTATCCAAACCAACTATAAATCTATCCAAGGTTTTTTTTACACTTGGGGGTTTCCACAGCTACCTGCACCAATTCTAAAAAAAATAAAAGTTAAATTAAATAGAATTCTGCGTAGTATTTAAAAAAATATATCGGCGAAAATAAGTAAAGCGGGCCACTTCTTGCCCTACCTTTGCCGATTTTGATGATTATTACATATTTTGTAGAGCCACAAGCCAATAGTAGGCACGTCAAATTTTATTGCAAAATTTAGTTTATTTATCGAGTTATCGATAACTGAAAATTGTGTTTTTCATTTGTAGACTATTTTTTGATAAGCTATATCTTTTAAACGCATAAAGATATTGACGCGAATTTTTTTTATCATGACTGATAAAATATTTTTTTAGCAGATATGGCTTATCAAAAAATAGTCAAAAAATGAACAACCCAATATACAGTTATCGATAACTGGATAAATAATTGAAATTTGGCAATAAAATTTGACGTGCTTACTATTGGCTAGTAGCGCTACAAAATATGGAAAAATCATCAAAATCAGCAAGGGTCGGGAAAAAACTGGCCCGCTTCACTTATTTTCGCCTCTATATTAAATAACACTAGCTTACAAATTTAAGGGCCACCGGGCGAACCTTCAAAGTATTTTTTAGGGTAATTTTGCGTCGAGAAGCACAAAAGTGACAACCTTTGTTTTCCTTTAGCTCCGTTCTGGAGATTTATTCAAAAAACATGTATTTGGGCACTTTTTTTAGATTTTCGTTAATATCTCGCGAATAAAATTTTGTATGTATCGACCTGAAAGATGAGAGATACGAGAAACTACGATTAACTGAATAAAGTGTCCAAAAAGATGTTTTTTGAAAAAATCGCGAGAACGGAGCTTAAGAAAAACAAAGGTTGTGACATTTGTGCTACTCGACGCAAAATTACCCTAAATATATTATACTTTTTTATGAAGATTCGTTTTTCTTGTAAGCTAGTGTTAAGATGCTCCAAACTTTTGTAACTTCCTAATTTAAAAAGTTTTATTAAAAAATTATAACAAAAAAAATCTTGATGGGCTTATGGTACGCCAATGTAACGTCACGCCTAAACTAAAGTAAAAAAAAATCAAGAAAAAGTTTCTACACTCAACTCTCAAAATTAACAAACATTATTTTAAAATATACAGAAAACTGTGAAATACGTAAATTATGTAAGTAACGTCACGCCAAGCGTATTTTTGCCTATTTATTCAAACTTTTTACTAAGTGGGTATAAAAAAAACTATGCTTTCAAGTATAAGCTAGCTTTATATAAATAAACTATTCGAAAACTTTTTTGATCTGTGCCTTGTAACGTCACGCCAAAACTAAAATAGAAAAAAAAACTAGAAAGTATATTTTTTGACTCAATAGCTGGCAAGATAATCTAATATTATTTTAAATCATACAGGAATTTGTGAATTAAGGTAAGTAACGTCACGCCAAGCGTATTTTTGTTTATTTATTTTAACTTTTTACTAAGTGGGTAAAAAAAAAACTATTCTTTCAAGTATAAGCTAGTTTTATATAGATAAACTTTTCGAAAACTTATTGAAGCACGACTTGTAACGTCACGCCAAAACTAAAATAGAAAAAAAAACTAGAAAGTATATTTTTTGACTCAATAGCTGGCAAAATAATCTAACATTTTTTAAAATCATACAGAAATCGGTGAAATACGTAAATAGGTAAGTAACGTCACGCCAAGCGTATTTTTGTATGTTTATTTTAACTTTTTACCAAGTGGGTATAAAAAAAAATTTTCTTTTAAGTGTAAGTTAGCTTTATATAAATTAACTATTCGAAAGCTTTGTTAAGCTAACGGCACGCCATGTAACGTCACGCCAAAATTACAATAAAAAAAAAGTAGAATATGTTTATTGACTCAACTGACAAAATACGCAAACGTTATTTTAAATCCTAAAGAAATCGCTGACATAGGCAAATATGGTAAGTAACGTCACGCCAAGCGTAACATTTTATTAAAAGTAGTGCCACTTAATTCCTGCGTTAGCATTAAAAAAAAAGTATCAAATTCTTTTGCCTTTATTTTATCACATAAATGTAACGTCACGCCAATAAGGAAATTGCCCATATACTTTGTAGTTATTGCAAATGGAACAAGCCACTTGAACAACTAACGAAACAAAGCACTTAAAAATTGTCGATTTACCTAAATTTGAATTTAATTTTAAATAAAATTTCTTAAAATACTGGCGCTAGATTTTTTTGTATTTATCTTTGTGAATTTAAAGAAACCAAGCACTTAAAAAAAATCACGCAATAATGGCGAGAAAATAATGTATGACAATGTCAATATAATAATATCAATATCATACATGGCAAGGTCAAACATTATTTAATCGACAGTATTGCGTGATTTTTTTTAAGTGCTTGGTTTCTTTAAATTTGTGCTTTGGATTTATCGAAAATGGCTTGTTAAAGCACTTAGATATCGTGCTGCATACGATGACACTGTTCCATCTCTACAATCATCGTTTTAAATATGTTTTGTAAAAGTTTCAAACAAGCAAACAAATTATTGCTATCATAACCCATAACTTTTCAGCCTGCCCTCGCATAATACAAACAAAAAGTTATGAATAAATACAACCAATGCGAAATAATAAAACAAATATATGAATAATAAATAGAGTATGCCCCAAGAGGAGGCTTGTGGCAGAAGCATCCATAACAATTGCAAACATCAATTGAAATTTTTTTTAGCTATAAATTGCAGAGTTGCATTTTGTTTTATTTTAACGGTGCGGGACTTTAACTAGTTTACTAGCAACAATAACAACAACATCATTATCATCATCCAAATGGTGATCATTATTAACATCATCAACTGGGCTATGAACTTTGGCGATTATTGGAGTTGGGAGCACATTTTTGGAGGCATTAACTTTAAGCATGCTTTTATTTAAAGTTAATGTCCTGGCTGTTGTTATTGTTGTAGGCGGTGTTGTTGTTGTTAGTATTTTTGTTGTTGTTGTTGTTGTAGTAGCAGATATGTTGCTTTTTTCTGACCCATTTGCGTTGACTGATAGCATTCCTTGGAGAGGACAATACATAGTCCAATGGCTAATATCACAAGTGTTCCCAACACTATACTGACGGCGATTATCCAAATGCGTGGATCGAAATTATCTAAGTCGGGTTTTATAAGGCGTATTAGATCTGTAGACACAGAGTGGGATAGCGCACACAATTTGTTTTTTGTCATTTTTTGTGAGAAAAAGAGAAATGAGCACAACATTACATAATTACAAAATACAAATTTACCCAGACAATACAAATTAAAAAATTAAAATTAAATAATTTAACTAAAAAATATCAATTAAAAATACATTTGTAATATTTAGTATATTTTATCTCACTAGCTAAACTATAAAATGATAAACAATTTTCAACATTTATTATATTATATTTATATACTTTTATGGGTAATTCCAAAGAAAACGCAACGACTATTTTAAAGTTAATTGATGGGATTTTTTTTTTAATTAAGCTTACACGTGTAACGAGATTTTTGATAAAATTAAAATAAATAATTTACAAAGAGCTATTTTAATTTAAACTATAAACAATTTATACGTTCCGTCTATTTCGAGATATTCGAATTTTAGTTCTCATTTCAAACCTTACATAATTTTGTTCTTTCCTTTTCAAGTACATTAAAGGAAGAGTTTCTTTCATATGAAAAAAAACCTAATGAATACAACTTTTGTGGATCCTTATGAACATTGTTATATTCCTGGCAATATAATAGAAAAACTATACCAATAGGGCGTCCCCCTACCCGCAAATACGAAAGCTCGGGCTTAGACTTAGAACAAGGTCCCTAAGGATCCCGGAAAGTTTTGTCCATTAACTATTTTTCTTTTTCTATAGACGTCTTTTTTGAGCCTTTGTTTACTCTACTAATTACACTGTCCAACAGCGACTTAGAACTTTTCAAGCAACTACGAGATTTTTTAAAAGTTATCTAAGATTTACACTTTTTTTTTTTTTTCGTTTTTCACACTTTGAAGTCATTTTTATATAACATTTTGTTAAAACATCTTTACTTTTTTACATTTAATTTTAAAGAAATATTAATTCCGAGTAAGAAAAGTCATGGTTTATTAAAATCGGCCGATAAATGCTTAAGTTACGACGCTTATTGTAAACAAGAAAATTAAACTTTCATCGACCAAAAAAAAGTTTTAGATGGATAATTCGTTTGTTCATGAAGATATCATGAAGATCTTCTTTCCAAAACCGTAAAGTAATCGAAAATCGGTTGAAAAATGGCGACGTTGTGATTGTGGGAGTGATCGCAGTACCCGAAAAACGGTTTTTAAGCAATAACTTGCGATTTTGGGGGTGTTAGACAATTTTGAAACACACTATCGTGATTTACTCGTCAAGACCTACAACGTACACTGGGTCACTTGAAAAGTTCTTTGATTTTTTTTGATTTTGTAGTACAGTGTTACCATTTCAAAAATTTCCTTGCCCATTTATTTTTCATATCTTTTCTTTCAAAATACGATTTTGTCAGCTACTTGGATTTTGCACTCTACATCAGCAGGCACGACCTCACATAGTACCAACATTTTCCACTAGATGGAGCTAGCTCAAATAAGAGCCAATACAAGTTCACAAATGATTCGTGAGAGCGGTATAAAATAAGTTTTATATATTTCTATGGATTCTAATGGGAATCTAAAGTTACGTTAAAGAAGTTTTTTAAATAAATGGGGTAGAGTATGTAGGCTGGTTTATTAGGGACAACATTTTTTAATCAAGGTATTTTTTTACCACAAATACGAATAGTCTAATATTGATGCAGTTTATTGTCAAGGGGTTAAAAATAATACAATGCATTTTTCCAATATCGTTTCTTTTTGACAGACAGATTAAAATATTAAACGGTGTAGCTAAAAAGATGTTGTATGATATTGACATAATTCAAAATTATTCATCTTCTAAGGGACTAAGCGCACCAGCTGGTAAAAGTTCTTGTCTCTACCTCTTAAAATCCCCAATATTTCGGTGTTCATACAGACGAACAGACAGACGAACATGGCTCAATCGCTACCCAAGGTAATAATAAGCAATATGATATACTCGAGGTCTGCACACATCCTTCTTTATTGTACATTGTACAAATCTATATAGTATACCCTATTTACCTTTAGGAAAAATATATAAAAATTGTACGCGAAAAGGAACAAGAAATAAAATAATTGGCGGTGAATAAATATTCACTTTGTAATGGGGAAGAAATGATGAACCAATTTATTTTAATTGTGATGTTCAGAATGGAAATATTTCTTTTTGTTTTTTCCCAAAGTATGTAAGGTTATACAATCTTTGTTTGTTTTTAAATTACATCAAGATATCGTATCGTCTGCTTTATTCTTATACTTTAAATTGGAATATCTAGAAATGCATTATACTACCTTTCTTCAAATATTCCTACAAATCTATGTAAACGGTAGAAGAAGGCATGGTAAATCCTATAAAGTAAATCTTTACTTGAGCAGCTTAAACAGCCAAACCTATACAGACATGTGTGTCTTTTCGTTTTTATGAGCAAAATAAGTTCAGAGATTATAAGAACCAAATTTTGGGCTGAACACGTTTTTCGATTCTTGTCGATATCTTGTCCCGTTTTGCAGCAGAAGAATTTCGAGGCTTTTCGGTTCCCAATACAGGAGTCGATAGTCCGTGTAGATCCTAAGCCTGTCGTATAACAGCATTAAATTATTATCTTATCTTTTTGTAGATCCTTTGGCCTACAAACTGCATCAGATTCATGTTTGTAAAACTTTTTATAAAGAAGCTACTGTCACCAATAACTTTTTAGAGTCATGTATGGTAAACAAAAAAAATTCTTTTCAGCCTAATGTCACATTAGTTTTTTAATTTCCCATGCGTGTATGAAATTTTTTTTAAATCAGTTGAAGTGTCCAAGGGAGTTATAGGCAAAAACTATAAAATCTGCGCATCCCTATAAAACTTTCTGTAAAGAAGCCTCACTCACCAATAAAAAACCCCCATATAGAGTTTGATTAGCGTATAAAAAATCTTTGTATAGGGTGGGCCATCTGTTGGTTTGCTTGTTAATTGCTTTGTACTCATAAATTTTCTAAGAAAATTATGCAAATTATATTCCAAATGCAAGTTGAAAACTATTCATTTATGTACAATTAAAAAAATAATATCGCCGAAATGACGGCTGACTCTACAGGTCCGCATGCGAATATCGTAAGTTTCGATGACATTTTTATGAAAACTCATCTTGTTGTTCTCGAATCTATCGAACAAAAAGGTGACGCTGATAATGGTCCGTGGGCTTCAATTGACATTTGAATATTGTCAGCCTGACAAAGCTTAAAACAATGCAATAATTTAATTAGAAGTTCGATGTTTCCGGCGGCACGTCGAAACTGGCCTCAACTATGTTTTTTTTTACAGAGCGATCATTTTCAACATTTTGATGATCTCCATGATTTAAGCTGAGTAATTTTAAACTTGTCGAAGAGCATCTACATTGGACAGATATGTTAGGAACTATGAGTATTTAACAACCACATCAACAGATGGCTCACCCTATACTGAGCTGGATAGCACAAAAGGTGCCTTATCGTGGAAGCATTTTAATAAATTTATAAATCACAATTCAATGAATCAACTTTAATATGATAATTAAATACAACCAAGATCAAAGACGGCGTTACACGTGTTTTAACTACTTTTTGTAAATAAAAATAATTTTTTAATTTTCATATCTAAGGAATTACCCATATTGTATACTGATATCCGGTACAGTTGACGACAGTCGACATCCATGAGAAAATATAAAACTACGTACAAAAATTTACATTTTACACAAAATTTTATATGAGCAAACACACATACAATGTTGTATGTGGCATATACATAAATACTTAACTAACCTAACCTAGCCAAACCTAAGTAACTAACCACAACATATATAATATAATAATATTAACTGCCCCCATTACCTAAACGACTTAGACCCTACAATAAAAACTCACGTAATTAAGTAAATAGTAATTACATAGAGAGTTATCTAAAGTCTCATTATAAATTGCATGCGAATGCAAAAGGATTTACTTACCCTCCTCTTTGGTCTCCGGCAATGTTGTCACATTGGTGGTGACCACCTCACCGCTACCAAGCTCATTGTTTGCCCAGATTCGAAACTCATAGGTTATGTTTGGACTCAGGCGGTAAACTTCCATTTGACGCTACAAGAAGATATAAATAAAATATCATTCTTGATAGAAATTCTAATATGAGACAATAGTTAAGCAATTCTCCCCTTAAATCTTGGCTCGTAGCGCCACTACTTACCACATTTGGCGCTATATTAATGGGATCCATGCGAATCCATTTATGTTCGTAGCTAGCATTGAACGGTGGCAAGCGATACGAGATATTACGATATTCAGCGGTGAAACTTCGCACAGGATAACCACCCGAATGGGTCTTATTAAAGCGCCAAATAAGAAAGCCCAAAATTGTGGAGGCCTTGAAGTATAGCTGCGTTACTGGGCCCGGTGTGGTGCGCACAATAAGCCGAACCCGCTGATAGGCCTGATATTCTAGTTCCTCCTCAACTGGCTGCTGTGTTGGAAGTATTCCTTCAGTTTCCTTCTCTTCCACCTTGGGAAATTCCTCCAATTTGGGCGATGAGGTAGCATATGGTGTTGTTGCTGGAGTGGTTGGTGTTATTGCTGCTGTTGCTGCTTCTGTTTCCGGATTCGTTGTACGCTCTGAGACTATTAGGGAGGCAAGTGTTGTTGTAGTGCTTGGTATTAAGGCTGTGGGTCGTGGCAGTGCCGCAAAGCACACATAAATGCCGCCATCGCTGGTGCTAAGATTACGCAGAAGTAGAACGCGACCCGTCTGAAAGATATATAGGAAAAATATCCATTAAAAGAAATATCGATCAGCTTGGAACTGATTTTTTTTTTAACTTATTGCTGAATTTACTATGGGCATGATCCCGAAATTACAGCGGGGTCACGAAATTTATATTTTTTAAAATATTATTTATTTATAGTTTAGGTTGTGCCGGTCATCTTACCATCATCGGAACTGGCTCCAAATAAAAAAATGTGCCAGAATTATGGGAACGTTTTTACCACGTATTCAATTTAACTATGCTTATGGGTTTGAAAACCAATTTGCATTTTTTCTGGGTAGAGTGTTCTAAACATTTATTGGAAAATAATGTGTTATATACAATTTTTGATAGTGTCTTCTGCTTGGCCGGCACATTAGCTTCAGTCGAGGGAGAGAACGCAAGAAAAGAATAGAAATACTTCGGAGTGACACTTATGTGTATGGAATTTTTTGGTATGATTAATTAATTTTTATTTAGGTGCAACGAATACATGGGACGTTTAATTTCCTTACAATACAGAGTTCAGGCTAAATTAATTATCTTTTCTACTGTAATGTTTAATTAAAATGAGAAGCGGCGAAAAAGTTATTCAAATAAATAATCCATAAATGCTGAATAAGCTTGGAGCACCAATAAACAATTTAACCAAATTTATTGATTTTATCGAATTTCAATACAGAATTCTCCCAATATTGATTATCATAATTTGTTCTTATAGAATAGAATGCTTTGATTTTTTGTATTGCGAATAAACGTTTCGTAGCGGTTAAAATTAAATAATAAAACTAAATTAGCTGCTGTTAGAGCTGGCGCCATCTAGCGTAAATTAGCCAACAAAAAAATGGGCAGCACTTTTTTTTACCAGCAAAACAAATCTTGTAGCTTATAATTTGTTTGCGCTTTTTTATACAAATTTTGACTTTTATTCAGCGATTTTACTATCTGGCTTTCTGGCCTTAACAAAGAATTATGGCTATTAATTTAAAATTAAATTATTAAATTAATAATTTTATGTATGCCCATTAGGGTGAGGCAGGTATAGGGTATAATAATTCACAACAGCTTTAAGCAGTACACGACTTAAACATCTACATTTGAATATGCTTTTAATTAATATTTTTTTGTAATGGGAATCTTTTAGTGCTATTTTTATTTTTGTATTGTGATTGTGGTTTTTAATGTGTTCTTCAATCTGGTCCATCGAAACGGTGTGTGCTTCTCTAATTTAATACCATTTAGAACTAATATATTGTATTAATTTGTAAACAAATATCTAACTTATATGTTCTATCAGTCAGGGAGTACTGGCTTCTTTGTTGACATGGTAAAACCAAGGTTTACCCAGCCCCAGTGTTGGTATTACGCAGTTTGATCGCCTACAAGCCACGTTAACACAAAAGCATGCCAACGTTCTGGGTCGATATTGAAGACACATGGTGGTCCAGAGCAAGACGTGGCAGCTCAAAGTATAAGCTATATCCATGACACACTTACTGACCATGAATCGCTCGCAAGTCTTAATGACATGCAAGTGAGTATGGTTAATGGTTACCTCAAAGCCCATCGTCATCAACAGTATGTGCTCCTTGATTATTAATAATTGTTCGAATAAAAACAGGGACCTACAGCTTAAAGCCGAACCTGAACGGCAGTGTCTTGAATCAATAGATCAAGATTTTCTTGGGCAAATACCGTCTTTAGAACAATGAGTACCTATTATTATGAGTTGATAAAACCGAACGAACCCAAACTTTCTTTTTCGACCGAACACAATTATTGAGATTGAGCCGAGCAGTCAAAACAAAAACGTGGCGCTAACTACTCCAAATACGACAAAATTTTGCCCCGACATGACCCTTCCCTTCCGCAAAATCTATTTAAAAAAACTTAACTACGAAGTAATACCGTGTATGTTTGTATTCACTGCACATTTGATCTACTTGACCCAAAAATTGAGTCGATACCTTTATAACCTGCAAAGATAAAGAATTCCTTCGACGTAGTATCCAAGTGCTGCCAGAAAAATGGGAAAAAGTTGTGCTTGGTAATGAATATTACTTCGGACTTCAAACTCCTGGTAGCACATCTCTCGAGCACCCACCAGCGCTGGTGTCGGACAGAGCCTGTCAGATAGGAAAGGAACGGAGCTTTTAACTTGCGTTATTTTATAAAAATTTTGGTACTGCGGACTGGCCATAAAAAAAATTATGGTCATTATTTTTATATATGCCCATAAGTGTGGATATAATTTTGGTCAACAAATGGACAGCATTTTTTTGACAAGGTTGCGTAGTAGAAAGAAAAAAAAATGGAGAGGAAAAAATTTATATTGTCTATACCCTGTACCTAGCGTGGCAGACACCAAGTTCTTTAAACCAAAATGCTTATCATAAACTCGGGTGTGAATGCCTAGATCTCGGAAACTACAGCAGCTAGAGATACCAAGATGAAGTTTGTTGTCTCATGCCGATATCTTCCTCGATCCTCCGCAGTAGATTTTCGCGGTTTTTGGCAACACCGTTTAATATTTTTATCTGGAATTTAACAGAATGATGAGTTATGGTTTCACCTATCTGTGTGTCAAAAATAAGCAAAATCGGACAAATACAGCTAAAGCTATAAATTTCATCTCCCCTTGCCTATAAACTGCGTTAATATTCGACTCCACCTAATAATGGTTACATTATGATTCATGTGGCTCTAATGAAAAAATCCACATCCAAATTTTATCGATGCGGACCCCGATCACCCCCGCAATCGATTTACCTTGCTTTCTTCCACACCCCTCCACATATCAACTTGAAACTTACCCCATATACTTTAAATAGCTTCTTTGACGTAACTTTCGAGTTTCATCACAATCAGTAATAATTTACGGAACCTTTAGGTATAAATATCGAATTTCACCTAAAAAAAAAATGAATTCCAATATGCAGAACAAAAGTTTAGTTTTGAAGATTTTTATGGTATTTAATATGAATTGTAAGACATAAGGTATAATTTTAGCATATGTTCAGAACGAATTGGTTGCCGGAAACCCTTCATAATACAGTCTGCTATTAATCCTATGTGTGATGTATCTGGTCTCATATATGCACAGGAATATATTAAATTACATCAGCTATGATTCGGTCCCTTATCCAAAGGATCTACCTGCCGAAACAGGATATTTCAGCGTTGTAAGGCTTTAAACCACGGAGCTCCAAAATCATACTTTAGGGTTAAAAATACGACGACAAAGTCTCGTCAAAATCTAATTGAAAATATCTTAGAGATGCCATTTTTGCTATTACAACGAAGTATGTCTATTTAGAAAAGGTAAAAAGTGACCTTGTAGTTGATTGAGCCCAAAATGCACTTTTCCGCCCCATAAAATTGCGGATAACTTAATGCCCTGCAACCTAAAACTTGTTGTTGTTTAACTTACATTGAGACAAAAGAGTCCGGAATTTAGTTTTCTTCGAAATTTATGGTGTGGTGCATCAAAACACTCTATAAATATCATCGACAAGATACAGTACAGATCCAGATCTGGCCCCGTGTGACTGTTCCTCTTTTCAAAACTAAAATTGCCAAAATTGCCAAATTGCGGAACCCGTTTTGACTCCGTACCGACCATAAAACAATGCGATGAGAGAGCTGAACGCCACCCCGGCCATTATTTTAAGTTTTGGAAATAAACTATATCTTGCAGTTTTTTCAGCAAAATAGAGCAATCCACATATACTTATTGGCTATAGGGAAAAACTGCATCCATTTTTTTTAATTTTTTTTTTTAAAGCTCATAACAAGCACGAGAAAAAAATTACATTAATAAATTAAGCCATTTTTAAAAAAGTTAATGAAATTGAAGCAATGCTCAAATAATAATTTCCATGAGGAATTATTAACCCTTTTACGCACTGGTTGTTTCTGTACAACATTCCACTTTGACTGCGCATATCTTTTGAACCACAACTAATTTTTTTCTGATTTAAATTAAAAAGGCGGACGTAAAGTCGGGCGCGGACGACTTTAGGATACCCTGTACCACTAGCTTGTAATAAAGTCCGATTTCTTCACAAAAAACCAAAAACAGAAGAATTTTTAAGCAAAAATTATTTTTTTGACCGATCATTCCTATGGGAGCTATATGATATAGTCAACCGATTTCAATAAAATTTGACACAATGCTTAAATACCTTAAAAAAGATCTGAATGGCAAATTTATTTCAAATATCTTTACAAACAAACAAAACACATCGAATTTTGTATTAAAAACGTGTTTTTGGACCGATGGGTATGGGAGCTATATGATCTAGTCAAACGATTTGGATTAAATTTAGTACATTGCTTAGGAACTACAAAATTCTCACGAATGTCAAATTTCGTCCCAATATCTTAACAAACAAACGAAACACAACAAATTTTGTTAAAAAATCGATTTTTTGGAAGATCGGACCTATGGGAGCTATATGATATAGTCAACCGATTTTGTTCAAATTTGGCACATTGCTTAAGTGGCTTAAAAAATTTCCAAACGCCAAATCTGGTTAGGATATCTTTATTAAAAAACGAAATATAGCGAATTTTTCTTTAAAAAAGTTATTTTGGCCGATCGGTCCTATGGGAGCTATATGATATAGTCAACCGATTTCGATCAAATTTGGTACAGTGATTGGGAACTATAAAAACTTTTGAATACCAAATTTCGTTACGATATCTTCATAAACAAACGAATTATTCATCTAAAACCCTTTTTTTTGTCGAGGTCGTCTCAAACACCCCCATGGGAGCTATATAATTTATCCCCGATATCAAAAAAATAAAATAAACTTGCCTCCTATGGAATAATATGGGATCTAATGTGAAAGTTTGGTAACTCTAGCTCTTACCATCTCTGAGATCTAGGCGTTCACACGGACGGACGGACAGACGGACAGATGGACAGACCGACATGGGTATATCGACTTCTCTATTCACCCTGATCATATTTTAGGTAACTTTGGGGTGTCTCCGACGTCTCCTTCTATATGTTACATACATTTTCGGCTTGCACAAACTTAATATACCCTTGGACCATACGGTACATACGTCTGCCCTCGCGTGTCCCCCAACGCGACGTATTTTTTTAGAATTATTAATAGATTCTTTCTTAGGTACTTTAACATTAAGTTTCTTTTATTATTTTTTACTTTTTAAATGAAAATTACTTAAGTTCGGGGGTTTTTTAAATTTTTAATTTATAGACATTTGTTTGCTTGAGTAGGACTTTTTTGGAGCAGCAAAAATTGAAACTTTAGATAAAAATAATTGAAAAATTTTTAATACGAAATATAGTTTTGAATTAAATAAAAAATATATAAAATTTTGTTTGCTACAGTAACGCTTTATTGCATTTTAAAACTAGTAGAAGTGACTGAATATTTAAAAATTCTATTTAATTTGGTTATTTGGCTACTACAGATACAATTAAAATTTATTGTCAAAAACAGTCTACCTTAATTGTGCAAAAAGCGCTCGGAAAGGGGTTAAAGGCTGACGTTTTTACAAACACATTTGATTAAAAACCACTCAATTTTTTCCTCTCTGAAAAAATTACGTATACGCAATACGGCCTAATATGGGCGGTAATCGTAGGCGTTAGCCTGATGGCCGAAAAATTTTGTGCAAATATACTAAATAAAAAATTTATTTTCATCAATTTTTAGCCCATATAAAACGCTTTTTTTTTTCAAAGCATTGAGATTTTCCAACTCTTAAAAAAATTACAAATAATCAATTTGGCCTTATATGGGCGGAAATTGTAGGTGTTTGCCTGATGCTCAACAAATTTTGCGGAAATCTATTATTAAAGTAGAAATTTATTTTTGCCAAAGAGAGAGCTATTGAGATTTTACAACTCAAAAAAAAAGTCTCGCATAGAGGAGGGTGGAGCAAAACGAGCCACTTTTGATATTATGGCATATTTGAGGCATCCAAAGGGCTGAGGGGGTTTTAAGAAGGCCCACATATGCGGCTAAAACTTAACCTCAAACAGTTTTCAGTTCTAGCTGCTCCAATTAACTCGAATATTGAGTTATTGAGACTATTATTAGTTGATTACTCATGGCCGCAAAATTCAGAGCTTCAAGGCAAAAACGGATGAACTCAAATTAAAATTCATGGATTTGTTGCACATACAAAAAAAACACCTAATGAAAATACCAGCCATGGGCTTCTCGGACTACTTCTTACAAGCGGTGACAAAAAGCGCCACCTGTGGGGCAAAACGCTCCCTAACGGATAACGCGTTTCTCACGGGGCTTATTGCTGAAAAGAAAGTGTTTAACATACAACTAGAGATTAAATTAGCAATTTTTTAAAGAAATTGTATGTTGAAAATGTCAAGAAAATTACAAATTTTTTAAATATGAGCTCCCTCTCGATTTTTTCGGTGCGGATGAATTTTTTTCGGCTTGTTTGCTCAGTTCAACCTGTGCCAGAGCTTTCATAGGATCGGTGTCGGTAAAGATGGCAAAAACTCGATGTTTAGAGCCACCAAAGCTACAAAAACGTTTCCGGAAAATTTCCATTCCATTTTACACTTTTGTTTTTGTAATTTTTTAATATTTTGAGTTTCGGCATATTTAAGGAATAACTTAATGCCAAAAATGAGCGGGAACTGTCAATTAGTTTGTTTATGGCAGCTGTTAATACCAGTCCACCTCCACGATCCACGATTATGAACGCATTTAAGGCAAAACACTCGATAAATACCATGGACCAAGCAACGTACTGTCCAGATCTGGACCCGTGTGACTTTTTCCTCATTCCAAAACTAAAATTGTCAATCCAGGGAACCCGTTTTGGCTCCATACCGACTATAAAACAGAATGCGACGAGAGAATTTAGGAATTCCAGAATTTGGTCACAAAATTTCAATCCTCCAGCGATTAGTCCAGGATGTAATCCATGTTGAATGTCTCCCAAGTGGCACATTTGGCCCCACCCTCCTCTACGCATTATAGCCTTATATGGACAGTAAAGCTGATAAGCCTGCAATTTTATTTATTAAATCTTGTTTTCCCTAAATTTTTCCCAATTTGTTCGTATAAACTTTATATAAAGTATAAAGTTATGTGGGAGTTAAAGGTAGGCGTTTGCCTGATCGGCGTGCTCTTGATAAAAAATCCACCAAGTTTAAACTTTGTATAAAAAATTTATTGAATGCACTGTATATAGTTTATAGTAAAAGATAAATTTTGCCCACTCTGCTGACCAAAGAAATAATATTTTATATTACACATCATCAAATTTTATGCAAGTATTTTTCCTTCTGTGCAAGGATTGCTATCCTCCTATACGTCCTATCATATATCATAGGTTGGAGAAATATAAATCAATTGATGTGCATATATTACTATGGTGGAAGGAGAGATAGATGAATAAGCACAGCAACTGGATGAATTTAAAAGAACTAAAACAGCAAGAAATAGAGTAAAAATTTAAGAGAGAAAAAGTTGGCGAATTTTGAAACCAAAATGAAGAGAACTGATGAATTTTCACTTTGAATCAGCTATCTTAAATAATATATGCATATTGTAATGGTAGCTGGTAAGGAACTGGTTATAATTGCAAAACGCAGATAGAAAATGTGATTTTATTTTTATTGTGCTTTTTTTCCTTCATATCATAATAATGTTTAAAGCTACCTTGATTTTGTATATACCTACACATATATATTTATACACTGTACCTATAGGTACAAAGGGTATATTAGATTTGTGCAATGTATGTAACGGTTAGAGGGGGCGTGACAGACCCCAAGTCTTTTATACTAAAATGCTTATCATAGCTTCGGGTAGCAATCGAGCCATGGTTGTCCGTCCGTCCGTCTGTATGAGCACCTGGAGATACGAAACTTTATCTGCTAGTGCACATATTTCCTCAGACGATGAAGTTTGTTGAATTATTTCAATATCTTGCCCAACAGTAGATCTTTTAGAATAATAATTCGCAACTGCTTCAAGCACTACATGACTTAAGCATCTACAACTAAATATGTTCTTCATATCTTTTTTTTTTTTTAATATGAATCTTTTAGTACTAGAAACTTTTATTTATATATTGTGGTTTTTCTGTGTTCTTGAATCTTGTTCAACGAAACGGAAGTGCAGTACCTGAATTTAATACAATTTAGAACTAATATATTGTATTAATTTGTAAACAATTATCTAACTTATATGTTGTATCAGTCAGGGAGTACTGGCTTCTTTGTTGACATGATAAAACCAAGGTTTACCCAGCCCCAGTGTTGGTATTACCCAGTTTGATCGCTTACAAGCCATGTTAATACAAAAGCATGCCAACGTTCTGGGTCGATATTGAAGACACATGGTGGTCCAGAGCAAGACGTGGCAGCTCAAAGTATAAGCTATATCCATGACACACTTACTGACCTTGAATCGTTCGCAAGTCTTAATGACATGCAAGTGAGTATGGTTAATGGTTACCTCAAAGCCCATCGTCATCAAAAGTATGTGCCCCTTGGTTATTAATAATTGTTCGAATAAAAACAGGGACCTACAGCTTAAAGCCGAACCTGAACGGCAGTGTCTTGAATCAATAGAGATTTTCTTGGGCAAATACCGTCTTTAGAACAATGAGTACCTATTATTATGAATTGATAAAAACTTTCTTTTCCGACCGAACACAATTATTGAGATTGAGCAGAGCAGTCACGACAAAGGAAAAGGAACAGGGTATTCCACTGTAGATTTGTAAATTTTTGACTCTGATTTTCACAAATTGTCCAACGTATTTGTTGAAATTAAAATTAAAAGCACAAAATAAATACACAAAAAAATACGAATACAAATATTTTTACACTGTGCGCAGACTTTTGCAGCCAAGTGTACTACATATAATGCAATTCAATTACCTGCACAATGGTGCTATTGCCGGGCTGTTCCTTGACCCAAACAATGTTACCATGGGCTATACAGGGTATGCTGGCATTGCCACCCTTGTCCGCGGCGTATTCGTTGTACTTGATGGTGGAGCTAAGCACCGTGAGCACTGCAAAAAAGAAGGAAAAGAAACCAATCTCAAATTAGCATCGGGCATTACTATGATTAATTGCAATGATATATAATGTGATAAGCAGTTGCAACTGCTTGGCATGCCACAAGCAGTAGACTTCAGTGCATTAAACGTTAAAATGTCGCAGCGTGCAGAAGTTTGCCTTAACCTTTACTTTCGCCTGCTGGGCATCAGCTGCTGTGCCCGGAATCGTCTGCTGCAGCTGCTCCTAACCTTGTACCTGCTGCTGCTGCTAATCTTCAATGTGGCACAAATTATTACCTATTTACGTTATCAAACGCTGGGAGAGGGCGACAAGTTGCAACAGCGCTACAAATATTACGTGCATCTTGCCTCATCTGTCAATTTGGCCTATATGGTGATTTATACGCTGATCCTGCTGCAGGCGCTCTTAGGACGCAGCCAAGAACGCCAACTGCTGGCCAAGCTGCCAGCGCATAAGAGCAAAAGTCGCTTCTGGCTCCAACTGGCATTCGAGTGTATGCAAATATCTTGCGCACTCTTGCTGGCCTTTTTTATCGCCCTCCATGGCTCGCATGTCGGTGAGTTCTTGCATGTCTATATCACCTCGCAAGCAGTTCGTGCCAGATATTTGCAGTATGAGCAGCTGGTACAGCGCTTGGATGGCCAGCTGGCTGCACTGCAGCATGGCTTAGTGAACTTTGTCAACTGGCGTCAACTGAGAGATGACTATGCTGAGTTGGCACAAATAGCACGCAGCTTGTCCGCATTCTTTGCACCTTCGATGCTGTTGATGAACTTGCTCTTTATTGTGGACAGTATTGTTGTGTGCTATGCCTATATTATAGCCTGGGAGCTGAGAGCGCTCGCCGTAAGCTGGGTGCTAATATGGCAATCATCGTTTGTGCTGTTCCCAACATTAACTAAAGTCTGGACACTTTGTGCCATATGCCATAAGTGCAGCGCACGGGTAAGTCATTTTTCGGTCATGGGCAGAGGAAGTTTAATACATTTGGATATTGCAATTGCAGACCCAGCGACTGCTTGATATGTTGAATAGACTGCGTACAGAGTCTACAGAGGCGCGTAGCTGGACAGATGATTTTAAGCTACAGATCATGCAAAGCCCCATTATTTTTGAGGTCTTTAGCATTTATGAGCTTAATCTGAGGACATTCGCCGCGGTAAGACATCATATGTTAAGTTAATATTGGAAGAGGAGACTATCAACAATCTAGAAGTAAGGGAAGAGCAAGAGCTGCAGGAGCTAGGGCGCGGCATGTTTCGTCGTCCGTCCGTATGAAAACACAGATCTCTGCGGCAGTGATATAATATCTTTGTCCTTTGTTCTCCAGCCTCTAGCCTCTTAGAGGATCCTCTATTCTCTAGCCTCTATATTCTTTATTCTATCCTCTGTCCTTTTTTTATCTGCTTCTAGCCTCCAGCCTCTATCCTCTAGTCTTTTCTCTAGTGTGTCCTCTAGTCTATCCTCCTGTCATTCACTTGTTTATCCTCTGTCCGCTCTGTCTGTCCTTTAACCTCTGTTCACTCTGTCTGTCATCTATCCACTGTCCACTGTCTTCTGTCCTTAGTCCTCTATGTTCTGTCGTTTGCCCTCTGTCCTCCGTCTTCTGTCTTCTATCCTCTACCTTCTAGCCTTCCTCTCTCTCTTAATCTTTAATCCTCTAGTCTCTCTCTGTTTCTCAATCTTCAATCCTCAAGCCTCTCTCTCCCAATCTTCAATCCTCGAAACTCTCTCTCAGAATCTTCAATCCTTTAGCCTCTCTCTCTTTCAATCTTCAATCCTCTCGCCTCTAGCTTCTAGCCTCTATTCTCAGTTCTCTGCCCACTGTCATTTGTTGTCTGTCGTCTTACCTCAGTATTCTGTCCTTTGTACTCCGTCGTCTATACTCTGTTTTCTATCCCTTGTCTTCTATACTCTGTTTTCTATCCCTTGTCTTCTATACTCTGTCTTCTATCCTCTATCCTCTATTTGCTATCCTCTATCCATTTATCCTCTAATCTCTAACCTTTGTCCACTCTATTTGTCCTCTATCCCATGCCAACTCTGTATGTCCTCTATTATCTCTCCGCTCTGTCTGTCCTCTATCCTCCTTTGTCCCTTATCGTCTATCCTCTGTAGTTTTTCCTCTGCCTTTTATCCTCTGTCCTATGCCTTCTTTCTTCTGTCTCCTGTATTTTATTATATTTTCTCTGTCCTCTGTATTCTATCAACTTTTCACCGAATTGTATCAACTTTCCTCTATCCTCTGTACTCTATCATCTTTCCTCTTTTCCGTATTTTATCTTCTGTCCTCTCTACTCTGTCTTCTAAGCTCTGTCCTCTGGTCTCTGTCTTTATCTCTACGTACTGGTTTTTCGGCGTGGATAGACGAACTGCTGATGTTTTTTTTTTTCCTTGCTTAGTATATGTAGGTAGTTTGCGGTCCGGGGAAAATGGCAGATCCTTGGTCTCAGCAAAACTTTGCCAGTTTCTCCATTTACACTGCATCAGCAGTAGTCATTTGGAAATGCAAAAGCCTAAGAAAGATCGCAAACAAGTCTCCATTCAACACAATTCCCAAAATCTTTCGGTTTTCACGCACTAAAAGGAGAAGATTCAAATGATGTAGCCTTTACATCGTTCGACTCTGGTTTCCCCTTCCCTGGGAGCCTCGTACGCCTGACATCCTGACATCAACCCATTACCTAACTATGGCTTACATCCTCATGCCCAGCGTGACGTTACCAAGCTTCCCCCAAATATTTACTTCTCTTTTGAGGGCGTTCTGTTTGTCACCGCCCTGACTAATCCAAATTTTTCCTTTTATTCCTGCATTTTCAGATATTTGTGTTTATTTTTGAATCCTTGCTTGTCTTGCTACAATTTGTGGCACTAACCAAGGAGCAAAGCAGCTGAAGTGGAACTAACCGAGAACATATATAAGTCTCAATGTAAACCCAAATCGCTGTTTTATCAATAAATTATGTTATTTGCTTACAATTTGCACTGACAAGACAGCATTGAATAAAAAAAAATTGTTATAAATATTTAATACCATATGTTTGTGTGTGTGTGTGTCTATATACAAACATATACTACATACCAGTATATAAAAATTTGTCATGTTCAGTGTTGTGCAAGGTCACGAAAACGTTAAATGAAATATATATTTTTCTTATATCTGTATAAGTATATGTTATGTTAGAAATATGTCTGCTAGGCACGCAAGCCTTGAAGACATGTAAATATATATATAGTTGTGTATATATATATATATATATACATATGTACATTTGTATGTGCACTTTGCAAACATGCATATACATATGCACATAGCTATAAAAAGACCAAGTCGTACCAAATTTCAGCAATGTATATAATATAGGGTGTCTATTTTCAAAGCGGTCGAACTTTAATTTATTATATGACAGATTTATTATATTTGGTGGGAAATTAATTGGGAATTATATTGAAAAAAAAAAAAATCTTATAAATGATTTGAGAGCTAGCATTTGGAGAACTCTTTTAAGAAATTCTGTTGTTTGTTTATTAATGGCAAAAGTTATATAAGTTGTCACCAAATTAATCAAGAGTTGTTGGCAACTTAAGCTTAACATATCCAAAAACAAAAATCTAGAGGATTAAAATAATGATGGAAACTTATCATATAATCCAAGAAGGAAACATTTTTTGCAATATAAAATTCACAAAACGCATCACAAATTCGACTTATGAGGGAAGTAAAAAAAAATTCTACAATTTGGGAGCGTATTATTTTGTTCATGCTGTTTTCCCAAGCCTAATTAAAGACACCGCCGTTTGGATTCGGCAATAAACTGTACGTCCCTGTTCTGCTCGAACAGTTATTAATAGAGATCCCATATGCCCCCCTCTAAGGGGTCAAACAGGGAATTATTATTTTTTTTTCCCCCCAAGCCTTTAACAACAGAAAGTCAGCTGGAATGATTGACTTTTTCATATAGAGTAGCTCTCCGTTTTAAATGCTTGCCTAATCTTAAAAAAAAAACACCCTGTATAAAGTAAAATAAACTTTAGCATACAAAATGGCGCACATTGCGACATTATGTCAATATAACAATTTCTTCGAGTCGAATATACAAAATTAACAAAAAGTTAACGATTTCTTTCTTCGACACATTATCAAACTTTTTTGAAGGTCTTTATTAGGGTGCTTACTTTGTAGGGCACTAATACATTAAGGGACAGAAGTGTACTCAAGTAAGTATCTTCAAATAACCTGCACTAAACAATGAGCATTTGTGCCCAGCCAGAACCTTGACTACAAAAAGTAGCGCCTTTTTGCCCAAAATCACTGTTTTTCCACCAGTCTAGTTTATCCATACTGTTTTTTGGTATAATCTATTGAGAAATATTCAAAGCGTTTTCTTTATATGACGTTTTTGCTATAAAAACTTTTTTAACAAACAAACCACGCCAACTGACAAATCCAGGCGAAGATCTAAGGTTTGGTCAAAGCAACAGTTTTTGGAATGAAAACCTTTTAACTTCAATTTCGGGTGTTATCCAAACCCGAAAATCCTCCCCGCGAATCCTCTCTAGAAACAGCTGATTGTTGTTGCTTACGTTCTAAGCGTAGAACTTTTACCTTTATGCCTCATTATCTGGATGCTTCTGGGCATTTTTGCCTTTACTTGACCCTTTATCTGAGCGGAGAGGAAATTCCCAATTAATCTTAAGTACTTTGAGCACAAAGGGCTCTAAACTTTTCTTTAGCATACCCTGTCCCGCAATAACTTAAGGAGCTATGAGCATGAAAGAAGAAAATCCCAAAACATAAAACATTTTCCACAAGTGCAGAGCAATCTAATTTAAAACTAAAGTCATGTCCTACCCAAAATTGCCTTGGCTGGCTGCACATTTTTGTATAAACTAATTAAGTTGCCTTTCTTCATATTGTTGTTGTTGCTGTTATAGTTGGAACTGATTTGGTCATCAAAATTTGCTTTACTATGCTGATGATGAGTTTTCCATGTGGGCTTGTCCCACTGACCACCGAGAGAATGGCTCCCCCAACCGAATAACCCAATTGGCTGTTTAACTTTTGTCAGAGATAAATTGGCTAATAGAACAAATGGGTATATTAAATTCAGCAGAGTGTTGGTAACCGAGCATAACAAATGGTCAAGAGGAAATTTGCAGAGAAAAATTTTGGTTGCCTTTACTTGGGCTAACAAGTTTTATAATAAATGCTTTTAAAGATAAGGATAATCATGAACTATTTTCAGGCTGCCTTATTAACTGTAGCGCATTTTTGACGCTCTACAATATATAAAACAACTCAATTAAAAATGATATTGGGATAGGTACTTCGACTAAGAGGAATCGGTTTTAAGGCAAACGGAATGAACGAGATTATAGTTCGAGTTTGTTTTCAAAATTTCTACGAAACTCGAATAATGAAAAAAATTAAAGAACTAGAATATAAAGAACTGTTTCAGATTCGATATTGGTTCATCCACAAAGATGAATTGGAGGGTCCTATAATCATGCTATCCTTATTCAAGTCTTGGCCTTTCCTAAGAAAATTTTTTTTAATTCGAAAAATGTGTTAAAAGTGAGTGTTTCAGGACACAGGGTAGCCCTCTATAGTGTCGAAAAACCAAATGAATGCAAGAAGGGATAATTTTTTTTAACCACTTTGGACTTTTATTTTTAAAGCCATTGACGGAAAGTTCAAGCATAATATTCATCATCATTTGGACTTCCAAGAAAATAAATGCATGCGGTCACACTTTTTAAAACCGCATAAGCTCGCGGAAAAAAAACTTTTTAAAAATTTCAAGCATTCTTAGTTGGTAGAACTTATAGAAAATTTGACCAATAAAAATAAATTTCAATATAATAATAAAGTTTATTACGGTCTCAACTATTAACAGTTTTGAACTTTTGCTTCTAACAATTTTTTTATGGTCACACTTTTTAAAACCGCTTAAGCTGGAGGATGCTTCATTAAACATTTCAAACAATCTTAGATGCGAGTAATTATAGAAAATAAAATATTCTCTAGCCTCTATATTATAAATTGTAATATAATAAAAAAGTTAATTTGAACTTTTGCTTCTAATAACTTTTTTAGGCAAACGGTCACACTTTTTAAAACCACTTAAGCTGGAAGATGAAACAAAAACTGAAAAAAATAAACTTTTTAAAAATTTCATTGATTCCTTGTTGCTAGAAATTGTAGGAAATATGACCAATGGTATAATAAAAAAGTTTATTACGGTCTTAACTATTAGCTGTTTTGAACTTTTGCTTCTAATAATTTTTTTATGATCACACTTTTTAAAACCGCTTAAGCTGGAGGATAAAACAAAAAAAAAGAAACTTTTAAAAAACTTCAAACGTTCTTAGGTTAGGTTAGGGCGGCGGTTGGAACTGACGTCCCAACTCACTTATACCAAGAATAGGCCCGTTGTGATACCGCTACAGTGAGCCATTTACCACTCTTCCCCACTCAAGAGGTTCCCTATATAAGATGAGACAGCCATCCGGCAGCCTGAATAAACCTTAAGAGGCATTTTGGACTGTGTTCGGAGAGCTGAGATAATTCATCAAGAAAGTGTGACGTTAGAAACCAGAATCTTTTCCTCGACATTGACAGAAAAAGTGTTCAACTGTCTCCAGCTCCTCCTCATCGCCACAGCTTCTACAGAAGTCATGGTGGGCAGCATTCAGCCTGGATGCGTGATTTCCCACCAGCCAGTGTCGTGTGATAGCACGGATAACAATTGAGCACTGGGCTCAATTCAGACAGCAAAGTTCCTTAGTTCTTTTACTGCAGCATGTCGGCCAGATTTGCCGTGAGATCCTACACGTGTTCAATGTCCGATTCCATGTTTGGTTTGCACAGAGAGCGAAAAAATTTCTCATGCCCTCCTTGTCTTGAAGGACTATGCTGGTAGTTCCTCAATATAGTTGCCCTCGATGTCCCTATGACCTGGGACCCATATGAAGTGAATTAAAAACTGCTTAGCCATCTCCTCCAGAGACAAGCGGCAGTTAATCACTGACTTTATGCACGAAGGCATCGAAGCTAGGGACTTAATAGCCGCCTTCAAACATTCTAAAATGTCAAAAATTTAGAGAATATGACTAACAAAAATCAATTTTATTATAATAAAAAAGTTTTCTACGTTCCTATCAGCAGTTTTCAATTTTTTTTACGCGATTATTAACTGCCCCAAGGCAGTTTAAATTTAGGAAATCGGTAAAATAACTTATAAATGTTCCACTTGTTATGGGCTATACGTTATCGAATTATTTCCATGTCCATACCTTAGTACCAATTTCAGTTTCTAGACTGATGTGAGTTTAATAAACAAAAAAATATTTTGACTTTCTCCAAACAATTCCCATATAATCCCGAAAGTCAATACGTCTCTACCACAAGTTCCATTCAATACAAATCTTATTGCAGTGTATTCTACAGTCGTCTACCGCCTGAATTGATTTTAAAATTTTTGACATTGATTTGTTGTGCGCAAAATCAATGCATACGCCTAAAAATAGACAACACTATTGGAGGGGCCGATGGGTCCGGTCCAAGCGAATCGCTTGCGTCACTGGGCAACTGCTATTGACTGGGCGTGCTAAAATGGTGCGCCTTGGGGCGACCTAATTAAATGGCACACGCCAAAATTGAAGCGCTGACCAGCTGACGAACGGAAAATGACTTAATGACGGACGGACGGACGGACAACTGGATGAGCTGATTGTGACTGCCGGAAGGGTTTCTTGTATGGGGGCATATGTAGGTATGTGTGTAATGGCTTTGAAATCAATTAAGTGACGTCAGCAGCACAGTCCAACATTTATATTGCATACTTTACGGCTGCACACCGTCATCCTCATCCACATCGTCATCGTCATCATCATTATATAACATTAGTGTTTGCTTTAAGCTTCGCAATGTTTTCGTATTCTGTATTTTTGAAGTGCATTCATTCATTCCATCTTATGCCTGCCGCCTGGTCACCCCTCGACCGAGTTATGGCCATCCTCTACCCATCGCTGGAAAAGTTTTTCAAGTTTTTCCGTAAATTTACTCATACATGCTTGTAAGCCTCTGTGTATGTGTCTTTCATTACAGTCCAACTCTGCACGGTGAACAAAAAAACAAGCTTAAGCTTTACACAGGGAGAAAAATTTAGTTATTGGGTAAAGTCTTATGAAAGAAAGATGACGGACTAAAATTTGGCATGAACCTTTGTTGTGGCTTTCTGCAAGTCATCATGTAGGCTATTATCAAATAGCCCTTGTTAAAGGCGCAATGTAATTACTAATTATATATGTCTCTTGAAGCCCTATGCTCTACTGGGAGTTAAAGGAAATAATCATCAACTTAAGAATAAGTGTTGCAACTCTTTTTGCAATATGTCGTAACAAAAAAAAAAGATATCTGAAATTAAAAATTTAAATTTTGTTTTAAATAAAAGATGATGGAAGATGATGAAGATTAAACAAAAATGTTTATCTCCTTCAGTTGAGTAACCTATGCTTATCATAGAGCTATCAGCTCCAATTTAGATGATTTTTATACCCTGTACCGTATGGTATAAAGGGTATATTCAATTTGTGCAAGCTGAAAATGTATGTAACATGCAGAAGGATTCGTCGGAGCCACCTCAAAGTTACCTAAAATATGATCAGGGTGATTAGAGAAGTCGATATACCCATGTCCGTCTGTCCGTCCGTCTGTCCGTTTGAACGCCTAGATCTCAGAGATGGTAAGAGCTAGAGTAACCAAACGTTCATATTAGATCCCATATTATTTCATAGGAGACAAGTTTATTTTATTTTTTGATATCGGGGTTAAATTATATAGCTCCCATAGGAATGTTTCAGACGACCTCGAAAAAAACAAAAGTGTTAGATGGACGATTCATTTATTTATGAAGATATCGTAGCCAAATATGGCATTCAAAAGTTTTTTAAAGTTTCCAAGCTCTGTATCAAATTTGATCAAAAATTCTTCTGTTTTTGGTTTTTTATGAAGGTATCGTAACCTATTTTGGCAATCAAATGTCTTTGATGTTTCTAAGCAATATACCGGATTTTATTGCAAGCTAGTGTTAAAGGGTATTCCAAAGTCGTCCGCGCCCGACTTTACGTACGCCATTTTTTCATATGAGAGAGACTTCCTTGCCAATGTACGTCACATAAATTTAATTTCCGTCAAGATAACGATAATTGAATATACACGTAAACTGCCATATCTCGTAAACGGATAAAGATACTTAAAACAATTTTGTTTTAAATGAAAGATGAAGGAAGATGTTAAAAGATGATTAATAATATACAAAAATGATAATCTCCTTCAGTTGAATTATGATAGTGCTGTCATCTTCAATTTAAATGATTTTTCCATACACAATGAAATGAATATGCAGATCTACAGATTATTTTTGACATACTATGTGAACGAATAAATGTTGGTAAATAAATAAATGATGATAAAAGATGATGGCAGATAATAAAAGATGATTAACAATAAACAAAAAAGGTTCACCCCTTCAGCTGAGAAACATATCTTAATCTCAGTGCTATCATCTTAGATGATTTATTCATGCGAGATTGACTTCCTTGCAAATATATCTAATGAACATTTTTTTAACATAATTCTTTTATTCATCGGGCTATCGATAAGTGACTATGCAGGTAGATTCTTTTTAACATATCACGTAAACAAAAAAAGATATTTAAATAAATTTTGTTTTAAATGAAAGCTGGTAAAAGATGATTATTTTTTCAACTCCTTCAGTTGATTTCACGTCCTACAGTTGAGGAACCTATGCTTATCTTAGTGCTGTCATCTTCAATTTGGATAATAAAAAATATATCTAATGTAAATTTGTTTTAAGAGACTCTTTTATTCATCGGGCTATCGATAAGTAAATATGCAAGAACACTCTTTATAACATACCTATCATGTAAATGAAAAAAGATATTTAAATAAAATTTGTTTTAGGTGAAAGATGCTTAATTATAAGCAAACATGTTTAACAAACTGAATATTCAGGCATACTCTTTTAGGCATATCATGTAAACGAAAAAAGATATTTTAAAGTAATTAATTTAAATTTGGTTTTAAATGAAAGATGGTGGAAGATGATTAATAATAAACAAAACTTATCATCTCCTTCAGTTGAGGAACCTATGCTTTTCTTAGTATTGTTATCTCTAGTTTAGAAGGTTTTTTTCATTTGGGATAGACCACCTAACTGAATATTCAAGTAGACTCTTTTAAACATATTATGTGAACGAATAAAGATAATAAATTTTCTTTTAAAGAGAGATGATGAAAGATGATAAGAGATGATTAACAATAAACAAAAATCACCATATGCTTCAGTTGAGGAACCTATGCTTATCTTCTGGAATTCATCTTCGATAGTCACTATATGTATTTCTAACAATTAAATATTTATTCTCGAAATGTAAAGAAAACAAGATAAAACTTGCTATAAATGTTCGCTGTTGCAATTAATACAATGATCGGGTCTTAAGATATTCAAGGTTTATACCAAAAATGGGGTTTTCGAAGCACTACTTTAAGCATTCAAAAGACAAAAACAAAAGTAACCCAACAAAACTACTTAATTAAAATGTCCTTGAAATTAAAAAAATTCCCCAAAAATAACTAATGAATTAGGCTACAAGTACCTGTACTTTTCGCCCAGTGTAGCTGCTCTTGTTATTACCAACCTTGTTGAGTTCTAAGTTCTATGGCAACATGGTTGCTATCAGCATTTTAACTGACTGCATGTAGGCGGAAATCCTATAACAACAACAACAACTACAACCTGTACAACAAAAACAACTGCTGCAATTACGACATGAAGTACCAAATACCATGCAAAAAAGTAACCAAGTCTAGAGATAATACTTAGAGCCCCGCATGAATACGCTCAAAATGGCTTTTGACACAACCACGCTCAAAATGATTGAATGATTAAGTTGAAAAAAAAAAGTGAATGTGTCTTTCGAATGACAACATTCAAAAAAAAATTGAGGGATTTTTTTTGATGCTTGATATTTTAGAGCGAGATTTGGTTCAAGACCCAGAACTGACTGCGTCGAACGTTTTTGTTCAAATGCATGAAATAAGTGAGCCATGGAATCACTCAATTTCTTTTATGCACTCAATGGCAGGAACAGGAGTTTTTTTATGCCCTACACCCAAAAAAAAAAGAACTAGGGCATTATAGGTTTTAGTCTCTAAGTGCTTCATTAGAAAAATATAGATCTGAGACAACACAAGAGCTAGACAAAAACACATTTGATATAGGTAAAATTATACAGGGTGCACCATCATTTACGCGTTATTGAAACATTGTATAACTTTGAAATTTGTCAACAGTTGGCAACGACAATTCCCTGGACCTAATGTCATATAACAGGGATAATGACTGGTCACCCTGATTTCCATATTAGACAGCTTCGTACTTCTTTTTATGGGGTTATTTGAGCTGACAAATTCTTGAAAAAAACACTTGTATTTGCGAATTTTTGAGTTTTAACATAATAACCCTAAATAATGATATGGCCATCCTTACTCCTGACCAAGAATCAGCTGAATTTTTTGCAAAAGTTGTGCTTTAGGTGGACAGAAAATGTAAAGAACAAATGAAAAAAATCATATCATCTTCTGGCAGATGGATATAAATCCGACCTCGTGGAAGATAATACACTTATCCCAATCAATGGCGGTGCCGCCGATGTATGGGTTGCAAGGCATAATGAATAATAAAAATAAAGCCCAAGTTGTGGACGGACTGCCTGCAGAATTATTCAAGGCTTATGGCAATGAGCTGGTAAAGTGCAAGATGTGGCTTATGGAATGCCCAGAAGAAGGTTGACGTCACAATATGCGCCAATTAGCGTGGTTCAACGGAAATGCATTGTGAAAAATTCCGGAATTTCTCATTTAAAACGCGCGCGTTAAGTATTTTTTTAATATTTTGAGTTTCTGTATGTAGATAGGACTGTTCTTAATGACTGTTCTATGCCAAAAATAAACGGGATATGTCAACCAGTTTGTTTACGGCAGCTGTTAATATCAGTCCACCTCAATAGTGCTCCTCGAAGTTTACAATGCAAAAAAATATTGAACGAGTTTGTCTCAAATTTTATGTTTTGAACGATATTACGTGTGCAGAATCGCTCCGAATGTTGCAGAAGGCTTATCGAAAACACAAGTCTACGAGTGGTATAAAGCGTTTAAGAATGGTCGGAAAACCGTAAAAGACGTGTCTCGTTCCAGCCGGCCTTTCACCTTTACCAACGACGATAAAGTTGAAAAAGTAAGGGAAATCGTGCTCGAAAATCGTGCTCAATAATCGTCTTACCATTTTTAGAGAGCTAGCTAGTGAACTCAACATGTCTCGTGAAGCGGCACGTTTGATTTTAGTTGTTCCGCTTGTTCCGATTCAGATGAGCAATGGGTCTACGAGTACGACATGCAAACAAGTCAACAATCGTTCGAATGGCTTGAAAAAAACGATCCGAAACCAAAAAAAATTTAAAATGGTAGCGAATATTTTGTTGCGAGAGCTCTTAAAACGATTTGGCAAAATAGTTTAAAAAAGAACGCATTTTAAACTGAAATAATATTTTAAATTTTCTTTGATTTTCTTAGATTCTAAAAATAAGCATAACTCCGGTAATCGAATTCAAACGCATTTTTTGTATGGTTTGGTAGCGAATGTTTTGTTGCATGAGCATTTAAAATGATTTAGCAACATTGCTTGAAAAGTGAACGCATTTTAAACCGAAATAATTTTTTAAATGGTCTTTGAAGTTCTTAGTGTCTAAATATAAGCATAACTCTGGAAAACGAATATGAGTTTTATTCACAATTTCACCAAAACGATTTTTTTATATGGTTTGGTAGCGAATATTTTGTTGCCAGAGCTTTTAAAACGAGTTGGCAAAATAGCTGGACATGTGAACGCATTTTAAAGTGAAATAATTTTGTACATTTTCGTAGATGTTCTTAGATCCTAAAAATAAGCGTATGTTAACTACGGAAATCGAATCCAAACATTTTATGTGCAATTTCAACAATACGAATTTTTTATGAGCGAATGTTTTGTTGCAAGAGCAATTTGGCTTGAAAACTGGACGCATTTTAATCTAAAAATATTGAAAATGTTCGTTAATGTTCTTAGATACTAGTAATGTCCGAATTTTATGTGGTTCATGTCTAACATAAAAAAAGGTTCACGTCTTGCATAAACAAAATTTCCATTGTAACAGAAATAGAATAGCCGCGGAAAATTTCTATGGAATAATAAAATCCTTTCACTTTCGAAAATATGAGAACTTTTCGTCCTTTTTGTTTGCATTACATTAAGCACAAAATACTCTCAGCAATAAGGCATAATAGTCTTAATATAAGCATAAAATTAATTTTCATACATAAAATTTTGTATACAATACACAGCCTCACCTCAACTTTTTTTGTATTATGATTAGTTATATTCTTCTATTCAAATCACAAAAATATTATTTTTTCTTTAACAAGTCCCTAATTAAATTAGTTGCCAAACAAATATTTTACTTGTCTGTTTTTTGTAGCTAATTAAAAGAAAGCTCACTGACAAAAGTCTGCGTTGGATTTTTTTTGGATTTGTATAAAAACCAAATTATTTATCCTTGTGGAAGATTTATGCGCCTCAGCGGGTTGCATTATTACCCCCAAAGGACTTGCGGCCTGCGTTGCACGATTTCAACATCCCACGTTGAAATAAAATAAACAACACCTAACTTAATTTATGTAGCCCATAAATTTTAATAATATTAAAATATGAATTTTATAAATTCATAAATTTTATAAATTCATATCAGTTTTTCCACATAGTTTGCCAATTATGCAAAAACAGCACAAAAACCAAAAAAAAAACAAAACAATTTAGAATTTTTGAAAAGTTATGTCCGTTTTTGTGGTAATCTCTCCATGTGAGTTTATTATTTATAGACTGCAGCAGGACGCAATGCACAAGGATTGTTATCGCTCTACACTGCGGGAAATTGCTAAAATTTTGGGATTAAGTGGATAAGTGCTTGTAGAGAGCTTAAATTAGATGAATTTGATGATAATAGCTGGCATAACTAAGCGTTTTAAAGCGAAAAGGAGCTTTATCTGTGATCACTCGGCTAAAATTTATATTTCCAACTTCAAATAGCTATAACTCATAAACTAAGCGTCCTAGACCGAAAAAAAACGTCGTTCGTATCAGCTGCGTATCAATCAACATGAATATGCCAATTTGAAACCCATCAGCCAAAGTTTATGTTGAAAACTTTAAATGGTTATAATTCGTAAGCTAAGCGTCCTAGAGAGAAAATATATGCTTGACCCTTCTGACATCACTATTATAAAACTCCATATAATGCTACATTGCGTATACGTAATTATACCCTGTACCATATGGGTACAAAGGGATCATATTAAGTTTGTGCAAGTCGAAAATGTATGTAACATATAGAAGGAGTCGTCGGAGACACCCCAAAGTTACCTAAAATATGATCAGGGTGACTAGAGAAGTCGATATAC
This sequence comes from Chymomyza amoena, assembly GCA_037043745.1. Classification (NCBI taxonomy): domain Eukaryota; kingdom Metazoa; phylum Arthropoda; class Insecta; order Diptera; family Drosophilidae; genus Chymomyza; species Chymomyza amoena. The sequence goes on from JBAMAX010003755.1 coordinate 62,012, forward strand.
CCATGTCCGTCTGTCCGTCTGACCGTCTGTCCGTCCGTCCGTCCGTGTGAACGCCTAGATCTCAGAGATGGTAAGAGCTAGAGTTACCAAACTTTCACAATAGATCCCATATTATTCCATAGGAAACAAGTTTATTTTTTTTTTTGATATCGGGGATAAGGTATATAGCTCCCATATGGGTGTTTGAGACGACCTCGACAAAAAATAAAAGTTTTAGATGGATAATTCGTTTGTTCATTAAGATATCGTAAGCAAATTTGCTATTCCAAAGGTTTTTATAGCTCCCAAGCACTGTACCAAATTTGATCAAAATCGGTTGACTATATCATATAGCTCCCATAGGACCGATCGGCCAAAATAACTTTTTTAAAGCAAAATACGCTATATTTCGTTTTTTAATAAAGATATCGTAACCAGATTTAGCATTTAGAAAAGAGCACTCAGCCAATGTGCCAAATTTGAACAAAATCGTTTGACTATATTATATAGCTCCCATAAGGCCAATCTTCCAAAAAATCTATTTTTGAACAACATTTGCTGTTTCGTTTGTTTGTTAAGATATTGGGACCACATGAGGTATTCGTAAGTTTTTTATAGTTCCTTAGCACTGTACTAAATTTAATCGATAATCGGTTGACTATATCATATAGTTTCCATAGGACCAATCGGTCAAAAAATAAACGTTTTTTATACAAAATTAGCTGTGTTTCGTCTGTTTGTAAAGATTTTTGAGCTAAATTCGGCATTCAGATCTTCAGGGTATTAAAGCCCTGTATCAAATTTGATCGAAATCAGTTGACTACATCATTTAAAAAAAAAATTGTTGCATACAAATTCTTCTGCTTTTGGCTTTTTGTGAAGGAACCTGATTTTATTGCAAGCTAGTTGCAGGGTATCACAAAGTCGTCCGAATTTACGTACGCCCTTTTTTTTTTAAGTTTTATAATTTTTGATTCAACACTCGTGAGAAGTTTTTTTAAGATTATCAAAATTTCAGGATTATGAACACGCTGTTTTATTTATGGGAGTGTTATACTTCAGGTATTAGAATTAAGATAATGCTGAAAACATTTTGATAAGCGAGAAATTTATGCGCAATAATTGCTGAGGAGGAGTTACGCTTTTATGACCGGTATTTGCCGGCTTTCCCCCAAGTATAATAGGCACTGGAGCATACCAAATTTTTACAGTTTTTAACAGATTTATGCACAATGTAAAAAAAAAAGTGGTACAGTCGAGGCAGTGCCCGACAGTGGAATATCCTGTACATTTTCTCTCGAAAATATCTTTATCTGCATATTCCTGCTAAGAACTTACCAATAGGAATTCAATTTTTTTTTCTGTGAAATTCGATATTTATACCTATAAGTTCAGAAGATTTTTACCGATTGTGATGAAACTCGAAAGTTACGTCAAAGAAGCTATTTAAAGTATATGGGGTAAGTTTTAAGTTGATATATTGAGGGGTGTTGGAGAAAACACGGTAAATCGATTGCGGGGGTAAGGGATCCGCATCGATAAAATTTGGATGTGGATTTTTTCATTAGAGCCACATGAATCAGCTGACCAAAAATTGTGATTTGAGGTCACTTGTAATCATCACGTTTAGAATCAAATAACCGTAACGCATTACTCTGTTAAATTTCATATAAAAATATTAAACGGTGTGGCCGAAAACCACGAATATCTACTGCGGGGGATCAGGGAAAGATATTGACATGATTCAACAAACTACATTTTCTGAGGTGTCTCTAGCTCTTCTAGTTTCCGAGATCTAGGCGGTCATACGGACAGATGGACGAACGCACATGGCTCAATCGCTACCCGAGCTTATAATGAGCATTTTTCTATAGATGGTATCTAACAGTGTGGTGGCCAAATAGGTGTGCTACCAGTAGTTTTAAGTCCGAAGTAATATCCATTACTAAGCACTTTGTTTTCCCCCGTCTTTCTGGCAGCACTCGGATACTACGTCGAAGGGATTCTTTATCTTTGCAGGTCATAAAGGTATCGACTCAATTTTTGGGTCAAGTAGATCAAATGTGCAGTTGTGGGTCGATATTGAAGACACATGGTGGTGCAGAGCAAGACGTGGCAGCTCAAAGTCTAAGCTATATCCATGACACACTTACTGACCTTGAGTCGCTCGCAAGTCTTAATCACATGCAAGTGAGTATGGTAGTAGTAACCATTAATCAATGGTTACCTCAAAGCCCATCGTCATCAAAAGTATGTGCTCCTTGGTTATTAATAATTGTTCGAATAAAAACAGGGACCTACAGCTTAAAGCCGAACCTGAACGGCAGTGTCTTGAATCAATAGAGATTTTCTTGGGCAAATACCGTCTTTAGAACAATAAGTACCTATTATTATGAATTAATAAAACCGAACGAACCCAAGTCTTCAATATCGACCCAGAACGTTGGCATGCTTTTGTATTAACGTGGCTTGTAGGCGCAAACTGCAACAACAGGTGCCGCTCAGAGTAACATTCAGGAAGTGCAACTTGGGCAGGCTCCGAAGGAGCGGGTCAGCGTAAGACTTAACCTTGGTTTTATCATGTCAACAAAGAAGCCAGTACTCCCTGACTGATACAACATATAAGTTAGATAATTGTTTACAAATTAATACAATATAATTAGTTCTAAATGGTATTAAATTAGAGAAGCACACACCGTTTCGATGGACCAGATTGAAGAACACATTAAAAACCACAATCACAATACAAAAAAAAAAATAGCACTAAAAGATTCCTATTTCAAAAAAAAAATATTAATTTAAAACATATTCAATTGTAGATGTTTAAGTCGCGTATTGCTTAAAGCAGTTGTGAATTATACAGCCCGACAAAAAAAATTCTGGCTTTTGACGCGACACATCTCATTATATGGATTTTAATGCGCTGAAACCGAATCTGAAATCAAAACAACACGTTTCCCGACTTGTTTTTGACATAACCTTAAAAAAATCTTATTTTTCACAAAAAAAAGGACTGAAAGTTGTTGGAGGTTAAGTTTTAGCCACATATGTGGGCCTTCTTAAAAGCCCCTCAGCCCTTTGGCTGCCTCACAAATGTAATAATATCAAAAGTGGTACGTTTGAATTGTAAAACCTCAATAGATCTCTCTTTGGCAAAAATAAATTTCTACTTTAATAAAAGATTTCCGCAAAAATGTTTGCCTCTTAGGCAAACGCCTATAATTACCGCCCATATAAGGCCAAATTGATTATTTGTGATTTTTTTAAGAGTTGCAAAATCTCAATGCTTTGAAAACAAATGTGTTTTTATATGGGCTAAAAATTGATGAAAATAATTTTTTTATTTAGTATATTTGCACAAAATTTTTCGGCCATCAGGCTAACGCCTACGATTGCCGCCCATATTAGGCCGTATTGCGTATACGTAATTTTATCAGAGAGGAACAAATTGAGTGCTTTTAAATCAAATGTGTTTGTAAAAACGTTAGCCTTTTACCCCTTTCCGAACGCTTTTTGCACAATTCAGGTAGACTGTTTTTGACAATTAGTTTTTATTGTATATAAGAAAATAAGAAAATTAAATCGAATTTTTAAATATTCAGTCACTTCTACTAGTTTTAAAATGCAATAAAGCGTTACTGTCGCAAACAAAATGTTATATATATTGCGGTATTTTTATTGAATTTTCGAATTGTTCATAAAATTGGTTATAATAATGCGATTTAAGTCAAATATGCGCCGTTATTGTTCGATGACGAGTTCCCAACGAGATGCCAACTTCATAATGCCCCTCTTATAGAAGCTCGCTTCCCTATTGCTCAAAAAACTCGGAGAGCCAATTTTCACAGGACTCTCTTGTGGACAACTTCCGATTACCAAGCGCGTTCGTCATGGACAGAAATAGGTGGTAATCACTTGGTGCGAGATCCGGACTATACGGTGGATGCAGAAGAACCTCCCATCCGAGCTCCCGGAGCTTCTGGCGCAGTCACCAAAGATGTGTGTGGCCTGGCGTTGTCCTGATGGAAGACAATTCGGCATCTGTTGATCAAAGATGGCCTCTTCTGCATGAGTGCTGCATTCAAGCGGTCCAGTTGTTGGCAGTACAGGTCCGAATTGAGCGTTTGGCCATAGGGGAGCAGCTCATAGTGGATGATTCTCTGCCAATCCCACCAAACACACAGAAGAACCTTCCTGGCCGTCAATCCAGGCTTGGCCACCGTCTGGGCAGCTTCCCGCTTTTCTACCACGACCGTTTACGCTTCACGTTGTCGTAAGTGACCCACTTTTCATCGCCAGTCACCATCCGCTTCAAAATACAGGGTCGATTTTGTTGCCAGAATTCAAAAGCGATTCGCATGCATCCATGACGGTCAAAAATGTTTTTTGCGTCAAGTCGTGTGGCACCTATACATCGAGCTTCTTTTTCAATCCAAGCTTCTTCAAATGAGTTTATAACGGTTTGATGACTCATGCCCAGCTCTTGGCCGATGCTACGGCTGCTACTATGCCGGTCTCTTTCGATCATATTCAGCGTATATTTATCGCAATTTTCGACAAGCAGGCCTTCCGGGATCGTGGCGCATCTTCGATCACCTCATGCACCAGAACGAAAACGTTGAAACCATCGTTGTGCGGTGGAAATGGAAACTGTATCGGGTCCATAAACTGCACAAATTTTATTGGCAGCATGAGATGCATTTTTGCCTTTATCGTAGTAGTACTGTAAAATATGCCGTATTTTCTCTTTATTTTGCTCCATGTTTGCGACGCTATAACTCACGAACGACTAAAAGCAAACAACAATTAATCAAACACGTGTTAGCACGTGAAAAGAGCTTTCCAAAAAGCTCTAGCGTGAACCGATGCGACGAATACAACTAGAACTACGCGCTTACAAAGACAAGCTTGCGGAAATACCGCAAGACTTTTTTGACACCCTAATATATTTTTTATTTAATTCAAAACGAATTTTCGTATTTTACCACTTCATTAAAAATAATTGCTCAATATTTCAATTATTTTTATCTAAAGTTAGCTTATAAGCATAAAGTTTCAATTTTTGTTGCTCTAAAAAAGTCCTACTCAAGCAAACAAATGTTTAAAATAATCTAATAAAGCAACATTAATGTCAAGGAATTTTTGTTTATTTTTAAATTTAAATCTGAAAAAAAATTAGTTGTGGTTCAAAAGATATGCGCAGTCAAAGTGGAATGTTGTACAGAAACAACCAATGCATAAAAGGGTTAATAATACCTAATGGAAATTATTATATGAACATTGCTTCAATTACATTAATTTTTTGAAAAATGGCTTAATTTACACAGGTCTACAAATACAGGGGTCATGTGAGTTGTTGGAAAGCTAAGAGTCATTTCCGAAGTAATTTGGTGCGTAGAATCTGAATCCGGCATCAGAACTGCCCCATCACTTCAGGATTTTGAGATTCCGCGGATTGGCATTTTTAGTTTGGGAAAGAGGAAAAGTCACACGGGGCCAAATCTGAACTGTACTGTATCTGGTCGATGGTATTTATAGAGTGTTTTGATGCACCACACCATAAATTTCGAAGAAAACTAAATTCCGGACTTTTTGTCTCAATGTAAGTTAAACAACAACAAGTTTTAGGTTGCAGGGCATTAAGTTATCTGGAATTTTATGGGGCGGAAAAGTGCATTTTGGGCTCAATCCACTACAAGGTCACTTTTTACCTTTTCTAAATAGACATACTTCGTTGTAATAGCAAAAATGGCATCTCTAAGATATTTTCAATTAGATTTTGGCCAGACTTTGTCGTCGTATTTTGAACCCTAAAGTATGATTTTGGAGCTCCGTGGTTTAAAGCCTTACAACGCTGAAACATCCTGTTTCGGCAGGTAGATCCTTCGGATAAGGGACCGAATCATAGCTGATGTAATTGAATATACTCCTGTGCATATATGAGACCAGATACATCACACATAGGATTAATAGCAGACTGTATTATGAACGGTTTCCGGCAACCAATTCGTTCTGAACATATGCTAAAATTATACCTTACGTCTTTCAATTCATATTAAATACCATCGAAATCTTCAAAACTAGACATTTTCCATCAAATTCAGTTTTCTTTGATCCCTTTTTATAAACACTTTAAGCAATTGTACAATGTACTACATGAGCCTTGGCATACCATTGCTATAAGATGGTTTCCGGCCTATGGGACCGTATACTACGATTCGGTCCACCTTACTTTTTTACACTACATGCAGCTTAGTAATTCCGACCTAGTATTTTTGAAAGTTATCATGTAATAAGTATCCAACTGCCTGATGGCCCATTTAGTTCATTCTCCAATTTTAGAAAATGATCTCCGGCCTTTGTTTATTAAGTATATTTTTAGATTTTGTGATGTCTAATTGAAATAACGAAAATTTCAACTACTTTTAAACCAGATAATAGGATCCTTTTAAACCTTTCTTGCTATTCGTGATATTTTTTATAAACGCAAGCATTTCAACTCATGTGATATCCTTATCGAAAAATAATTGTCCTTTTTTCATTTTATTTGATTGCTTTTGTATTTGTGCACATATAATTATTTGCCATACTCTCTGGAGGTAGATTTAAGTTAGCCTGGCTGGTTACATTTATCGTGTTGTCATTATAACGTGAAATTAGCACCTCCAAATCCTTTGTGCTGGCTGCCGTAGCAGAGGGGTTGACCGATAATTGTTGGATACCCCTTGGAGACATGTGCTTTGTTCCATATTATTCTGACATCTTTTATGAGAATCAATGAGTGATGGGTTTAAAGATTCTTTAGTTAGAAGCCGCTCCTGACATGGGGAAACAGACGCTTATCTGATGGCAATTTGGCTGCCGAAAAGGCATCAGGGCTTGTTGTGGACTGCTCTTAACTTCAGGACTCTTCCTCGACCTTGCCGGCATGGGTGGCCCTACCGATAGCTATGCTACCGCCGGCATCGCTCTTGGATTCATCGCCGCTCATGTGCCGCCTCACCACGACAAAGTGGCAATCCCCGAGAGGGCTCTTTTACGAGGGCGAATCCTGGAAAGAAACATCCAGCATAAATTCGCAGAATTCTGCGAATTTGGTGGCCCCAAAGAATTTCAAACAATGATTTATGAGATTAAACGCCGCAAATGGAACTGGATCGGCCACACAGTAAGACGACCAAATAAAAAAGTCGCCCGAAAAGCTCTCCGCTGGAGCCCACAAAGTTCTAGGACATGGAGGCGCACAATCGAAGCAGAAATGCGAAAAGCCAATTATACATGGAATGACGTAAATGTTAATGCGCATAACAAAGTTCGATTTAAGTTGATTGCTGAGGTTCTATGCTCTACTTAGGAGACCAGAATTCTTAGTAATTATTTGCTATGAAAAGTAAAAATTTAATCCTGGACTTAACCTAACGATAGCTTAATATTACAGCTGCTAATAAGTGATAATAAAATTTATGCACATATAATAATTTCCATGAGGTACATTTGCACAAAATATTTCACCGAAGTAGTAAACATCTTCCTTTAACGTATAAGACCATATTGCGTATACGTAATTTGTTTGTATAGCCATAAAGTCTTAAAGCTTTGCAAACAAATAACGTATACGCAATAAGGTGCGTAATTAGGCTTATACTCAAAACATATATAACCAACCTTAGTTAACCATTTTACTTGCATGCATCCTCCCACATATGTATAACTATTTACCTACAAATATAAATGCAGGTCATCCCACTGTCCAACATTGCTCCAACTGATTTATATTCTCTTGCCCTAATACATGTGTTGAGCTCTGACGTCACATGGAAATGAAACTGGAAAGCTGTTTAACAATGCATGTGCCACAATGACGCAGCGTGCAACGTGCAATGTGCAACGTGCAACGAGCTGCATCACTCACATGCTTGACAATTGTGTAGCAACTTTGTTGTTGTTGTTGCTGTTATTGTTGCTGTTGTTGTTATTGTGGCTGTTGTTGGCATCATGTTAGCCTTGCCTTGCCCCATTTGGATTGTTTGGTCATAAAACGAAGTTGTAAATGTGAAACTGTGATGAAAAATGTTGAATACTTTTCGGGTCATTGAGAGAATGTATAGTAAGTTGGATCAGTGTCGGAAAATGAAATATTTTTACCCTCTAGTCATAAAAAGTCAAGAGAATACTAGTATTGTGTAATGTTGAATGTAACAGGCAGAAGAAGGCGTGGCAGCTCAGAAGTTCGGTGTAGCAAAATGCTTATATTTAACTTGGGCAGCGTTCAAAGCAACTGTGACTATTCCTTCGTTTCCTTAATCCAACACCTGCTATGCGACTGCCCGGCGCGTCTTAGAGTCCACTTTCTGGGTAAACCATTCTTTGAGGATCTGCGTAATCTAGCCTTTGAGCCCATAACAAATTTGGCTGCTTTCATCGAACCCTCAAAACGGTTCATAAGCATGAGAGACTTAGGCGATTAGAGATGTCCTACAATTTTTGATCCTCTTCCACAATCCCTACCTTTCTTTAATTCCTTTCCTCATCTTCTTTTAATTAGGCAACACAATGGACCTAATGGTCTCTGTGTGGTCTCAGAAGCTATCTGAGCTTGCTTATACAATCTAACTTAACCTGAACTATCACTTCGTCCGTCTGTACAGTGACTAGATATAGATCCAGCAGACTAAGGTCTCCCAATTTTAAACTCTTCTGGGAAAGTTTGTTAAATTGTGCCGATATCTGTGTTCCTAGCTCTTAAGCAGGATTTCACATTTTCCATCAAAGTTGCTCCATATTTTTTTAATTAACACACAAACCTAATGAAGTCAAAACTCTTACCAGAAATCATTTTTTAAGTATAGACAAAAAAATAATCAAAGAAGCTAAATCTGGTAAATCTCACTACGTAACTTTTTTTGTAGATTTTTCCCAACATTTTTAAAGTTCTGCGATTTTCCCCTTGCCTTAAGAGGAGGTTCTTTTAAATTTGATAAAGAAAATCAATTTAAAAAAAAAAAATGAAAGCTATATATTCATAGAATTCTTAGATAGGATTTGTCGGTGCGATCGATATTTATAGAAATAGAGCGTCTTGAACGCGCTGAGGGACTTTCTCAAAACTTTAAACGCGTTTTTCTCGCAACTTTGTTTTTCATCAGAATATTAAGTAGAGGTCTTGATCTATTGTTCCGATTCCCTTCATTAAAAGCATGTTTGAAAGGATATATTTTTTATATAGCGTATATTAACAATGTACATGAAGTTAACTAAACTTGTTATTTTTAAGCAATGTCGAATCACACAAAAAGTGAAAAACTATTTTTTTTCGAATGTCCACATTTTAGATCATTTTTCTTCAAAACCCATTCTGATTTAGTATAAGACAAAGAAAATTTCATAAATTTCACTACAGAGTCTGAAGAACTGAAATTCGGGGATGGTGTTTTGCATGCAGAGGCAGACAATAGCCGCCATTTTGAATTTCGTCGAAATAAAAATATTCAATTATTATACAATAAAAATCGCGTTTTACTTTGGAAACAGGAAGTTTGAATGTCTTTTCATCATACCACAAATAATTCCTAAACTTCCCCTGCTTTTCGGCCAAATTTGAAAGAACCTCCTTTAAAAAATTGCTTACGAAATAAGAATATTTGTATTTAAAAACTAATTTAATTGAATATGTATGCAATCTTCTATTACCTCACTCAGCTAAGCAAAATACTATCATAAGAACAATAAATACCAAATATCGTTTTTTAAGCAAATTTTCTGTATACAGGTATAGAAAAATCGATAAAAATCAAAAAAAATTAAATTTTGGATCTTTCACTCGTCTTTAATGAAAAAAAATTTTTGGAGAGCTTTTGAGAGTCTTCTCAGTTTTAGTTTTATTATTTCTCGATGAAATTTTATCATTAGATAAATTAAAGTTATCAGCTAGATATATTTTTCCAATTTTTTTTTTGCCACTTTTTGTCACATTATTTGCATAATTAATATATTAATGCATTAATTAAAGTTTAAAATATTCTAATAGATTTACTAAAATAATACTTAGCCAATTATTCAACTTAAAAGTAAAATTTGCAATTTTCAAATAAGTGAAACTTTTGAGGCTCTACGCTTCAGTGGAAGATACAGAAAATGAACATGTTGATAAATACCTTAAAACAAAAATAGCCCAAACTTCGCCTTCCTTTCGGCACAAATTTAAAAGAACCTCCACTTAAGCAGGATTTCTTGACACAACGCAAATCAGGTGTATTCAAATCTCTTACCAGGAAAAATTTTTTAAGTTTGGAAAAAAATGTATGCGGATTTTTCCCATCATATTTGAAGTCTTTTCTGTTTTGGAAGATCACTGCGATTTTCAGTTCAATCCTCTAGAGCAGCATCCAGCTTAACTTTGACATTAGTTAATCCAAAGCCTTTCAAATCAAGGTACTTAATCACGTAACGATAAACAAATTTTGGCCCATTTTACAGACAAACTTGGAACTTAAGTTTTCGCTTGCTCCTATAATATATTTTTTTAAAACATTCACCATCACTACTATTTTAAATCGGATCTATCTCATAATTTAATTTTGATCTTATTTGGAACTGCTTGGACTGCTTGCCATTTAGACTTGCTTACTAAAGTTGCAATATCTTCTAAAGAGTATCCCATTGTCGACTACCACTTTGAGAGTATCTCATATTTAATATTTTCTACTTGTATTCCATGGGCTGAAAGTGCAAACAAGCAACTCAAAAGTGCCACAACAAAGTCTGGCCGCACACACACACACACACACATACAGCAAGAACTTGTGCCACAAAAGTAACTACCATAAAAGTTGCCATTTTTTGTTGTTTTCTTTTTTTTTTTTGTTCACTTTGTTGACCAAAGCAACAATGCCACAATGCAACAATGCAAAATGGAAACAATGCAACAGGGCGTAGTTGGAGCTGAGCTGAGCTGCCCGCCATTGAGATAAGTGCAGTCAGTGACGGTGCACTCGGTGCACTCGTTTTATGCAACATGCAACCAACTAACAAACAAACAAAGCGAATGGTAATAATTGCTAAAATTAATTAAAATTTATAATTAGTTGATAGTTTTGACGGTTAAAAAATAATAATAATAAGAATGAGGCGATGCACGACACGGAAATACTCTCTTGACAAAAAATTAAAAAATAAAAAATGAGTGGCACAGAAATCTCGCGGGATTATGTCTTCATTTCGATTAAAAATCCGTCTGTGGCAGACAACTCTGGGCGATTTTAATATTTCGAATGAATGAATAATGTGAATGACAGCAAAGAGATGCAACTGTACAGAAATAATTTTACAAAATATTTTTCAATAGTACTGGAATAAATTAATACTTGCATATTGTGGCATTTAAGGCTTACAATGTCAACAAAATAAAGTTGAATATTTTTAGCTAGTACAGACCTGTTACAGCTGCATTTGTGTAGAGTAAATGCTTTTAATTAGTTCCAAAATGTCTACTGCGGGCTTCTTAGTCAATGAGTCCTTAAAAAGCAAGGCCAAAAAGGTGGAGCAGTTTATTTAGTGGAAGCTTAACGTAACCATTGCATACTGCTGACGTCACGTTAACATGTCTTTGCTAATGTGGACGTAAACAACTTCCCTGTATTTTATATGCCAACTTAAGAGCACAGAATAATTTATTATCCCACCTACATTTCAACCGTGCTGGGTTTTTAGAAGTCAAATACTCTCTAGAGAGCATGTAAAAGAATTTAGCAGTTTCTAGGCAGTATGTATAATTGGAGTGGAAACATTTGTTCTCGCTTCTTAAAATTGTACCGGAGGTAATTTTCTTAATTTTAAGCTAAATATGAAACTGTTGACAACACTGTTGTCCAGCACTAGTTTGTTGTACCATATCGCTAGCTTGTATGAGATATTCGCAGTTTAGTTCCATACTATGGAAGCAACTTGGTCAAAGTTTGGCACAACAATTTTCCTCAGGAGTTATTAAAATTTCTTAATTTTAAGCTAAATATGAAACTGTTGACAACACTGTTGTCCAGCACTAGTTTGTTGTACCATATCGCTAGCTTGTATGAGATATTCGCAGTTTAGTTCCATACTATGGAAGCAACTTGGTCAAAGTTTGGCACAACAATTTTCCTCAGGAGTTATTAAAATTGAATGGTAACATTAAACCTTTCACCTTGTTGTTTCATAAACTCTTGTAAGCCTTACAAACAAAAAAAAGTTGACTCTTTCATTCCCATTTTCAACCATTCGTTAAGAATTGTTAAGGGTGTACTTTTAATAGACCACTGATTTTAATTAAAAATCTCGATGATTTGAAGACGTTCTTGTAGTGTAAGACCGGATTTTCGTAAGGGATATTTCTGAAACCAGTTATCCCTTTTGACAAATTTGAATTTCATTTTATTTGGTAAGGACTAACAATTCATCATGTTTATTATGTCATATTTTTCCAGTCTACCTTTCGTCTAAAATAATCTAATAACCATTGCTTTTCGAGTCATTCTACGTATTACAATCAGAATTGTTTTAGTAAAGCTAAAATATTTAAAATATTTGGTCCTGCATTAATTAAAAAAAAAAAAAACAACAATGAATAAACCGTTTGTGAACCAACTAAACCATGGAATCCCGATGACCAGCCAGTTAAAGCAACTATTCGCACAGTATGAAGAAAAGAAGCGGCGTTTTAACAAGGCAGGGGAAGAATTGAATACCCTGCGCCAGCTCAAAGACGAAGCGGAAGATATACTGGCTGAAGGGCTTGCCGAGGATCACGTACAATATTTGATGACCTATCGTCTGCATGAACTTCCCGATGAGGAGCACATCAGAAAAATCCATAAACGCTACGTCGGACCCATAATAGAGGCGGAATACACCAAATTTGCGTCCAAGCTCGCTTTGGGAGAGGCTGTGCTCTCGCAGAAGCGGCTCATTGAGAGGACCATCGCTGAGATGAACAAGAAGCATGAAGCGGAAACTAAAGGAACCTCGCCAAAAAAGTCTCAGCGCTAGATGAGCTCGTATTTACCTGAACTACACTTTTCAATCTTACATATTCAAAACTTATAGTTGGGTGGGTGCCCATTTCCATTAATAGTTTTCTGTGCTGTTGGTTAATTAATAAAGAAAAAATTCATGTTAATCTACTTTAAATGTTTTATTTTTAGCATTTCAAACGGGTCGGCTGTATCCCCTTTTTCGTTCTCCTGTGATAGTTTTTTTTGGCAAGTTCAGAAGAAATTGATGCCCAACTTTTTCCACAGTCAATTTATTTGTAAGTCTTTCTAACTTGTGAGTTGGCGCCCGATTGGCGTAGGAGGTGGTACCCCTAGTTTCATTACTGGAAAAGTACTATCCACTCTGAAAATCCTTCTTTGCTTAGCCTAGCACTTGTAGTCACCAAGAACCAGATCTAGATCGAATACATTTGTTCAATAAGGTTAGGAGCATATTGGGAACAACTTAAGGAAATCTTCGGAGTGTACATTTGCTAAGCTTCCTATACACATTACCTTAATGTATAATAATTATTATTATATCATGAAACCGTTACATTCTATAAAACCTTTCTCAAAAAGACCCTGTACTATCTCCCTTATTCGCACCATATCCATTCTACCAGAGTTTTCTTGAATCGTTTGAATTATGATATCGATATTATCTACATATGCAAGCAATGGAACACCTTTTTTAAGAAATGATTACTTTTAGAAAGTTAAAGTATTGCGGAGAGCATCAACTTTTCAGGACCTTCTTTTACGTGTATAAATCAAGCTCACATCTCACCGAAATCGTTATCTCAAAAGACTATCATCAGCCTTAAGGCCTTGTTGCTCTGGCTTTAAACTTTATATTTTAGAATTAAATTCTAATTTATAAATAAATAAAAAAAAAAGATTTACACCACTTCAAATCTTCGATATTTATAATCAAAATCAGTGTTATATTGTAAAAAAGTAATTCGGTGAGAAGGTTATTTTAAGAAATGGGCCCACCAGCTGGACGCCGCATTCTCGTGATTTGACCCCTATAGATTATTTTCTTTGGAGAAACGTCAAATACGGCTCCAAATGCTCGAAAGTGTGCTCAAGAATTAACCTGACTAGAAGAGCATCCTCTTTGTAACTCACAGTCGTTGTGGTCACATGAACGAAATTATTTGTCTAATAAAACCATATTTGGGGTCATAACAATAATTTTTCTATATTTTATTTAAGTTTAGAACTCCGAAGGTGTTACCGGTTACACCGGTTGACCTCTGGGGGGAGTCACAAATAGACTGCATAGTCCTTAGAGAAAAACACCCTTTACTAAGGTAAAAAGATGCTTTATAGATATAGATGCCTTTCTTAAGTCGATTTAAGGCCACGATTCAATGCCAAATCCAGAAATTCGACAGTCAAACTGGTAGCAATAACCGATTTCAGTTTCAAACCGTCTCAATTTCTTTTTCAGAAGCACAGCCGATTATTAATTGAATTATTAAAAACGTTATTTAGATTGGTTTTGCTTTTATATTACGATATATATTTTTTTATGTTGAGCTATGCTTTCTGACATCTGTATCTTGGTCATATCTCTTACATTTTTAGGAAATTCCATGAAAATGTATCTCACAGTAAAAAAAAACGTATCATTAGTATAAATATTTAAAGATACTTATGAAGATAGCTTAGGCGAATTTGGTTAGAATATCTTTATAAACAAACGAATTATGTTCCAAAATTTTGGATTGTGACAAAAATTTGTATAATGCTTTTTAAGCCTTATTCATATTATTTATTCCTTGACATGCAGCAGATATCACAATTTAGTACAAAAAAGAAAAATTTAATACGTAATGTATGTCACTCCTGTTCGAAGCATAGGGCGGAAAACTTCATAACGTCATTTACATAAAAAAAAAATTGTGCATCTGTTGTTCTTTTTTTTTCCCACACCATCGGAAACGAAAAAATTTAACTAACTTGTCGAAAGTTTTTTTGCTCCAGCTCCTAACATTTCCACAATGTAGCCGTTCAGATGGACGGACATATCTAAATCAATTTTTTTGTGCTCCTCTACATACATATTGAAATTTACTTTGGGGGTCTCCTTCTTTATGTCACATAACATACATTTGTCGAAACTTTAAATACCCTTACTTTTGGTATAGGTAGGAAAAATGTCAACTATTATGCCCAGACTAGGAATTTAGACTTGGCTACAAGAAGACAAATTTTTTCGCATTCTAATATTTGGGAAACCTTAGTTGCTGCTAACCAAGTAGGGGAAAGATTTGTAAGTTGCCATAACAAGATTTTTTCTTGGCTATATCTGGATATTGAATACGCATAGACATGGATGTAAATACACCGTTGAAAATAGAAAAGAAAGACCTATCAGGCCCGTGCGCAGGGGGGGGAGGGTTTTGGGGGTTCTAGCCCCCTCCCCCCCATCGAGAATTTTTCCACATAATTTTCCACTGGCAATAGTCCTTATTCTACGAAAGTCAAACCGACTTGATAATAAATATTTTGTTGTCAATTTTTGTTTCGACATTCTCAACTTTCTCGATTTTGTGCACGTTTTTTTTAAATTTTCCCGCCCTTTTTACATCCTATTATCAGTGTCATTGTGAATGCAACCATCGATAGTATCGATACAACTAACTCGAAAGAAGAGAAAACGCCGAAAAGGACTTCAAAGGAATTTTCAAAACCGTGAGCGAAATCAGCGCAAAATTCGACATCGAACTGCGGAAACCAAGGCTCGCGTTAAAGCAGACTCAACGCTCCAACGTACAAACTGATTCAGTTGAAGATAATTTTCGCATAACGATTTACATCCCATACATTGATTTGTTTCTGACCCATTTACAAGAACGATTTTTGAATCACCGCAAAATTTTATCAAAATTTGCTTGCCTCTTCCCCAACAAAATGAAGAATTTCAATGAAGAATCCTGCGCTCAATTGTTTGAACCATACTCTTTAATTTTGCGGGATGATTCCCGTGACATCTGGGTAGACGAAGTCAAACTTTGGCGTCAACGCATCGCCGGAAAGAACGTTAAAAATTCGCTTGAAGCACTCGATGTGTGCAATGGAGATGCGTTTCCAAATGTTCATCAAATGCTTCGCATTTTGGCAGTTCTGCCTGTAACGACAGCGACGAATGAACGCTCCTTTTCAACATTGCAATACGATGCAAAAACCTTTCATTTTCTATCGTTGAAGCAGCTGTTCACATGTGAAAAAACGGAGCTCAACGTCTCTCGGCTTCAATTCATATGGAACCCGATTTCCTTGCTTTTGTATTATTCCCAAGGCCTTTAAACGTTTGATTCATCGAGATTCAATGTTTCTGGCAACATTTTGAGCGTTGGCCACGAATCTTCATCAAGTAATATCTCCAATTCTTCATCCTCGAACTTTTTCGGCTGCCCCCGACGCTCTTTGTCTTTTACGTCAAAATCACCACTTTTATAGCGTTGTGTCCCGACAATACTTCCCGCAAATGCTGTTTTTTTTTTTTGGAGTTGGAAACTCGAGATTTTTACGACTGCAGAAAAACTCAGAAGGCTACTCAGCGAGCCACTAAGCCATTGGTATAAACTAATACTAATATTCCGCCCAAGTTGTTGAAGCATAAGCCATCAAAATTTTTCTTCGACGCGTAATTTGCAGTTGGAAAAATCAATTGAAAAATCAAAGAGCTAAATTGACAAAAATAAGAGAATTATACAAACGAATAATTGTCTGCAAAAATGAGTTGCGTTTGAGGCAGGCACTGCTTGAACTAGCTGTGAATTACAAGCTGCAAATGCAAAAATTAACAGAAATCTGTTACTCTGCCACTGTTAAGTTATCAGCTGCTAAGCACTGCTGTTAAGAGCGTAGGTTCTTTAACAGTACTCACATTTTTCGAACAACTGAGAAGTGATAAAAAAAATAACATAATAAAAAAAAAAAATTTAATATCACTAAAAAATAAATAGCATAAATGGAAGCTAAGAATATCAAAGAATATTTAAAAATAAATTTCAGTTCAAATTGTTTGTACTTTGTATATGATGGCTAAAAGTTGGCAGCACATTTTATACAGAACTTGAAATCTTCTACGAAAGAAACTAGTGTCATTTATAGGAATTCAACTTAAGTTTTATTATATAGCTACAGTGAAGAAAAAGTTTGCAGAAACGCCATTTCTGTTTAACACAAAAAGCTGAATTGAATAAATTCGAAAATTGTAAACAAATTAATAAATAGACAGACTTGCATTTACATGCAGACACTGCTTGAATTAGTTGTGAATTACAAGCTGCAAAAAAAAAATATATCAATAATTAAGCTAAAAATATCAAAGAATAGTTTATAAATATATTTCAGTTCAAATTACTTGCACTTTGAAGCTATTTGGTCTTCATGTTTTTATTTCTCTTTATTTTTTTATTTATTTTTACCAGTTATTACCATATTATTATACGAGGTGTGTTCAAAAAGTAAGGTGACTTTGTATTTTTAAGAAAAAATATTTATTTATTCATCAATATTTATGTTGTCCCCTTCAAAGTAATCCCCCTCAGATACAATACACTTATGCCAACGGTTTTTCCAATCCTCAAAGCACTTCTCATAAGCACTTTTCGGTATAGCCTAGAGCTCTTCCAGCGATGCAGTCTTTATCTCTTCAATTGTTTTTTTTTCCTTACAGTGTCCCAATATTAAGCATCATTTCATTTTGGAGCTCATTAGTTTTTGATAAAAAAACATTCTAAAAATTGTGATTATTTTAAGACAAAAACGAACCAAAATAAAAATAAATTCGAGATCTCTGTCATCTTATTCTTTATGTTGTGCAAACCCAATACAACTGAGATATAATATCTTAAGGGGAGGTTCTTTCAAATTTGGAGGAGAAAAAATTGATTTTTTTTTTGTACAGAAAATGAAAGCTACATAATTATAGTATATGCTTAGGAAAGGATTTTTCGTTGCGAACGTTATTTACAGAAATTAAGCGTCTTTAACGCACCTAAGTTGCGCACGCTGAGAGATTTTCTAAGAACTATAGACGCGTTTTTCTCGGAACCATTTCATCAGAATTAAAGCACCTTTTAAGCACTTTGAATTTCGTCAAGATCAAATTGTTTAGCAATCAAAAATAGAAGATTGAAAGTCTTTTCATAATGCCACAAATTATTCCCAAACGTTGCCTTCTTTTCGGCTAAATTTGAAAGAACATTCCGTTAAGGTACGCTTAGCCGTATAGATTAGAATTTGTTAGCAAATAAAAATAAATTATATATTTGGTGATTTATATGTCTGATGACACAACAGCTTCCCATTTAAACAGTTGATACTTGAATTAGGGAAGGTACATGTTGGGATTGTCCTGACTGTAATCGATCCAAATCTTTTGTGTAAAATCTTTTAAGCTCAAGCAATATTTTTCTCAAGAAAACGTAAAATGTTTTACACTTTTTAAGAATCATACAAAATTTCTACTTGTTTATATATATCGAATGGGAACAATATTGATATGGAAAAAATTGAATTCTTTTCTTAGGTAGGTAGGTAAAAGTGGTTATCTTCCGAGACACCATGGCCTACGAAAGGACCTTTGTGATGCCACTTGAGTTAGTCCTTACTCTCCTGTATTCTCTTTGAACCAACCTGTCAGTTTTAATAAACGAATTAATCTTATTTATTCTGATTCCTGCAGTAATATTCCCATAAGTTTCGGAACCCAGTGCATTCAGTCTCCTCCTACATAGTGCCATGCATCCATACAGGAGGTGCTCCACTGTTTCCTCCTCCTCTACCTCCTGACAGCTGATACAGTAGTCAAAATGCGGCACGCCCAATATTTGAAGATTATATTAAATTGAATTTAAAAAAAACGAGTCAAATGTAACTTTCCAGGTAAGCCAAAATTGTGATTTTTTGTAATCGGTTTTTCTTAGTCGCCATACTAAAAATGAATTTTGACTGAAAATATTGAAAAAAGAATATCCGGAAATAGCAGAAAAATGCCTTAAAGACAATTTTAATTAGTGTCAATGAAAATTGCACAGAATAAAAAAGACATATAAATAATATAGCAATGGAAAAAAAGTATTTATTGTAGATAAATGGCAACTTACATCTTTGAAGCCATTTTTGAATGCCTTGAAAAAAGTCTGTCTATACCAGAAAAAAGTCTGTCTATGGCCCAAAACCAATTTTGATTATAAAAGTTCACTGAATGAATTACAGTTCCAGCAAATATACTTTCCTTGATTTTTTATTTTGATTCAATCACTCTTTGAGCGCCATCAAAAAGTATTTTGTTTATTTTCTCATTTCTTTAAAACCAATCTTTATAACTTGTCACAAACAAACAACCTTTTTGGGTCTATTTGCATCAAAATCACATTAAAATTGTCTACGGAATTTTGTTGTTTTCATTGCTGTAACATAACATCAAAATCCAACCAGGTTAGCCAACTTGTCAGCCCTGACAACTTACAAGCCTCTCCCCCATTATATAGTATATTAGTTTCATACTTCATTTCAAAAGTAATTAATTTGTAGAGACTTGAGAAATAAGGTCACTATCTTAAACTAAACATGATGAGAACATAAAAGTCCATTCAGCCAGCCTGGGACGTACATAAATGTAATTTTCCGTTTTTCCACTTGAGAAAACTTCCATGCAGTTACTTTTGCCACCACAGAGCAAAACAAACAACTAATAAGATAAATGCAGTTGGGACAAGCCGAATAGAGGATATACTGTAACCAGGAACATATTAATGCGAATTAAATAATATGAAATATTATATATTATTAAAATTATTATTGAAATATACCTATATATATCATATATGTACCTATATACATTATTATATATTAAGCGGCCCACTTTTTTGGTCGACCTCTGTGATTTTGATGCTTCCAAAAATTTATCCATGTTTTTCATTGTTTGAGATACTTTTCACTATGACGGTCATTAATAATTTTGCCGCTATGTAAATTATATGTACCGAATTTGGACCGACTGACTTTTATAACAGTTTTGTAATTCGCAAACTCTCTTAAGCATCTTTTAATAAATTTCCTGGTTCTCTATTGGTTATAGCTCCCATTTTTCCTATCCTCTTTTCCAGACGAACAGAATTCTCATAAACAAACACTTTATAAAAAGATGACTATGATGAACTTATTATACCAACATACCCTTTCTTCAGGATATAACAAGAGGTTGTAACAGCTGCTGCACAAAGGTGCCACCTGAGGGACCTAAACAAGCAACGTTGACAATTATGACGTCACAAGAGCGGAAGCCATGGCGTATGAGTAATGCGTCTGTTGTTCTTGTTACACTTCAAGTACTTGAGTTTGTGACAGGCAAAAGGATGCAATAAATTATATGATCCCAGCCACAGAAGAGAAATATATTATTTTCTCAATTTGAGATTATTGCAAGTTTTTAATTGTAGTAAATCTAGACGTACGTTTATTATGATTTTATTGTACAGGAAGTTGAGCTTTGTCTGACTGACTAAGGGTTTCTTAGTAACTTTAGTTATGTGCGGTTCAAGGATTTGTTTTTGGTGGGGTTCTTTATATCAAAGGGTATATAGTATATATCAGAGCTTGCAAATAGCTTGCAATCCATTTTTTCCTCTTTTGGCGGAGTCCGGGCTTGAAAACCCCCGTGGATCCGTCTTTATTTAGGAATTAAATCCAAAAATATAACTTGAATAATATTTTTTTTTTCATTCAAATAAAGCAACAAGCTAGCAGTTAATTTTAAATTAAAATTAAATGTATTTTTAAAGAAATTCATTTATTAAACATTTACATTTTATTTGAGGTTGTGTAACCCGGATTCAGATTCTACGCAGTGAATTACTACGGAAATGACCCTTAGCTTTCCAACAACTTAGCCATGTTAGCCTGTAATCAGGTATTTTAGAATTTCTAAACAAATTCCTTGAACTTTTTGACCAAGGTAGATTTTTTTTTTTAGATTTGCTAAACAAATCCCTGGAACTTTTTGATCAGGTAGTATATATAATATATACAAAATAAAGCTTACCGACGGGAAGTAATTAATTACAATGCATTCTGGTCTGTTTAAACGATAAGCAAGACAGTAACAATTTAGACGAGCTTACCTGTAATGAAAAAGATTAAAAGACGGGAATTAGCATAAAGAAATATATTTTTTCATAAATATTAATTATTATACATAAAAAAATTATTTTAATATAATAAATAAAATAGAAAGAAAGAGTGCTAGCGCTAGGGCCTTCAACTCGGAATGAAATATATACTTGATGGCAGAATTAATATCTAAATCTTTCAGGATCGAATTAAAAAGCAAGGAATTGAAAAATATTTGACCTTGAAATTATCTTAATATAACCACAAATAGTCACAGAAAAAAATTTCAAGGTACTGTGTATCCTAGATTGGCCAAAGTACCTGAGTGGTGCAGTATACGTAATTAATGAATATAATTTTAAAGCATTTTTATTTCATTATAATTACATAATTCTATTAATTGCATTTTTTTTACACACAATAATATGCCATTTTTTATACCCTGTACTTAAAAGTACAAAGAGTACACTGGATTTGTGCAATGTATGTAACGGACAGATGGAGGCATGGCAGACATAATCTCGGTTAGCCAAGTCCTTCTGGCCTTCCGTCCGTCTGTCAGTCCGTTCGTCCTTAAATATCCTAGATCTCGGAGGTAATAAGAGCTAGAGACTCGAAACGTTACGCGCATATTTTCTTAGAAGATGAAGTTTGTTGAATCTTGTCAATAACTTCCCTCGTTCCCCCGCAGTATATTTTCACGGTTTTTAGCCAAACCGTATCATATTTTGATCTTATATTTTAAGCTGATTCATGTGGATCTAATGAACAAGTCCACATCCAAATTTTATCGATGCGGACCCCCCACCCCCGTGATCGATTTTCCGTGTTTTTTTCTACACCCCTCAACATATCAACTTTAAATTTAGCCCATATACTTTAAATTGATTTTTTAACGTAACTCTCGATTTTCAGCAAAATCGATAAAAATTTACAGAAGTTATAGGTATAAATATAGGTTTGCCGCAAAAAAATTACGTTCTGATGGGAAAATTCTTAAAAGGAATATGCAGGAATAAAATTTTTTCCTCGACTGTATTACATTTTTAGAATTAATTTACTTCAAATACCAAAAATATAGATTACGCTAAAAGATATACTTTTTTTTATTAACGATAGCTTTTGGATAAAATAAACGTTTATGTCCCTTTATAAAACTTAAATTCTTTTTGTTGGGCTGCTCAACTTAAGCCGAGATTACTCTAAGACCTTAGGGAACGTACCCATACTACGTGACCCGTTTAGGGGGTAAGGGGATTCTGTACAAATTGGGTCACGTAGTAAGGACAAGCATAAGGACCCTTATGTTTCAATGCAAAGCCTCATAATTTAATAAACAATTTCCAAGATATTAAAGATAAAAATTCAGCTTAGTATAAAATTTATTTTTTTATATTCAATACACTGAATGCAAAAGTTTAAATTAAATTTAATTTTGTCTTATGTATACCGAATTTTTTATTTTTTTTTTTCTATATCATGTAAACAAAAATTAAAGCATCCGCCTTTTTTTATTTCAAAGAGTTTCTCACAACGAGGAACATAGCATCCGCTTACTGACCAAACAATTTCTAAATTTTTAATAAATAAATAAAGCGCTTTTTGGGACTGTGCGAAAAATTATGCTTGTCTAATGAAAATATTTCCTTTCACACGAATCAAAATTGTGCATCACTTTTTCAAATGTTTATATAAAAACCATAAAAATTGACACCCATTTTTTTTTTAAATTATCACAAATATTCACAAGAACCTAAAACAGCTTATCTGAGAGCAAATGATGACCACACAATTTGTAATAATTGATAATGTAAACAAATAATGCCTAAAATAATAATCGATCGTGAACCGGAAAACGAAAAATAAATAAATTTTGTTCGTTCTCGTTTTTTTTTTTTGAGTGCTTCGAATTTCACATTTTTTGTTGTCGATAACTTCTCATATTTTGCTTACTCTTTGCTAGCACAGTTTTTCGTGGGAATTTCTGTAAGACTATGATGATATTTTTATTACAAGGGATATTATTTTTAGCAAGTACATTTTCGATCAATTGTCATAATTTATATTTCTAATTCTATAATTGCGTCAGCTCTTTGCCTTTCTATTACTTTATATTGTTTACATTTAATTTTGATTAAAATATTGATAGTAGCTTCTTTTATAATTCTGCCTTTTAAATTAATATAATATATATCGAAATAAAGAACAATTTAGCTATTTCTACAAGTAGGTACATTTTTAATTTCCTTTTGTATGTATTAAAATAAGGAACGGTTTAGCTATTTTTACAAGTAGGGAAATTTGCTATTTCCTTTTACAACAATATGTATTGAAATAAAGAACGACTTAGCTATTTTTACATGTAGGGTAATTTTTAATTTCCCTTTATAACAATATTTATTGAAATAAAGAACAATTTGGCATTTTTACAAGTAGGGAAATTTTTAATTTCCTTTTATAACAATATGTATTAAAATAAAGAAAGATTTAGCTATTTTTTCAAATAAGGAAATTTTTAATTTCCCTTGACAACAATATGTTTTGAAATAAAGAACGATTTAGCTATTTTTACAAGTAGGGAAACTTTAAATTTTTGTGCAAGACATTTACTCTGTCGCATCTATCAGCTGTTGGCATTTATCAAAAATTCCTTTGCTATTTTTAAGATTGAATCAAAAAAAAAAATTAATAATCAAAATACATTATGAATAAATTTCTGACTTTGACCTTATTGGCCAATTTACTTTGAATTCTCTTGTAATAAAGTTTCAGATTGAAACTGCATAAAAATATTTTTTTCATAAAATTGGGTGCATCAAACAAGTAAACTAAAACGAATCCGAAAAAAATATACGTATTAATTTTCCGGAAAACTGCTTCAATTCGGTTTGTTCATTTAAAGTTGTTTAAAAACAGCTTGTTTTTTGAAAGCTTAAGTAAATTTTGGAGACGCTACTATTTTTTGAATCTATTTTGGGACTATTTTCCAATTCAACGTAATAATTATCTTAAAAGCTTTGAAGCAAAAGTGTAATATCACATTTTAAAGCTAAAGTGTGTAATCTTCAAAACCTGTCCTATTTCTCATTACTTTATAAAGACTATCATAAAACGTAATAGGAGAAAAAAATGGGAAAAACACACGAAATTCAGGTATATACAGGGCCGTAGAGAGAATATCCGGGCACCGGGGAAAATCTTCGATCCGGGTCCCTATCAATTTTTCATAATTCATGAAAATACGTATAATTATTGAAATGTACACAAAGGATTTCTGAGAAATGATTTGATAAAATCATAATAATGCATTTCATAAGACTCCAATGCAGATCTGAAAAAAACGCAACTCACAGAAGTTTGAATTTTTTATTAACTAAGGTAGCCTTACATATGTTTCACAATAACTGTTAAGATGCTTAGAATTGCGCCTTCCGTGCTTTAGCTAAGGCGAAAGCTTTTATAATATCATCAAAGTCGAGTTTTCTTGCTAACTCAGATTCCAAATAAAAAGTTGCCAATCCTGAGACTCGGTTCGTCGCCTCCGAAAGCTCCGGGCCCGGAGAAAAAAATCCCCGATCCTCTCTCTCTTAAAACATTTGCTTATTTTTTTCGGAAGCATCAATTTATGTAAGCCCCTAATTTTTCTTATATACATACTTATATACATACATCAACGCACGTATTGACCTAAGCGAGTGACATAAAGAGTATACGAAATTCGGCGACTGACGCCATGTTTCTTTTTTTTGCGCTCTTGTTCGTGCACTTTTGCAAGCAACGACGCGCAAAATTTTGTTGCCTACCTTTATGCGCACAATTAAAGTTAAGAGGCCCGCACGCCGTTTGTTTTTGATACCCTACAAGGAAAGCGTAACGAGTATATGGGATTAGTAACAAATGAATGGAAATAAGTGATTCAAGCAAATTTATAACAAAACAAGAGCACGGTGAGTGAATTTCATTTAGACAACTTTATTCACATATCTGGAGCACAGTGGTGGAATTGGCCTATCTGGCAAAAAAAAAAATAATATCTCCTAAAATAATTAAACTTACTTCATCTAATCCACTTCGGATGCACCACAAGAAAAGCGCAACGAGTATAAAAGGGTAAGTAATGAATGAATAAAGCTGATTCTAGGAAGTTTATACCAAAACAAGAGAAAGCCAAGTGAATTTGATTCAGGCTAAATTATCTGCCTACTTTATCTAGCGAAAGAAAAGGAATATCTTCTAAAATAATCAACCTAATTTCAGTAAGTTGGTTATTCAGCATTATTTTCATTAGTATATTAAATTATATTCCTAGTTGGAGCAAAGGGTCTCAATAAAAATATTTTAGATAGGTGCATATGTGTTTCCGAAAAACAATCTAACAATTTATTTATATATAGCAGCCATAAGTCTGAAAATCAATTTTGGCCATATACCCTTCTTTTACTATTATATCTTAACCAAAGCTGATATTTAAAAATATATATTCAAAAGCATGTACTTTATATATCTGCAAGACTTAAGACGAGGTTCTTTTAAATTTGGTCGAGAAAATCGATTTTATTTTTACAAAAAATGAGAACTATATATTATAGCGATTGATACTCATAGAAATATAGCGTCTTGAACGCATCTAAGTCGCTAGAACTGACGGCCTTTATAAAAACTTTAAACTAGTTTTTTCTCAAAAAACATTTTTAATTTTATTTCAATACAAGAGCCGCCATTTTAAATTTCGTCGAGATAAAAAGGTCCAATTATTGTACAAAAAAATATAATTTTACTATCAAAAGGAAGATTGTCTGCCTTTTTATTATGCCACAAATAATTTCCAAACTTCGCCTTCTTTTCGGCCAAATTTGAAATAACCTCTTTTTAATCCAAATGGGATGATTATATTTTATAGCTTTCATCTAACCCGTAATCGGTATATATTCTAACCCGTATGAGGAATATGGTAATCATAATATAAAAAATATACAATTTTCAACGTTTTTACGTTGCAATCCATCTATTTGTGAAAAACGGTAAAGTCGCGATTCCAGTCCTCAGTCCAGTCTTTTTCATACCCAAAATTTTCTGCATACTTTAGCTTAAGCTTAAATCCAATATAGAGTAACCAGTAGTTGGGAGTACATCGGCCTATTTGTATATAACCAGCCTGCTTGCTTTTTAAAATGCATTTTTAGCAGCTTGTTTTAAGATTTGTTTGCTTTTGGGGTTGGCTTTGTATACCCTACAGTTATGGAACAAAGGTAAACTGCTTGACCTTGAGGCTACTCAAAATCGACAAGGGGAAAATCAATGCGCTGCATCAAAGTCAAAGTGTTTTCAAGATGGAGGGTGTAAACAAACAATGCCTGAAATTTTACACTTAACCTTTAACGTTGGCATTGAAACTTAATCCTTTTGTGTTGGATTTCACCAAAAATGGCCAAAACAAAAAAGAAACGAAGGATATATACACTCAGTGGCGTAGCGAGAGCGTTGAATGTGGGGGGGCGATGAGCCTCAAAATGCCGACTCGATTCAACAAATTACCGACTGCATGAATAGTAATTGGGTAAAAGTGATTAGTTAAGAATATTAATAAATTCTCAAAAATCTCAATATATATTGTATTACAGTAGAATTTTATTGTAACAAGCTAAATATACAATATTAGATAAATAACAACATTACTTAGTTACTAGTAATAGAGGATATAATCACAGCAAAATATTACAGATATAATTTAGCAGATAAGAGATCATAATACGATATGATAATAATTGATAAACTTCTTTTTAAATGCTTTCTAGTGCTTAACATTTTTTTTAAATAATGAAAGTTATATTTTCACTCTGCGGTGTTTCAATACCGACCATTTTTCAACGACTTCGCGTACGTTGATTTCGTCAAACTTATCTTTCGAAGAATAAAGTAACATCAACTCATTTAAGCGATCATCGCCCATTGTTGTTCTCTGATAATAGAGAACTAATTTTAACTTGCTAAATGAGCGTTTCCAAGAAGTTGATGTAACTGGCGCGGTGAGAATGAAACAAACTAGTTTGTGCAACAAGGAAATTACATATCGCAATCTAAACACTACTTGATAAATATCCCCAAAATTTGTATATCCTGCAAATGATTCGAAAAGAATTTCCAGCTCAGCGTGCAAACATTCTGGTTCTTCATTAAAAAATCCTGCCTTTTATTTCACAATAGATTCAATTAATTCGATTGTGACATTACTCTTCTCAAATGGGAATTGGAAAAGTTTCTGAATAGGCACATTATAAAAGTTTCTTCCATATTGTCATCAATGCAACTAGAAAAAACTTGCAACTTTAACCTATATTCTTGCGATAATAAGTCAAAAAATCAAAATGGAAAGCTGTTTCAGGATTATCAGCTATATTTTTCTTGCTACTATATTACGTCGGTCCAGGTACCTAATATTGAACAGGTTTTTCCGATTGAATTATTAATATTCGCTCAATTGGAGCTTAAATTGTAATTTTAAATTGTTGCAGTTTTCAACGACCAGTCTTTTTTGATACTGATTGTTTATGTGAAAAAGATATAGAAATGTTATGTGTAATAGATTCTATTATATTGATTATATGACGGTTTTTGTCCGTCGAAGATTATTTCAAGTCATGGTCGGCTCTACTTAACCTGTAATAGACGAATACCTTTATAAAATTATCAATAATATTAAAATGATAAGATGCCTCGTACATTAAACTTATATATCTTTCTCCCAAAAACAATCAGTGTCTGAAGAGACTACTCGATATAAACCACAACAAGCAAAATATACCGTGAGATCGTGAGAGCAACACTTCACAACGTCCATGTAACAATATGTAACGATTTTTTTATTACATGACGTTGCATCGTATTGCTCTAGTGGTTCGACCGGAGCATAAATTACAAGTCGATTAATATTCCGAAATCTCTGCAGAAAAAAAATCTAATTTTTCTATTTGCACAAAAGTGTGGCTGTAGACTTTTAGTTGTGAGTGTGGAAAATCGAGCAGAAAAGGAGTGAACTCTACAACCACCTTAAGATGTCTATCTCTTCAAGTCCTTCAACCCCGGTTGGGGCATAGGGCGGCAAAATCCGCAGAGCCGGAAAGGTTTCTTAAATTTGTCGTCGATTCGATTATTGTAGCGTCACGGTTGCCGCTAGCACATGAAAGATGCCGCACCCCCAAATCCGATGTGCGGTTACTACTGTCATTACGGCAGTAGGGGGATTAGCTAATATATGGTTACCCCTTCGGGAATCTATTCCGTTTGTTGTCATATTTCATGTAGTTAACATTTTTGTTTCGCTAGGTTGGTGTTTTCCAAGATATGGGTAATAACCCCATAAGCTCGAGCTTGACAGGCACACCTGCCTGTTGGATGGTCGAACACATACTTATTTAAGACCGCCCACTGTGGGAAAGCAGACGTCTTTTGCAGCCGCCCCATCAGACGCTACGATTCGCCTTCTCACAATTAGTTAGCCCCCCAGAACGGTTGTTCAGGGGATTACCCAGAGGATACTTGACTCGAGAGTCGGAAGTTTGTGAGCTGCTTGAACCGTTCAGCAAAAGAATCATTTCTGGCCATACCCAAGTGAATGGCGATCAGTAATTTTTCGCATTTACATGCACTTCTGCGAACGGTTCCATCCTCCTATATATGTATATATATTGATGTCTATAGTAATTATTTAATTTTATTTTAAATAAGTCGTGATCTTCGAGTCACCATTTTTTGCCTCGGGTAATTTTACTAATTGCCGACTTATACATGAATAATTTACTGCAACTAATTTTAAAAAGAAATTGAGGACGTTAAATTACAATTTCCAAGTTTTATTGAATGAAATCTAAAAATTTTCATGATTTCCAAATACATTTCAAATAACCGATTCTGAATTTTAATTGCTCGAATATTACGTGAAATATCTGAGATTTGCCGACTGCTAGATGTTTGGGGGGGGGGGGTGTCAAACCCCACACTCCCTTCCCCCTCACTACGCCTCTGTATATACTTTAAATAGGAAGAAAAACTTTGGCGTTGAAAATACAAAATGCATAAAGAGAGATACTCTGCAAAAACCAAGAAAAGCCACAAAGCAAATCCACAAAATGCGCACATTGCGTGATTTTGGTTCTGGATTCTTGGAAATATGATATGCGTGATTTTGGTTTTCGATTCTTGGAAATATCTATATGTATCAAATCAAACGCGAGACAAATGAACACCTGCGTCGTCTTTGCTTGACCAGAGACGCAGTTGGCACTTCTTGTGCTGCGCCGCACCATCAAATTCGTGCCTGTTACTAAGCATGATTTACTTATGTTCTGATGCATCGCACAGTGGGACGAAAGCCGCAAAAATGTAGCAAAAATCGATTTTGCGATAAAATTATTTTGTAAACGAAATATGTATGCATCGGACTTATAAATTTCCAGGGATGCCGAAAGTAAAAATGTTATTAAAATTGGATGAATATCTTAGTTGATATAGCTGCTCAAAGATGAATAAATTTTCAACTTAAAAAAAACTAAAAATTTTTTGTAACAAAACTACGCAACCAATCTCTATTTTCTTGGTTTCTATAAAAAGGTACATGAAATTTAAACATAAAAGAGAAAAAATTTATTCATATCTTTTCTGTTTTTTTCAATACTTCCGCTTAAATGAACTACTATATTTGGGACCACTTTTTCAACATTGGAAGAAAAGAAAAAAAAGTGCCATGCACTTTCCTCCTTGTTTTAACATTAATGATTTTGTTATTATTTTATTTACCTGCTTTATAAAATTTATATCCTCCCTTTAACGGTATGGCCAGCAAAATTATGTTAGGAGCGGGAAGACTTTAAAATGTTCTAACTTGGGAACTACTAAAGATAATTACATGACTCAAAATACAGTTTTATGTATTTTTTTTTAGGTCTAAAATTGATACACACCAAAAACAAAATCTGCCAAGAGGTGGTTAAAAATAGAAAAAACTGAGTTTTAATATCTTTGGCGACCTCTATCGCATAAAATACCAACTTCTGTGTATACCTTCCATTGCAAATAAACTTTTAAATTAAATTTAGAACATTTTATGCCTTGGAAACTTTTGGCTTTAGATTTTTTGAATGGTGCTTAAGACAGAAGAAGAAAGAAAAAAGGTCTCATGACATGACCGAATTTTTATATTAAGTAATTATATTTTGTATTTTATCTTTTTACATTGAAATACAATTTTGGTACTTTGTTATTCTTTTGGAACTTTCCAAGGAGTCCGTAGACTTTCGAAAAACATGTAGCAAATATTCGAAAAAATAAATACAAAAAATCAGTTTTTATTTGAGCACTGGGTAATTGGTGAACATATTCTAAATATTGCAATTTATTCGTAAATGTTAGATATGTTAGATATCCAACATCCGTCATTCATTCAATAACAAAAAAAGGGAAATTTTTATTGAATTTTTTCTTAATATTCGAAAAAACATTCAAAAATTTTAAAAAAAGAAAAATAGAATTATTTTTTATTTTTGCGCTAAAATGATCGTAAATGCTTTAAGATTTTAATAGATAATACAAATGAAATCTATTGAATTAGAATGAGTAAACCAATAAAATAAAGGCTTCTTTTGAAATGGCTTTAGCAAAACAATGCCGCCTACTTTCAAATAGTAGTATTTTATAAGGAAATTAATGAAGCCCGTTTCCCATAAACCTCATTTTTAGACTCCTAAGTTCTATTTCCTTGAACTGAAGAACAATGTGTCAACGAAAAGAACTAATATAAGAATATCATGTGTTGGCCAGCCAATCGTATTCTATTTGTTTAGATGACAAAAATGAATTTTGCAATACAAATTATAAATCGTAGAGCTGACCATAATACCCTAACACATAGAAAGTTTAAGGTGTTTTTGCAAGAGCTCCAAGCGGACTATAAGGAACTAGTCTTATTCATTGAAGTCCGTTGGCTCTGTCGTGGCAAAAGTCTCGGAAGGCTTTTAAGTTTGCGAAAAGATGCCTTACAGTTTTTGCAATCGGATTGCCCTTCTTACAATAAAGAGCTTGTGGACCAGCTTAGTAATTCTTCATTTCTTCTTAGCTTGGCCTTTCTTGAAGACATTACAGAGTTTTTGAATCAATTAAATTTGACCCTACAAGGAAAAAACAAAGCAATTTTTGAATTGGTAAGACAAATCCAAAGAAGATTGGTATTCCTCCACTCCCAAGCGCAACATAATAATATTGCATATTTAGAGTTTACCAACAAAATAGTGGAAGGAATTTTGTTTGCATGGGGAGTTACCGGTTTTTACGAAAATCGTACAAGATCTTCAAGAAAACTTTGAGATTCACAGACTTTGTGCAGCTAAAAGAAATTATACAAAAATCCATCAATATGCGACATTTTCGAAAACCGTACCAATTTGCACGAAGAAATTCAAAAAATTCAGACGGATGTATTCGCGCCACTATGAGAAGGTCTAGAGTTTTTGAGAAAAGTTGACTATGAAAAATATCCCAATTTGAAAAACGACATATATACCGCTGTTTTCAATGTTTGGATCTACTTATCTATGTGAGCCGGCATTTTCAATTTTAAAAACAATAAAGTTTAAAATTTGAAATTCACTCACAGATGATAATTTGATGCATATAAAATGTTGTTCATCTTAAAAAAAATTCAATGATATTGTAGAATTTTATTATAACAGAAAACAAATTTCAGCTAAGCCAAAAAAAAACACCGACTCGCCCCACTGTACGCCGGCATTTTGTTCACGCACACATGCACAAAAAAATGGCATTGGTAGTTTGGCTCGTGTATTATAATAAGCAGTGCTGCCAAACTTTTACAACACTATTTTTTTGACATTGGGCAACACTTACATGACCAATCAGTATTTGTACATGTGCGAGCAGCGAAGCAAAGTGCAAAATTTGCAAAGTAAAAATATAAAAAAAATTTTAAGTCATGGCAGGGATAAAGAAAGAATATGTAAGTCCTTGAGCTTTACTTGAGTAGATATCCATTGTAATTAAGTATTCTGTAGACGCCAACGGAATCTCGGTGCACCGAGTGCTTTGGAGACGTTGCGCCTGCGTATGATGGCAATGGTCAGTGCAAGCATTGCAGCGAACTTTCTGGGCACATGCAAAATTTGGACATTGGCATTGAAGAGAAATTAAATTTGAAAGAGAAAAAAGTGCCAACATTGGAAAAATTGGAATCCGAGCCAATTGAACTAACAATTGATGACCGTGTTACTTTGATGGAAAGAGAGTTGGAGGAATTTGCGCGTGAAGTTGGTGAATTTAAGAGAGCCAAAGAAGAGAAACAAGCAAATCAAAAGAGTAAGGGCAATTTAAGAGAGACAAAATATGAAAACGATGTAAAGAAGCAGGTTGGAAGCGAAATAGACGAATTACCGTGGGAAGTGGATGAATTTGAGGGAACAGAAGAAGAAAAACAAGGGAATATAAAAATAAAACTCAAAAGAAAAATAAATTTATGGCAGAGCGCAAATTTGGATAAATATGAAGCTGAAACAACGCGTTTACATTCTGATGTGCCACTTCTTGACCGTCTTACTTTGGCGCAGAAAGAGATTAACGAATTAGCGGGTAAAGTGGATGAATTGAAGAAAGCAGAAGAAGAGCAACAAGCGAATAAACAAAACAAAAATGAATAGAAAAAGGAGAAATATAAAAGAGAGAAGCGTGGTAAATGTGAAAAACAAAAGGAAGCGAGCTTGATGAAAGCGAACTTTGAAACAGCTGTGGGCGAACGTCTAAAATGACACTGCCAGTAATTTTTTAAGTAATTAGATATTTAAAAAGTTTAATTTAAACTTATTATTATATTAATTTTATTTATTTATAATATTAATTTTTTAACTTTTAATTAATAAATCATCTAACCAAACTGCCACACAAAATTAATGTACACTGCCTGAAGAACAGTATTTTATAAGTAATTTTGTAATATTTAACTGTTGTTTAATTAATTACTTATAATTTTATTTAATTATTATATTACTTTTTTCAACTTTAACTTTTAATTAATAAATCATATATACAAACTGCCTCACAAAATCAATATACACTTCCTAGAAGAGCATACCAAAGAGTAAAAAAACAGCCATACTGTTGAGTATGGTCTAATTGCGTCTTGCCAACTTGTGTTGGGGTTACAACAATAACTGCAACAGCAACAAAAACAAGAACAAGAAAAAAACCAACTCAGTTGACACATGGAGCAATTGTTGCATGGATGTTCGTTCGGAGGATGTTCTTCTCCTCCACTTAAATAGAGCTTCGGGCATGGAATACAAAGCACAATTAAAACATGGCACAGACGGCATTGGCTGGCACCGCAATTGCCAAGACAAGTCAGACAGTTACTGCCAAAAGTGTGCACCGGCCACGTTTCTACCACTTTTGTGGTCTTAATCATCTGAAAACTAAAATGACTTTGACATGGAGCAAATGTTGGTTCTTTTACTTGAGATTGGTATTGTTGTTCTTGTTGTTGTTGTTTTTTAGTTCCAAGAGTTTCTTGTTCGTGAACTTTCGCTATTTAATTGGGCATAGAACGTCTGTTGTTAATACCAAACCAAATAAATTGTTGTTGTTTTGTTTGGGAAAACTTTCAAGGAATACCCCAAGCAAGGATGCGTTAAGTTTCAAGCTAGAACAATTTGTACCTCTAACAGAATTTCAAGCACTCTATTAACAACTTAGAAGTGTATTTTATTGGGTATAAATATTAGTAACTTGTAAGTTTTTATTAAATGTTATAAAACGATATTTTCTTTGAAGCGAAATTTCCGTATTGTTTATATGGAAAATTTGTGAATATAATCACTCAATCGGTTTAAGCGGAAAATATTAGGCAAATATTATATTTTTTTTTTTATACCAATTTTATAATATATTACAATCTTAGTTAATATTTTATCTTTTCATCGATATATTATATATGAAGTTATACGGTTTGACTGACTGGCTGATTTCTTCAATCATGGATCACGAGGGAACCGAAAGGGTAAGAACTAGGGGGCTGAAAGTTTGCATGGAGTTTCATTTATGATGTAGATCAGCACTAAGAAAATATATTGGAACTTTGTTTGGGGAATTTTTCTTTATTGATCAAATAAAAAACACTTTTTATTCAGAGAGGAATAGAAATCTGCCCCAAAATCATAACTTTGATAGGGGGCATACCATCTTAGCGAGGATAGTTTAAAAACACATACAAATTCGGGAGGGCATTTTTTTTTTCCATCAAATAAAAGACACTTTTTATAGCCTTCATTAGTTCGGCCCAACAAAGTCGTAGTTGGTTGTAATCGGCCGTGCTTCGGACATATTATTCGTCTTCGTTTTTGCTTGCTCCCAATTCCACATTTCTCTCTGACTACATGTAATTAAAATTCCCTTGTTTTTTGTTAGCACTGCTCTGCACCTTACGATTGATATTGACCCGATTAAGCTCTTCTTATTACAAGGGAAATTTTTTGACCCGATTAAGCTCTTCTTATTGCAAGGGAAATTTTTTGACCCTATTAAGCTCTTCTTATTGCAAGGGACATTTTTTGACCCGATTGAGCTCTTCTTTTTACAAAGGAAATTTTTTTATGCAAGACATGAACCATTTATGCGAGACATGAACATTTTGTTAAGCAAGGCTTGAGTCATATAAAAGATACTTTTTTTTGTGTTCATTCAGAAAAAAATACAAATTTAGATAGGTATTTCAATAAATACTCAACTTGAAATTGTCCTAAATAGAATCTAAGTATAAACAAGAATATAAAAAAAAAACTTCATCTTTATTTAGTTGCAGTTTTGAATTTATTTCGTTTGCAAGAAACTAATCGGATTTAAGCCACATAAAGAACTCGTTTTGGTGAAATGTGATTCCAAAACAAATCCCAACAAAATTTCCCAATAAAATATTCAGTCCGAATCCGATTAAAATATTCCTATAAATAGTTGGCCCAAATCTGAATAAAATATTCCAATAAAATATTTAGTCCGAATCCGATTAAAATTTTCCTATAAATAGTTGGCCCAAATCTGAATAAAATATTTAATAAAATATTTGGATTTGTTTTTCGAAGCCCGTTTTTTAGTTTCGTTTTATAACAAAAATTAGCACTCGGGTAACATTAGAAAATTTTGGGAAATTGGGAAATTGTGTCTTAAGCATTGCACCATATTTTATTAAAATCGGTAGATTATATCATATAACTCCCATCGGTCGAAAAACGTTTTCCTTCAAAAATTCGTTGTTTCGTTTGTTTTTAAAGATATTTAAACTAAATTCGGCATTCAGACCTTTTTTAAGGTTTTAAAGCACTGTGTCAAATTTAATCGAAATCGGCTGACTACATCATAAAGCTCCCATAGGAACGATCGGTCAAAAAGAAAATGTTTACTTAAAATTAAAAATTCTTCTGTGTTTGGTTTTTTATGAAGGATTTTATTGCAAACTAGTGGTACGGGGTATCCCCAAGTCGTTCGAGTCCGAGCCATTTTTGTACCTTAAAAAATCACGTATTTCTTAAAATATAAATTTAAAAAAAATTCTTAATAACCAAGCATAATTAAAAAGAAATTTCACATATATTAATTTTCCCAGGAGTTTACTTAAAAGTGTGAAATTTGTCGTGAGAATAATATTGTCGAGGTCCTATCACGGACTAGTAAACCATAAAAAAATGCACGACGTGAGAGAAAGATTTCGATCTGTTGTAGAGGCCCTATGCGCCACCAGGAGAAGAGGACTATTAGTAAACTGAGAAAAAAAAATCTAGTATTTCGTACTTATAACTAGAAAATTCATACTTGATATGGATGGAAGAACGAAAATTCTGAAATGTAGAGTTTCGATCACATGTTAAGTATTTCGATTTTAAATCCGAAATTCTTTAATTAAAAACGTGATTTCTTAAAAAATAGGGACGAAATGTTCTTGAAATAAGTAAAACAAAACCTTATTTCAAGTATATATTTTTAACTTAAATTGAGATAACAAAATACTTCATATGAGCATGGAAAATTCTTGAAGCAAGTTCGCAAGATTTCGGTCCAAAATATTTACATCTTGAATCAAGTCTATGTTTACTCTTAAAGAAAGTGGGTAATGTACTTGAATCAAATCAAAAAAAATGGGGATTGGAGAACATTCTATGCTTGAATCAAGTTTAACCTGAAATTTCAAATAAGAAAAATGTGATCTTGAATCAAGATTTCAAGATTTTGATCCAAAATATTTGCATCTTGAATCAAGTCTATATTTACTCTTAAAGTAAATACTTGAATCAATTCAAAAACACTTTGATTGGAGCACATTCTATACTTGAATCAAGTTCAATGAAATTTCATGTAAGAAAAATGTAATCTTAATTTTTTTCTTAATTTAAGAATTTTTGCCTATATTATAAGGATTGTTTGTTCGTTGTTGCTTTTCAGTTCAAACATTTTGCACTCTTCTTTTAAGTAAAACAGGATTTATATTTTTGTAAGGTAACTTTTTCTTAACCTTAGAATATTTGTACTTATTTCTCGATTTTTTGGACTCAGACTCAATTTTTTGGCCTCAAAAAGACACAACGATTATTCATTCTTATTTCAAGTAAGCCAGGATTAATTTTTATTTAACGTTCACTTTTTCTTAATTTAAGAATATTCGTACTATTTATTATTGGTTTTTCGGGCTCATCTTCGAGTCTTTGTTATATTCGAACTCAAATTAAGTATTTTTATTCTTATTTTGAGTAAAAAATTATTTTTCTTGTACATTTTTCCTTAATTTAAGAATTTTTTTACTTATTAGCTGTATTTTCGAGCTTATTTTAAGTGAAAAATTCTTATTTTAGAATGCATTTTTATTTTTTTCTTAGTGTAGTAGTTCTTAAAACAAAAATTCATGTCTTGGGAAATTCTACGCAGCTTTTAGATGTCAATCATTATCGAATCATTATTTCATAACTAAATTTTTGCTTCTACTACCGTCTATGTTTAATTAATGTCTATCATCAATCGGAAATGACGGAATATCATTATATCCTATTATTATAATATATTTGCCATGGTTTGTGAGCGCTCAAATAAAGTTGGATGAATGGTTGACTACGTGCCACATCAAACATTTAAACTCTTGTGAAAATTAATTTATTTTTGGTAGGTTGCCTCATTGTTCAAACACTTTTTTAATTAAAAGCAAATGTTTTGGCCATACGGCGAGGGCAGGCTAAAAAGTTAGTGGCCTAAACCAAAGGAAAATAAATTATATATTTTTTAAGCCTATTTCTGTACAAAATTTCCGCGAATTGAAAATAACTTACAACCGAATTGAATTTCAATCAATAAATATTGAACAAGGTATCATTTTGAGCTGTACAGTCATAGGGAACAAAATCCATGGAATTTGGATCGGGTAACCATTTCAAAGAATTGTTTGAAATTGTTTATTTATATCAAAATGTAATTTTACCATTTGTTGTAAGTGAAAAAAAACTGGTATCCATTACAATGCAACAAAGATCGGGCCATTATTCTGAGAAACGAACGCGAATGAAAGCCAAGACGTTTATTTTTTGGAAGGGATAGTAATGGGCGTAATATTTTCGAAACTTATTTAAAGCATTAGAGCCACATAAGCCCAGACAAAAGTTACTTTCAGCCTGAACAAGGTTGCCAGGTGGTATCCATAAGAAATGGTTTGGTGGAAAAAGAAATAGCTCAAAATATATATTTAAATTTTTATAAAGGGTTGGCCATATGTTGGTGTGATTGTTAAACACTCATAATTTGGAACATAACCGTTCAAAGGGAATGCTCATCAACATACATATGTCAAGTTCAAAATTACTTAATTTAGGTTAGGTTAAGTTTGGGCGGCAGTTGGGACTGATGTTCCAATTCAACAAGGCCAAGAATAGACCCGTTGTGATACCGCTTAGGTGAGCCATTTACCACTCTTCCCCACTTAAAAGGTCCCCTATGTGAGGTGGGACAGCGATCCGGTAGCCTGAACAAACCTTAAGAGGAATTTTGGAATCTGTTCGAAGAGCTAAGATAATTCATTAAGAAAGTGTGACTAAAGGATAAAAGGAAAATCAATTTAAGTCATGTAAAAATTGTTAGAGGACTCTGTTCGGAGAGCTGAGATAATTCATCGAAAAGTTTTACTAAAGGATGAAAGGAAACTCAATTAAAGTTATGTAAAAATTGTTACAGGTTTGCTACGAAAATGATCACACTGTAAAAAAAAGCTTAATGGGTATTATGATATTTTGTTTCAAGCTTGCATTCGGTTTTGCTTAATTTTGTTGGAAAAAGTACGAATAAAAATGCAAGTAACAAACAAGCCAACAGATGGCCCGCCCTGTAATTGTGTATTACTTCTAAAAATATTTTAATTAAAGCACTGCCCAAAAACTGGATTATAATAAGAAAAACAATCTTCCTCTTTCGAAAGTTTTGCTACTTTTATTGGGTCGCTTACTTTTTGGCCTGCCCTCGCATAGTCATGGCCACCAATTACCAGAACAATGAAAACATTGTCGAATTCCGTTATAGCCACCAAAGACAAAGGCATTAACAATTACGAAATAATGAGTTCTATGTAACACTTCCGAACAGCTGACCAGGCTTAGCTCAATTTATTATGCAGGAAACGTAATTTACAATAACAAGGATTATCAAGGATAGCTAAGAATAATTTAACCTGTTTGCTTGACACTGCACTTTGCATGCAAATCGAGTAGAAAATCGCACGTTAACTTTGAAGTTAACAAGCAAAATGGTCAACTTGGAAGGTCTTTGGTTAGCTAAAGTTTCCCAAGGATTACATGCTCTAAATAACTATTTGCGCAAATGTGCAAACGCATTTATAAAATTAAGTTGTAGGCAAAGATTGTCGTCCATTTCTCATGCTAAGTCCTAGCTCTAAGTTTTCTTTCATATCAAAAGTAAGTGCGCTTATTTACTAGTATTTACTAAATAAGCTGGATAGGAAATGGTGGCACATTTCCACGAATCGGGTCACACAACACTAACACAAACACTAACACAATCACTCACAGACCCATATGGATGGGGCTTAGGGTGAGCTTAAAATTAATTGTGGGACGTCCCTGGGAAAACTCATTTACATAAAACAGCTTTGCGTACTACGTTGCGTATGCATAACAAAATAAAAGAAATCAGCACAAAATTGTGCCACTTATCTTAACAGCTACGAAGTTTTAGTCCTTCGACTTCAGAAGCTTTTCGATATGTTTGGACTAACTTTAACATATGTTAAATGGCTTAACGTGACAGATTAGCTGCATAATTATTTAAAGGACCGCAAAGTGGAGGATAACTCGAGACTAGCTTGTTTGTTTTGCTCCTTTGGGAATGCATTAACTTAATTAAGAAATAATATAGGACGTAAATACGAATCCCTAGAGGTTAGAGGAGAGCCAGCAGGAAGCAATTGTAAGCCAATCAAGACAGACGTAAAGTAATTTTTAAGAGCTCCCTTATCTTGAAATGCAACTGTACAAAAAGTTTTAATGGGGACAAGTTATGGGAACAGCAGCAAAAATAAAAACCGACTGACTCCAAAAACTTTAAAATAGCAGTTGCTACTTGGTGAGGGAGTAACAGAAATCTGCCTAAAGAACTTGACATAGTTTTAATAAGGAACATGACCATCTTGGTGAGAATAGCTTCAAAACACATCCAAGTTCACTAACCTGGGCTCTTTTAGATCACAGGCCTAGGCGAAGAAAAAAGCGAGTGCAAATTTCGGATTGGGAGAAACTGTTAATGCTTTTTTAAATATGCAATTTTGTATCCCAAGCTCTTATTGTTTTTGAGATCTAGATGTTCATGCCAATAGACAGAAGAAAAAATATGGACAACGAAATCCGAGCTGCAATAGGGAACTATAGTCTGTCACGGCTTCATTTCGCAAATCTACAATGTCCTTTTTTGTACCAGTAACAAATGTATAGCCAGGTTAAGACAAGTTAAGTTCTTGTCTAGAGTGGATCAGAAACAATTTTATATCCTCGTTAAGACACTCAAAGACTGGCGAAAATACTCTGGCTGAACCCTCCAAGAGGGTGACGGCTAGGCAATGAACTGTGTACTGGCTCAAGCAGCAGAGTCCGGCACTTGTCCTCGAGATCTAACTGAGGCAACATCGTAGCAGTATCCGGATTTCCAAGTCTGATAATGCTACGTTGGAACTATGGCCAGAGGTGCCAAATTGTAGCGTGATTCTGCAATCCTTGGAGACTTAGACTGCGAACTGCAAGGCTACTGCAGGAAGTATGGGAGACAGATGCCAAAGGGAAATATTACCGGTAAAATCTATTTTGCAATGGTAATGGTATCGGGAGGGTAGATACTATTAAGATATACAGTTTATATAAGATATAATGTTTCCGGAATTCTTTTTTCTTTGATATTCATGGTGTGGTGCATAATGAATACGTTCCAGAAGGACAAACGGTCAATAAAGAGTATTAATGACTGTTTTAAGGCGTTTGCGTGAATGGGTCCGCCGTATTCGGCCGGAATTGTGGGCAGACAATTCAAGGATTTTGCGCGACGATAACGCGCCATCCCATCGAGCCACGATTGAGAACGTATTTATGGCAAAACACTTGATAAATACCATAGTCCAAGCACTGTACAGTCCACATTTGGCCCCGTGTGACTTTTTGCTCTTTCCAAAACTATAATTGAAAGCTGAACGTCATCCCGGCCAACGCCTACAAAAAATGTTTCGAAGATTGGAAGAAGCATTGGTATATGTGTATTGCTTCAGAAGAGGCATATTTTGAAGGAGACAATATAAATATTGAAGAAGATTAACTATTTTGCGTTTTATTTAGAACTTCCGGAAACTTTTTTTGTCACAATGTATGGGCAATTTTTTGGCAATTTAACAAAGTCCCGAAATAACTTCTGGGTAATCAAAATTATATTATTATAACATTCACAAACATTTTCATAAAGTGATAATTACAAAATATTTTAACCACAAATTTTACCAAAACTCAATAGAATTGACATCAAACTGGCATCAACTCACTTAAATTGTCTATAAACATTCTATTTAAAGACAATATTATCCATCGTTAGGCTCACCACCCTCCACATCGTATTTAATATCCCACCCGATATCTGCCCTAGATGTATTCATAGATCCAAACCGTATTACCATCTCCTATATGCTTAACTTCTGCATAACTCTAGACCCCAAAAAATAGTCCATATGTGGACAAGACATTCCAAGAGATCTCTCCATTACAGATCAAAAAAGTACAAAGAAGATAATCAAATTTATAGAACCCAAGTAACAATTTTCGGAAGATGAGGCCTCAGTAAGTAGCTATTGCAAAAAAATTTTAGGCTAGCATTTAATTTAAATTATATTTATTATTATTATTTTTAATATTTAGTTTAAAAAAAATTATAATTTTAATAAAATTAAACTAAGAAAAAGTTACATTGAGTAATTATTTTTAATTCAAAATTATACAAGAGAGTTAATGAAGTTTTATGGGTTGAAATTCGCACTAAAAACGCTTTTTATTGAAAATGGGAAATTCCCCTACACTGACAGAAATAAAGGAACAAATTTTAAAATAGGGAAATATTACGAAGCTTATGCAAAGTTCCTAAAGTTGGGCTTTAAGTCGTAAGGACTGACTGCCAACAATAACAAAACTTGATGACTACTCGAGAGATTTTGTAGAATCACATAATATAACTCACCAAAATAATTTTTATATATAAAATTGTTAGTTTAACTAATATATTTTAATTAAATGTTTTGAGGAAATGAAACACTTTAACTTTATAAACTTAATACATTTTGTATTTTATTATTGGCTCACAACCGTTTGTTACAGCGACCGAACTGAATCTTAGAACCGTACGGTTGGATAGGCTAGCAAAGACTAACTGATCTTGGAACGCTGACGGCAAGGCAAGGTCCGCAGCGCTGCCAAGAATCGTACAGAGCATAAAAGCATGGTAGAATTAATACGGTAGAGTAAGTTTTGCTTAAGGTTCTCTTAGCTGGTGCCATATTCTTCATTGTTGATGCGAGTGTCAGTGTGTATGCGTCAGCTTGTGTGCTGCTTCTCTCGCATGTTTTTGCTCTCACAAAATTTATGACACAGAGAGAGCAAACTTACTCTACCTTATTAATCCTACCATGGCATAAAAGAGGGAATTAATAACTGTTCTATTGCAGTACAAAGAGAGAAGCTATATATTATATTATTTGAATTTAAGAGTAATGAGTAAGCTCATATCATGAGCTTAAGAGTTTATGATATGATATTAATTGAATCGGTCATTTAAAAACTTCATAAGTCACATTTTTTTGCAACATGCTTTTTTTGCTGAAAATGGCTCCTTAAAGGGAGATTCGTATTCTGGGTAAAAACTACATAAGTCAATACAATCCTTCCTCTTCAAATAATACCGTGAAAAAGACGTTCATTGCAAAAACAACATTAGTCCAGTGACTTATGAGGTTTTTACGTGACGTTTGATGTTTAAAATTGAATCGGTCATTTCAAAAACCACATAAGTCCCTAAATTAGAATTTTTCAGGAATCAATAAAAACTGTTTCGTACCCAAACAAATGAGTTTTAACGGACTTTTTTATGCTTAATTTAGTATTTGAGGGATAAAAAATTTAAATTGTGAATAACCTTAACAGTTTATTAATTGTTTCTTGCTAAAACAACATAAGTCCAAAATAGTTTTTCGGGTTTTTTCATTATTTTCATTAATAAACTGTTAAGGTTATTCAGAATTAAAACTTTCTATCACTCAAATACTAAATTAAGCATAAAAAAGTCCGTTAAAACTTATTTGTTTGGGTACGAAACAGTTTTTATTGATTCCTGAAAAATTGTATTTTGGGGACTTATGAGGTTTTTGAAATGACCGATTAAATTTTATTGGGGAGCTGCTGCTCCCGACAAAAATGCTAAATTAAACAAATAGTTTTCATTATGATTTTTTGCAACGTTTGTGCTTTCAATTCCCAAAAAAATAAGCTAGTCAATTATCATTATTAGTAACAAAAATGTCTTCCCATAAGTGAAAAGAATTATTCCTTTCTAATTTCCGTAAAGGCCCCCTTAATTGACATTTTTCAGAAAGTAATTTTTGTATATGTAATAATAAATTTTTTAATTTTATAGAAATGTTTTTAAGTGGTTAAACTTTTAAAAAATGTTGTGTTCCTTTTAATAATACTTTAAAAGACGGTTACCTTAGAAATAAAAACTTTATGTGAGTTGAATCCCTAAATCAGCCAGAATTTATACAAATTTTAAATTTTTCTTAAATTAAGGACAGGGATAGTAACTCTTATAATTTTTAAAATAAAAATCATAAAATAATTATTATTTTTGGATTTTTTTCATCAAAAT
The DNA here is from genome assembly GCA_037043745.1 of Chymomyza amoena. Classification (NCBI taxonomy): domain Eukaryota; kingdom Metazoa; phylum Arthropoda; class Insecta; order Diptera; family Drosophilidae; genus Chymomyza; species Chymomyza amoena. Next base: position 105,613 of record JBAMAX010003755.1, read on the forward strand.
TGCATAATAGTTCTTATTTTTTGCCTTAAAAAATAAAAATGATTAAATAATATTTAAATGAAAATTTTTATTTAAAAAAACTCTTATTTTGCAATTTTTAAAATAAAAAGTTCAAAAAAAAAATAATTGACCAATTTTTATTGTACAAATTGAGAATAAAAGTTATTCTGAAATTTTTATTATATAAATTGAAAATAAAAGTTACTAAGCAGTTTTTATTTTAAAAATGGAAAATAAAAATTGAATTTAAATATCTTTTGAACCACGGTGTGTATTTCAATGGCTGACGTGTTTTTCTGATGCACAGTTCAACACCTTTTCATCGATGCCAAAAATGTCCATGAAGGATGAGTATAAAGGATCCCAGATATTTAAATTCATTTTTTATTTTCAATTGTTAAAATAAAAATGGCTGAGTAACTTAATTTATATAATATAATTTATATATTGCCAAACAACACTTATTCTCCACTTGTACAATAAAAATTGGTCAATAATTTTTTTTTGAACTTTTTATTAAAAAAATTGAAAATTGAGAGTTTTGCAATTTTGAAATATAGATTTAAATTTAAATATTATTTATTAATTTTTATTTTTTAAGTCAAAAAAAAGAATTATAATGCATTTTTGATGAAAAAAAGACTAAAATAATATTTATTTCATGATTTATTTTAAAAATGATAAGAGTTACTATCCCTGTTCTTAATTAAACAAAAATGGAAAATTAAAAATTTTTATAAATTCTGGTTGATTTAGGGATTAAACTTAAATAAAGTTTTTATTTCTAAGGCCGCCTTTTTAAGTATTATTAAATTTAACAATTAAATAAAAATTGTCATATAAATAATATTTCATAAATTTTATTTTCTAAATCAAAAATAAGAATAAAGCTTGAATTTTAAAAAAAAAAATTAAGAATAAAATTTATGCTTATTTTTCAGTCCCATAACTCTTATTAGCAATCTCTGATTAAGAAAGAAATGCTCTTAAGCTTAACATTATAAAGTCCTATAACGACTACAAAATGCTCTTTAGAAGAAGTGCTCTATTCTTCTAAAAAAAATTATTCTGGACATTCTCAAAATAAGGAGCTTGCAGTTGATCTTTCTATTCAAAACTTCGCATTGAAAAGAGTTTATACTGAAAATAAATTCTAAATTAAGTTATTTTCTTTATTTTGTTTGCCTTTCAATTAAAAATCATCTACTCTTGAAATAAGAAATTTACAAAGAACCAAATTTTATAATTTTTTCCCAGCGTAAGTTTTTTTAACGCGAAGTAAATAGAAGAGACTATCAAATCTAGATCTTTATTGAATAGAAAGCACAACTCTTAGCGCTTTGTATAAGAAAGCTAGAATTTGTCAAGATGTGTTTTGTGAAGCTCGGAAATTAGCAAAAAATCCATTTGACAGGTCTTAAAATAAGAATTTTACAAAGAAATAAATTTTCGAATCTTTTTCCAGTGTAAGCTCTTTATTTTTAACGCGATGTGTGCGGAAGAGATTATCAAATTTAGGACTTTACAACTCCAAGCGCTTTATATAAGAAATACACAAATTGTGTCCTTTGCTAGAATTTTTCAAGATGTGTTTGTAAAGCTCGGAAATTGGCAAAATTCTATTTGACAGGTCTTTAAATAAGAATTTTACAAAGAATTAAATTTTCTAATTTTTTAGCAGTGTAAGCTCTTTATTTTCAACGCGAAGTATACGAAAGAGATTATCTAACCAAGATCTTTATTGAATAGAAGACACAACTCTAAGCGCTTTATACAAGAAATACATAAATTTTGGTAGAATTTCTCAAGTTGTATTTCGTGAAGTTCGGAAATAAGCAAAAATCCTTTTGATAGGTTTTAAAATAAAAGTTTTACATCTACTCTTAAAATAAGAAATTTAAAAAGACCCAAATTTTATAATTTTTTCCCAGTGTAAGTTTTTTTAACGCGAAGTGAGCGGAAGAGACTATAAAATCTAGATCTTTATTGAATAGAAAGCACAACTCTAAGCGCTTTGTATAAAAAAGATAGAATTTTTCAAGTATGTGTTTTGTCAAGCTCGGAAATTAGAAAAAATCCATTTGACAGGTCCTAAAAGAAGAAGGGATTATCAAATCTAGATCTTTATTGAATAGAAAGTACAAATCTAAGCGCTTTATATAAGAAATGCACAAATTGTTAGAGAATTTTTCAAAATGTGTCTCGTGAAATTCAGAAATTTGCACAGCTGCCCAAGACCAAACTAACAAATTGATTATTGTTACTTAGCTCTAAATTAAAGCAATAGGATTTCAGATATTGCCCGAAACAGATTGCTATTAAAAATATAATTTTTGAATCCAACAGTTGAACTTTCTATTCAATAATAGATCTTGATTTGAAAGTTTCTTTTGGATACTGAAAAAATAAATCGAAAATTTTGCCCGAAACAGTTTGCTATTAAAAATATCATTTTTGAAACCAAGTGCTATGGGATTAAAAATATTCAAGCATTTTGCTTGTCTACAGTGCGTATGCGTAACATCAAAACAAGCCACCATTTAACTTGGTTATATAAATTGTCAACACTTTGTTTGGCCATTACCTTATATATACACTGATAATATATAATGTGTAGCATAATATGTATGCAAAATATATAGCAAATTATATATTTACCTTGGGTGAAAAATAATAAATTGAACGATGACAGCGTTACCACGGAGCTGGATGTGGAAGACATGCTTCCATATTACACTTTATATAAGCGCAAGAAAAGCGCTTTTCGCCTTTGCCTTCTTTTTTTTTGGTTTGTTATCGTTTTTTTTGCTTTTTTTTGTTGGTTTCACGTCCAAAGCACACACACAGAGGCACGCACACGCACACTAAGTTACCACAAACGATGCGCAATGCCGGCTGGAAAATCCACCAAATGGGCAAAACTATTTGGCCAACATGAAGACTTGCTTGTTATTGTTGCTGTTAGTTGACTTTGGCCGCGCTCCAAAATTCAAAATGTGGCAAAACAATAACAATGTTATGATAGTTTCCTTGACGTAACTTCAACGTCACCGTCACCGTCTGGACGACGGACACTTTACGCGCACATTGCCAAAATACTGTTGCCACAAATAAACAACAAGCTTATGGCCAACTTGTATTGAAATCAATTAAACAAATGCCAAAAGTGAAAAAAAAAGCACACGGGCACAGGCACCAAAAAAAACAACAACAAAATAAAGACAACTTTTTTGGGGCAGACACTAAACAACGCACAGACAACCACAAAACAACAACCAAACACAAACAACAATAAAAATTCACAATAAACTTGCGGCCCTTTACCGAATATGGAGCGTTTTTTAGTGTAAGTGTATTTCTTGGGTCCGGGTCTGAGGATGTGCCCAGTTCCAATCTTGCCTTGTTGTTGTTGTTTTTTTTTTATTTCACGCTGACGTTGCTCGCTGTGGTTGCTGTTGTTGTTGCAGTCTATTTAACAATATTTTGCACGACACGCACGTCCGTAGCGGATGAAATATTCTGCTCGACTGATTCAAAACGCGCCTTGCGAGCCGCCTTTAATGCCAAAACTCAAACGCCGCCATTGCGCTCGTCGCGACGCGTCGTCGGCTTTGACGTCGTCTCGTCGTCGTCGGCGTCGTCGTGGGAGCCATCGTTGGAGCAATCGTCATCGCTTTTGCACAGTGGTCAATTTTGCTTATAATTGAATGCAATTTTTATAGTACTGATACTCATTAGCTGATGGTGGACTAATGTCATTTGTGGCTGTTAAAGTTAGTCTGTGTGGCCAATTTTTGGTAACGAATACATTTGTTTACTTTTTGTATTATATTATTATTATATTTTACTATACAATTTAAAGCAGAAAATATATTTTTTTTCATTAAATAAGACAAAAACAACTCGTTTTTAGGACTGGGAGGTCAGACCAGGTTTTTTACATACATATTTTTAAGCTTGCTGAAACCTTATCGAAGCTCCAGCAAGCCCCAGCGTACCAATTAATTTGCATATGATCTACAATAGTGGACAAAAGTATTTTGACATAAGTAAATAAAAATTGGCTATTTCTTACGATTTATTGATTATAAGCTTTAACCATTTGTTTTTCAGAATAATGATGAAATATGCTCCTCTAAACGAATAAGTTTATTATTTTTAATATTATACGAGGGGTATTCAAAAAGGAAGTTTCCCTAATTTAAAAAAAAAGTACAAAAAAAATTTTAGGTTACAAAATGAATATTTATTAATTATTTGACTCACAAACTATTTTTCTACATACTCACCTTCGACTTGAATACATTTTTCGTATCTGTTATAGAGTTTATAAAATCCTTCTTTTAAAAAAAACGTGTCCAATTGTGAATTGCGTTAGGTGTTTTGTTGGTTGATTTTTTGGAACCTGGTACAACAATCAATGCGGATCGTTACTGCGAAGTTTTAAATAAGCTTAAAAATGCCATCAGACGAAAACGTCCAGGAAAATTATCCAAAAAAATCTTACTCTTTCATGATAATGCACGGCCTCATTCTGCTCAAAAAACGAGAACTTTATTGGAAAAATTCAAATGGGAAATTTTCGATCACCCACCCTCTCTCCGGATCTCGCACCAAGTGGGCAGCATTTTGTTTCAAACGAAGAAGTCCAAACATCAGTCAAATTATGGCTCCAAAAAACAGGACACGTTTTTTTTAAAAGAAGGTTTTTATAAACTCTATAACAGATACGAAAAATGTATTCAAGTCGAAGGTGAGTATGTAGAAAAATAGTTTGTGAGTCAAATAATTAATAAATATTCATTTTGTAACCTAAAAATTTGTTTGTACTTTTTTTTTTAAATTAGGGAAACTTCGTTTTTGAATACCCCTCGTAGATTAAGAAATTATAACAAAAATAACAAATAGTATGACAGATGAAGGAAAAAATGTGTTACTTAAGATTTAATAAAATTAATAATAAAAAGTAAGCCCTCCTTTGACGTCAGAGACCTTGCAAATTTTCAGGAATTGATTTTACCGATTTTCACCAAAAAATCGATTTAATCGATTAATCGGACTAAGACGGTATGCGCTAACAAGTTAAAACCGCAGAAAATTACAGCAAAGAAAATCTATATAAAAAGACGAATATTTATACAAAATGCACTTAAATTTACTTCCATAATTTAAAATAACGAAAACAAAAATTCAAAATTAAATTATTAAAAATAGATTGAAAAAATTGATTTTTCGACCCCAAATATATATTAGGCTAGAAGAAAAACAACGTTTCATGGCCTTTGTAAATTTTTTAATATATTAATAATAAAAACCTATTTTAAAAAAGTGGTTGACTCGAAAATCATTTTGGACCCATAGTTTAAAATACTTAAAATGACCTAAAGAATCAAAATCGCCGAAAGCCCCAAGCCGTTTTTCTACCTCATAAAATTGATTCGCAATAATGTACATAAAAGATCGATGCTCAATAAATAAGAATCGATTTTATTGTCAGAAAAGAAGAATCGACAAACTCCCATATAGGCTTTCGTTTTTCCCAACCATACTTCAATTACCTTCAATAAACCTAATTCTATCGCTTTAGGATATTCAAATGAGCTTTATTTATCCATAATTTGTCTTTTCAAAACTATCGTACATTGGTTTTATATTATTTACCAAATGTTAACATTTTGAACCTTTTTTTTTTAAAATACAAATTTATTATAATTCGGGACTTTAGATGTCTACTAACGTTATTACAAGCTAGTGAACGCTTTAAGCTGTTCTTTCTAACTTTTATTGCACTAAAGTTATTTATATATTTAGGTGCAATTTTCTAAAATTTTCTAAATTTAATGCCGTTCTCTATAGAGTCCTTTTGCGTTCTCTGCCTGAACTGGCTGTATTATTTATAGAATAAGCTTTATTTTGCCTCATAATTTATTAGTAAATGTTTTTTCAAGACATTTTGCAAAATCTAATTTAATATTCCAACGGAAAACCGGCATTATATTTTGTAACTTTTTCATTTCGAACAAGTTGACCAATTATAAACAAAAGCAAACAACAAGAAAATTGTTTATTTTCTTAAAAAATGAATAAAAAAAACTTTTAAAGTTGTCACAACCTGTTTTTGCCTTACAGGAATCAAAGAAATTCCAATTGATCTCAAACTCAAAATACTTTTGTCCAACATATTGAAAGTCCCAAATAAAGCACTTCCAGGACACGAGACTTTGTTGTAATTTTTTTATCTAGTTTTCTTAAAAACATTTTGGTTCATTTTGATAGTAAAATAAAAGTTTTTGCCGTGAAAATATTATTGACAAAATACGACACAACGAAAACCAGTATTGCGCAATCCCGTCAAAAATTATCAAAAGCCGATAAAAGAATAATAGAAGGATTTGAGAGACGATGTTTCCTTCTATGCCTTAGAAATTCTACATTAACAAAGAATGCCAAGACGCTCTTTGCTTAATTGATCCTATTTTTTGCATCTGTACCAAATAGCTGCCTAAGCCAAAAAGAATGATGCTGTAGGCGTGGCAATATATGACAGTGGTATGTGTAACATATATACGTCGTTTTACAAGTGCAAGCTGCTTGTATACAATACACAACCTGTTTCCAAACGAACTTTTTTGGACAAAATAATAGTCAATAGATCATCTTAAATGGTATTTACTTTTAAAAGTCACAAAATTCTACTTACTTCTACTAACAGATTAACTTATTTGAGTTTCAGAATATGTTTTGTAAATTGCACAATTTGCTATAAAAGTTGTAGGAAAACGAACAATTTTTAGTATTTAATTATTATTCATTTGTCTTTTATTTCCTTTAGATTTACATTTTTTAAATTTTTATTTTAAACAAATATTTCTTTTTCCTCTTAATAAAATTATTCTCTGAACTGTTTTCTAGACTGCACAATAAATCACCAAACTATACACTGTGAATATTTTAAAAACAAAATCGACAATTTCGACCACTGTGCATTGTCGTGCTATCTCGGCTTTCTTTTCGCAAGCAACTAACAGTTATTGCCAATGCGAATTGTATGTCTTGCCTTGCACTCCTTTCGCACACACACTCACACACACTTACATAAACACACCCACACTCACACACGCGTGTCCAAAGTGGACTTGCCCTGAAGTTGGCACCCAAAATGTCCATGATCCAGCTATAAGGTCACGCAATGCGCAAGGCCCCTATAAGAATTTCTCTAAACAAGAGCGCGTGACGTCACATATATATAGTAAATTTTATATAGACGGAGTTCAAAAACTGCATTTATATGGCAGCTACTAGATAATATAATATAGCTGAACGATTTTGTAAAAATTTGAAAGAAAAGGTCAACGCTGTTGCCCGAGAGAAGACAGATGAAAGCATGAAAGAAGGAGATTACCTTAATACTTTAGAGCATAAGTAATAGAACAACAGTTTACTGATTAAAATGACGAATAATACTCGTAAACGTCAATAACCCTTAAGAATTTTGACAACAAACTTACTAAATGTACCCCTTAATATTGTATGTATTTTAAGATCATAATACCGATAAACGTTTTTGTCACCAAGTTCATTCATTTACGGAGCGTGTATAGCAAAATCGTCACGTAACAAAATAGGAAAAACTTGTATTTAAAAAGTATTTACTCTGAATCTTCTTGTTGAGTAAACGACTTTATTTTTTTTGATTCTTATATCCCAAAATATGATATTCTACAGAAGACGTAACGTTACAATTTAAACTCGGTGTTTCAGACGACCTCAAAAAAATAAAAGTTTTAGATGAATAATTCGTTTGTTTAAGAAGATATCGTAGTCAAATTTGATATTCGAAAGTTTTTTCCCAAGCACTGTACCAAATTTGATCAAAATCGGTTGACTATATCATATAGCTCCCATAGGACCGATCGGCCAAAATACCTTTTTTAAAGCAAATTTCGCTATATTTCGTTTTTTAATAAAGATACCGTAACCAGATTTGGCGTTTGGAAATTTTTTTAGACCACTTAAGCAATGAGCCAAATTTGATCGAAATCAGTTGAGCATATTATATAGCTCCCATAGGAGCGATCGGTCAAAAAAAAATGTTTGCTTAAAAATTCTTCTGGTTTTGGTTTTTTGTATCTTTTGGGTATCCCAAAGCCATTTTTACGAACGCCATTTTTTTTTAAATCCAAGTTAATATATACTTCTTTAACACTCTTATATTTGTAGATGGGCGCTCTAGAATTAAAATTATTTTCATTAGAAATCAATATGGTGACTTAGTTTTTGTTTTAAGTTAAGAAGTTAAGCGGTTCAGGAATTTTCAATAACAAAATGTACAAATCAAAATATTAACATTCAGCTCAGCATCAACCCAGACCCATAAACTATTAAAAAGGTCGTGCACTCTATAACAAATGCTGAGCTATGAACTTGACTATATAGCATCTACTCAAAAACTTAACTGAAGTTTTAAAAAATTTTATTGTCTAGCCTTAACATGGTTTAAAGCGTCTAAGCCACCTGTGTAATAATTAAACTTGTGACGTAAGCTTTATGCTGCTCTCTCTCTCTCTCTCTCTCTGCGCATCTTTAACCGCTTTATTTTTGGCAACACCTTCGAAGCTTCATAGCATCATGCAAAATGTCATTGAAGCAGCTGTTCAAACCAACTCTTTGTTTGCAATCAAAGCAAAATAATATGTTCTATATAGTATATAGTTCATATAACATATATATATGTATATGTATTATGTTTGCTAACATATATTTATAAGCAATTTAAATTGAATTTCAATTTACCGCTAAGCCAACTAACTTGGCTAACAAAAACATATGACAAAAACAGCTGTTTATAAATTCTCCCTTGGATGCAACAATGCGCATTATTTCTTATATCTTCGCCCATTCACGAGTATATTTGTAATCTAAGCCAGAATAACATTCGTAGTCTCCAAGATCTTATTTCTTCGCGTAGCCACATCATTTGAAGGTAGCCTAGACAAGAAAATACTTTCGAACTTTCAATAGGCTACGATATTTCTGTCAGTCAAATTGCTTGGGCACAAATCAAAAAAAAAAGTACTTTTTGCAAAATGGATGAAAAGACGTTGAGTCAGGAGGACACTGTTGGACTTACAGAAGATGCACTCGCCCTGGAGACACAGTCCAAAGTAACCGAAAATGTCGTTGAACATATAGAAAGCGGGCAAAAATCGGAGAACTCAATAACCCAAACATTGAGCATGAACCTTAATGAACTATGTAATCTTAAGGACATTTTGGGTATGCCCAAAACATTGCCTGATCTGGACGCAGAGAAAAACTTACTAGCTAATAAAATGCAGAAGGTCGTGTCAAAAAGTAAGCAAAAATTTGAAGAAACCAAACTTAAGTGTGAAATGCTGCTAAGGAAAATCCCGCAGTCTGAATTGGATTCCAAAAAAATAGCAGAAATTAAGAAAATCGAGTCGGAGATGAAGCAACAACTTGAACAAGTCGAGTTTGAACAAGAGATTCTGAAAAGCACAGTGGCAAAAATACTCTCCGAATTGAATTTGTCCTGTGGGGCTGATGCTAATGACGAGTAGGGCGTATGGCTGAGATGCGGCGGAGTTGTTTATTATTTTGTAAATAAAATTCGTTAACCTACAGCAACAAAATATATAAACTATGTTTTATTTTTCTTAAATTGTCATATATAATAAAGGTCCGTACCCAAAATACGTGACCCCTCTCACCCTTTCGGTGTGCTACGTTATTGTATGCGAAGACCCCCGTAAATGTCACGTAGCCGTAAGTCCTAGTAATTGTTAAATAGAAAATTTAATGCCAACATCGGGGCAGTAGTACCAAGATGTTAAGAGGGGGATATTTTTTTTATCAGTCCACCCAAATCTTTGCATCAAGGAAACCTTTTTAAATGTCTTAGCTAACTCGGACAAGTAGAGTAAAAATTGTGAATAAAATGTTTAATTTTTAGCGCTGGCCATGCTTACATTTTGTGGGAACGAAGTCAGGTAATAAATATCCCGAGTTTTTGGGATTTGGATGGTCTTCCAAGTACAAGCTTGGTAGCTCTATAGAGATATAGGTATATAGCTGCACTCTGGGCGTCATCTATAGCTGCAGATTTTAAGATAAGCTATGATTTGTGTTGGACTATTTTTTTTTTTAGGATTATTTTTTTTATTTGCGATCTGTCTGTTGACATTTAACCAATTTGCTTATATCGGGTTTTTCATTTGGGAAGCTACAAAAGTAGACTGATAGGGACAGTAAACGACGCCATATTTTTTCCCTCTCTCTTGACATTTCTCTTCAGTAAGGTTCGCCATATTCTCATGGAAAGATATACGATCCAACAACGAGTCGAAATTATTAAAATTTACTACCGAAATTCGTAGTCAGCGGCCTCAACTTTAAGACCGCTACGTCCAATTTATGGGCGTCATAACTGTCCTGCCAGATCTACAATTGAGCGTCTAGTGGAAAGATTTGAATCAACAGGCACAGTACAAAATGTTCCCGTGCCAGCGAGATGAAAACGTGCCCGTAATGTCGAGAATAGCGCATCAATTGAGGAAGACCCAAATCAGTCTCTCACACGTCGTTCACAAGCGTTGGGCATCTCTGTGACATCGTTGTGGCGAATTTCGCGAAAATATCTTGGCCTACATCCTTACAAGATCAAATTGACGCAAGAACTGAAGCCGCTTGACCACCAGAAGCGTCTTCTGTATGTTCGTGAATTGGGCTGAGCACCAACTTGGAAATGATCCGGATTTTCATCTAAAAATCATCTTCAGCGATGAGGCTCATTTCTTCTGAATGGCTTCGTCAATAAGCAAAATATGCGTTATTGGTCAGGCAGCAATCCACACGTACTCCATGAGTCACCATTGCATCCCGAAAAAATTACGGATTGGTGCGGTTTAAGGGGCGGCGGCGTCATTAGGCCGTACTTCTTCCGTGACGATCAAGACCGGCACGTTACTGTGAATGGGAGTCGCTACCGCTCAATGATAACCGAATATTTTTGGCCCGAATTGGAGGATATGGACTTGGGCAATATGTGGTTTCAACAGGACGGCGCCACAAGCTACTCAGCGAATGTCACAATCGATTTATTGAAGGCCAAGTTTGGTGAACGTGTTATCTCACGAAATGGCCCAGTCAATTGGCCGCCTGTGGGGCTACGTCAATTCAATGGTCTACGCCAACAAGCCAGCGACGATTGATGAAGTTCGATATTCGTAACTTGAAATTCGTAACTTGAAATCGGCCGATTTATGCTTGAAAACCGTCTATAATTGGGTTCAGCGTCTGGACTTCTGCAAGCGTGCCCGTGGTGGCCATGCAAAAGAAATGGAGTTCCATACATGATGGCATCGAATGTACTTTCACAAGAATAAAGAATTGTAGTCGATTGGTACCGTTGAAGGATTTCGATATTTAACATACTTGCAGTTTCCCAAAGTTCCATTGCATATGTCTATACCGGCTTGAGAGCTGCTTTATAAAGCCGAACTTAATTTTGCAAACTAAGCTGCGATCGCGTACCTAGAAGCCAATACATTTTCTTGTTTTAATTTTAAGCTGCATATGTTTTGATTTAATATGTTTTTTCCAAGTAAGTCGCCGATCTAAATGCACTCCAAGGTATTTGACTGATTCTTCATCTGGTATGGACATGTCACTCAAATTCCCAGTAGGATATTTTCCTCGTTTCAGTGTAAACGTAATTTGGACTGATTTTTGGGTGTTTACTAAAATTCTCCACTTTTTCTGCTATGTTTCAATCAGATCAAGTTGTTCCTGTACATTTTAGTAGGCCATGATTGCTATGTCACCCGAATAGATTGTAAATTTAACATTGTTTTTTGTTGGAAGGTCTGCAATAAAAATTGTGTAAAGCACTGGCTCAAGAACACTACCTTAAGGAACTCCGGCGTTTATTGTGTTCAGTTCCGAGTGCTCATCAGCATATTGGACATAAAATTTTCGACTGTTGAGGTAAGACTTGAAGAATAAGAAATATTAAATTGCTTATTAGGACAGCTTTCTAAATTTGCTGTCTCTAGTTCGTGTATAATGATAGGCTATGAATATTTTTATATTTATCCGATCAGATGCATAAACCTGACGTTAAGGGGTTACGCTACCTTTTAACTTTTGGAAAAGCGTTTTTTTTTTCCTCGAAATGCTAGCTTATAGTCTTAAGAATACACGAAGTATACTAATTTAGAACAATTCGACCGGCAAAATGATTTTTTGACACTTGAAGGCATGCGCTTCCAAGCCTTTGGAGTGGTGCTCGAAAACTTCAAGCCGGTTTTTCGCGAAACGATGTTTTTTAAAACTGTGCGCAGGGCTACGCTTCTTGACCGATTTGAATGTTTTTTAAACCAAAATTTATGTAAATCTATCAGCTTGTGCGTGACGTAGGATTTTCACTTTAAAAGGAATACTTTTTTTATAGCAATTAGAACAATCAGAAACATAGATGAAAACGTGATTTTTTGCGGAATCCTTCGCAGTTGTTAGACAATTCAGAATTTCAACAAAATCCTACATTATGCTATAGAAAATTGCCTATTTACAATAAAAAAAATTTAGTTCATTGCAGACAGACAAGAATTGTGCCCAACACAACCAGTACCGTACCAGTTGTACTTGACTATACTGACGTTATTTTTCCATTAAAAAATTCGAGAAATTTTTAATGAACACACTAATGTAGGTATTATTAAGAATTTGCTCAGCATTCTTCAGTTTTCATTTAAAAAAAATCCCTAATATATGCATTGATTTTTGGTTGCGAAGGTGGCCTAACCCCTTAAATTTAATTTTAAAATATTAAAAAACAAGTCTAAAAAGCGCAAAATTCTTGAGCATCGGAGGATATACAAACTATTCCACAAACTTGATTTGAAGAGAGTTTATGCGCAGCTCTTGGTAAAGTTTTATATTTCCAGATCTTGTGGTCATCGATATCTAACTAGCGAATCTCCCCATTCAATTTGTCAAAAGTTTCTCTTACAATAACAGAGAAAGCCATTATTTTTTAGTTACCCAGGTTTGTCAGTTGTTGTATTGTAAAATAAAATCAAGTTTATTTAAATACAAGCTCAAAATTTGTATTCTAATTACAGCGGATTTCAGAAAGCAGCGCTTGAAATGGAAAAGCTGCTTGAAAAGGAGCGTAGTGATTTGCTCGCAAAAGATAAGAGCTCCCAGAACACAATTGAGTCCATGGAAGCTGAGCTCCAAAGCTATCGCCAAAATATATCTGAAAATGAAAAGAATTTAAAGCAACATCAGGCAATGAGTATGGAACAGCTGGAGGGTAGGATTACTGCGCATCGAACGCAAAAGCTGCAAAAGACGCTACGGGCTGAAATAGACGCGAAGCCAGCAGATCAGATGATCATCACCGCGCATAAAGACACGATTCATCAGCTGGAGCGTCGTCTGGAAAAGGCAAATTCATTAGCTGCGAAACGTAAGGAGAAACTAGAGCAAGTGCGCATGGAGCTGGCGGAAAGCTCTAAGAGGGAAGAGATCGCCATCCTCAAGGTGCAGGAAGCCATTACGCTATCCGGGGAGGCTCTGCGTGAAAAAGACGAGGCTGAAAATAAACTAAATGAAATGGCTGAGGCAGCAAAGAAAACGGACCAGGTAGTTAGTGAGCTAAAGGACAAGCTGCTCGAGAAGGAACAGGAGCTCGGATCGTTGCGGGAAAAGGTTTGTAGGTTGTATATATAAATGCTAAGCTCAGTAATATTTTTCACCTTGCTGCATAGGCTGAGGATTCAAAGAAAACCAGCCAGGAACTTAGTGAGCTCAAGAACAAGCTGATCGAGAAGGAACAGGAGCTCGTAACGCTGCGTGATAAGGTTTGTAGGTTGTACATATATATAAATCCTAAGCTCAGTAATAATTTTCACCTTGCTGCATAGGCTGAGGATTCAAAGAAAACGGATAAGTATGTTGGCGAACTCGAGGATAAGCTGCTCGAGAAGGACCAAGAGCTCCAAATATTGCGTGAAAAGGTTTGTAGGTTGTATATATAAATCCTAAGCTCAGTAATATTTTTCACCTTGCTGCGTAGGCTGAGGCTTCAAAAAAAACGGATAAGTATGTTGGCGAACTCGAGGATAAACTGCTCGAGAAGGACCAAGAGCTCCAAATGTTGCGTGACAAGGTTTGTAGGTTGTACATATATATAAGTCCTAAGCTCAGTAATAATTTTCACCTTGCTGCATAGGCTGAGGATTCAAAGAAAACGGATAAGTATGTTGGCGAACTCGAGGATAAGCTGCTCGAGAAGGACCAAGAGCTCCAAATATTGCGTGAAAAGGTTTGTAGGTTGTATATATAAATCCTAAGCTCAGTAATATTTTTCACCTTGCTGCGTAGGCTGAGGCTTCAAAAAAAACGGATAAGTATGTTGGCGAACTCGAGGATAAGCTGCTCGAGAAGAACCAAGCGCTCCAAATCTTGCGTGAAAAGGTTTGTAGGTTGTACATATATATAAATCCTAAGCTCAGTAATAATTTTCACCTTGCTGCATAGGCTGAGGATTCAAAGAAAACGGATAAGTATGTTGGCGAACTCGAGGATAAGCTGCTCGAGAAGGACGAAGAGCTCCAAATGTTGCGTGACAAGGTTTGTAGGTTGTACATATATATAAATCCTAAGCTCAGTAATAATTTTCACCTTGCTGCATAGGCTGAGGATTCAAAGAAAACGGATAAGTATGTTGGCGAACTCGAGGATAAGCTGCTCGAGAAGGACCAAGAGCTCCAAATATTGCGTGAAAAGGTTTGTAGGTTGTACATATATATAAATCCTAAGCTCAGTTATATTTTTCACCTTGCTGCATAGGCTGAGGCTTCAAAGAAAACGGATAAGTATGTTGGCGAACTCGAGGATAAGCTGCTCGAGAAGGACCAAGAGCTCCAAATATTGCGTGAAAAGGTTTGTAGGTTGTATATATAAATCCTAAGCTCAGTAATATTTTTCACCTTGCTGCGTAGGCTGAGGCTTCAAAAAACTGAACAGGAAGTTCATGAACTCAATGACAAGCTGCTCGAGAAGGAACAGGAGCTCGGAACGTTGAGTAATAAGGTTTGTAGTTTGTATATATAAATCCCTAGCTCAGTAATATTTTTCACCTTGCTGCATAGGTGGAACAACATCGATCCAGGGTAAAATTACTTAAAGCTCATTATAAACGTTCGGAAGCCAAGCTCCAGGACACCTCAAAACTAAATGAAGATCTAGTAGAGCAAGTCACTGCGAACACAAAACGCTACCAGGAATTAGAGTCTAGAGCGAAAGAGGCTCAGATAGAATTAATGCTATCGTAAGCAAAATCCAATATTTATTAAATAAATTTCAAGAAAAATTGTTATTTTCTGTTTCTTAACAGAAAGAAGACATTGAAGATTGAAAGAGAAAAATTTGAAAACGATATGAAAAAAGTCAAAAAACTCCATAAACTAGAAATGAAAACTCTTTCAAGAAAATATGAAAAAGAATACTATCGCTTTGCCACAAAAAATGATCAGCTAGAAATAGAAATAGCTTGTTTGAAAAAAGGTGTAAAACTAGAGGATGGCGAACCACAAAGCTGCAACCAAAAACCACTTGATTCATCTATCAATGAAGCATAAAACCAATTCATAATTTAGTATACACCCATTGTCAAAAATTCTAAACTTTTCGGCTGCCATTAGTATATCCTCTTTGGTAATTTCCTTTTTCCGCTTTGTCCACGTGAGGCTATTTAAAACCGATGCAGATCGCCCAGTTCCATTGGACCGCCAGTTTTGTTATTTGCTGCTAGACACACTTCCATCACCTGCACGCCCAAGAAATAAACGCCAAAGGATCAACGCAAAGGGATATTTACTATATATTTTAAACAATTCTCTAATATCTATTGCTTAAGCGAAAAAATATATTATATCTGAGAAAACTTTTTTTTGATCAGATTTTAGATTTTGAGTTTATAAAAATTAAAATTTTTGTTGTTAAAACGTGGAAAACGTGAAAAAAATATATTTAACCTTTTAAAAAAGTTTTTGAACGGCTATATAATTTAATATTTCATGTATTTATATTATTTTTATTTTTTGGTCTTATAAATAAAACTTACATTATTTTAGGTTTATTGAATAAGACAATTCGCATTTTGTTTTAAAAATTATTAGCGTTGAATTTATTAAAAAATGTTTTTTTTCCCAAAAAAATGTTAGCAATATTTTTTTTCTTATTCGAATTTTGTGTAATTGTTTTTATGCTGAAGACTCCAACTTTATTCGTAAAAACAAATCTGTCTTTGTTTTTGGATTCAAAATTTTGGAATTCTCTTTTTATTAAATAGGGCGGATCTCGTCTTTCTTTTCTTCAAATTTAATCTTACAGCTAATTTTGTGCTCTTTGCCTTGAATTAATTATCTAACTTCATTTCATATACTATTTATATGTTTGGATTTCTCATATACCAAGCTCCAAAAATTTTCTTATTCGAATATTGTGTAATTATTTTTAAGTTCGAAGACTTCAACTATATTCGTAAAAAAAAAATTGTCTGTGTTTTTGGATCCAATATTTCTGGAATTCTGAATTGATTACCTAACTTCCTTTCATATACTATGTTTGGATTTTGTATTTGTCCTCAGTTGGACTATCCAAGTTCCAAAAAGAAATAAAACTTTCAAAATTTTCCGCCAGAGGAAGCTGGAACATAAATAATTGACAGATAGAAAAACTTTTTGATTGAGAGACTGATGGGCTGATGACAGCTCCTGTGGAAACCTCCGATGGTAACAATGGTTCACGGATGTGTCCAAAACTGAGCAGGGTGTAGGTGTTGGAGTCGTTGGACCCAACACCAGAATCTCTACCGCAATTTGCATGTGTCCCAGCGTCTTTTAAGCGGAGATTCATTTTATAGAGATCTGTGCCGTTAGTAGGATACTATCCTATACTTGAGAAGGACTCAAGGGAACTAGAGGAACAAACATCTGCATTTACTTAGATAGCCAAGCTGCTATTAGGGCATTATCATCTTGGAGCATCTCCTTCAGGATGGTTAAAGAATGCCATAACTACCTCCAAACCCCGTCCGCCCGGAACAAAGTCGTGCTATGTTGGGTACCTGGACACTCAGGAGTGGATGGTAACACGATCGCTGACAATCTAGCACGACAGGTAGCCTCCATCATGACTACATCTCCTTGTGGTATGGGTTGGTCCACAATCAAAAACCATGATAAACAAATGAGCTGCAGGAGAACATAGGAGATACTGGATCTCCTTACCGGGGCTTCGTCAAGCAAAATTGCCTGTCAAACCTCTGGATACGATCACGACAAAAGGTCTTGGCAGAGCGGGCTTAAAACTCCTGGTAGCAGACCTATCTGGCCATCACACTGTTAGATACCATCTACACGAAAATTGCTCTATCGGACTCTTCAGAGTGCGGACTCTGCCTTGAAGACGATGAAACCACCAGACATATTCTCTGTGACTGCCCAACGCTGGTATGGGACAGCGCCTGTCACATGGGAAAGGAAAGAATGAGTCCCTTCCATCTAAGGTCAATACCAACAAAAGACCTACTGCTATTCATGCGGAAAGAGAAAAGTCTTTTGCTTCAACTTAGGGGCATGGTACAAAAGATCTTTTGGTCGCAGTGCCCCACCTCTTTATGAGGAACCCTTTCGGGGAAAAAAAAAGAGACTCTCTAAAGAAGTTTACTCAAGTTTTAACATAATATTGGTTGGAAACAGATTGAGAAGCATCGTGGAGAGCAACTTGATATACAGCGTATTCTTTTTAGAGGTTCACAACTTTCGAGTTGGCAACATTGCTTTATCTGGCAAACCATTTTACAGCTGATAGTCTTCAGCTTGGTTTGACATTTATTATAGACTTACTTATTCAAAGTTTTGTTCTCTGATGAAGTCAATAATTGGTTGAATGGGTACGTAAATAAGCAGAATTGTCGCATTGGGAGTGAGGATAATCCACAAGCTTTTGTCGAAAAATTGTTAAAATACACACAAAAAGATTGTCCATTGTCTATAAACCAGAGACAATTGAACTCCTGGAAATGAACATTCGGGAAATACATTGGGGAAATACTACTGGAAAATTTGTGGCCGAAATCTTAGCTATACATTACTACTACAAATTCTGAACTCATAAGTGGAGCATAGAGCCCCCTCGGGGATTGCCACCTTGTCGTGGGAGGGGCGATGAATCCAAGAGCGATGCCGGCGGTAGCATAGCTATCGGTAGGGCCAACCATGCTGGTAAGGTCAAGGAAGAGTCCTGAAGCTAAGAGCAGTCCACAACAAACCCTGATACCTTTTTGACAGCCAAATTGCCATCAGATAAGCGACTGTTTCCCCATATCAGGGGCGGCTTCTAACTAAAGAATCTTTGAACCCATCACTCATTGATGCTCATAAAAGATGTCAGAATAATATGGACCAAAACACATGTCTCTAAGGGGTACCCAACAATTATTGGTCAATCCCCCTGCTACGGCAGCCAGAACAAAGGATTTGGAGGGGTGCTAATTTCACGTTATAACGGCAAGACGATGAATGTAACCATATTTAAATATTAATGTCATAAAATTTTCTATACAATAAAACCCGTTGCATATATATTTTTTTTTGTTTTATGATTTTAACTTGTGTAACTCTAAAAAACACCCTCTATAAGCAATGACAAGCTTCAGAGGGATCTTAACATTGAATCAGTAAAAGATATATCAGAGCACATCTTGAAATGTTTGGCAAAAACCTTCAACAGCCAAATGAAGTGCCAGTCGAAAGGCTTTCCAGACCAACAATAACTTTTCTAGATTATTCCATCTAAACACAGCTGCAAAACAAAATTGTTTCTAAGTAAACTCCTATTAACTCATATTTGTATATTTATTAAACATCGCTTAGCAAAAACAAAAAACCCTAGAAATATTAAATTGCTGGATAGGCAAGCACTATCAAAAAACTGTTCTGGATTATTCCAACTCGACACAGCTACAAAACAAAATGATTCCTATTAACTCATATTTGTATATTTATTAAAGATCGCTTAACAAAAAAAAGAACCCCTACAAATATTGAATTGCTGGATAGGCAATCACTATCAAAAAACTGTTCTGAATTATTCCACGTCAACACAGCTACAAAACAAAAGTAAATTCCTATTAATTCATATTTGTATATTTATTGAAAAAAGAACCTTAAAAATATTGAATTTGTTTTGCGGAAAAAAATTGCTGGATAGGCGATCACTATCATCAAAAAACTGAATGCCGGTGAAGCACGATGACACATTTCCTGGCTAAAATGATCACACCATACAGAATATGATCTCAGCATAAAAAAAATATCAATCTGAGATATCAATTTTTTATTTTCTTTTCCGCAAAAGAGATGTTGGGAACGGCGGCGCCAGCATATTAAGTATTTATTTATTATAACATGAACAAAAAAATGATCAAGTTGAGTCAGTTTCGGCACCCTTTATCATCTAACTAGGAAAACAAAAACTTCCGGCACAGTATTTATGAAGTTAGTGTAAACTCACCCAAAAAAATTGTAGGCGTTTGCATTATGAAATCTTCTCATAAGATTTGGTGTCCCTAGATTAAATTACAGAAGTGGTGTGGCTTGCATAAAACTATATTGGGTCGTTCACTAAGTAATTTCGTTTGATGTCAACAGCTGATATTATTGAATTTTTTCGCAGCCAACTTCACACTTAACGGCTTTACCTATATATATTAGGTTGTCAAAAAAGTCTTGCGGTATTTCCGCAAGCTTGTCTTTGCAAGCGCGTAGTTCTAGTTGTATTCGTCGCATCGGTTCACGCTAGAGCTTTTTGGAAAGCTCTTTTCACGTGCTAACACGTGTTTGATTAATTGTTGTTTGCTTTTAGTCGTTCGTGAGTTATAGCGTCGCAAACATGGAGCAAAATAAAGAGAAAATACGGCATATTTTACAGTACTACTACGATAAAGGCAAAAATGCATCTCATGCTGCCAATAAAATTTGTGCAGTTTATGGACCCTATACAGTTTCCATTTCCACCGCACAACGATGGTTTCAACGTTTTCGTTCTGGTGCAGAGGTGATCGAAGATGCGCCACGGTCCGGAAGGCCTGTTGTCGAAAATTGCGATAAAATCGCTGAATTGATCGAAAGAGACCGGCATAGTAGCAGCCGTAGCATCGGCCAAGAGCTGGGCATGAGTCATCAAACCGTTATAAACCATTTGAAGAAGCTTGGATTGAAAAAGAAGCTCAATGTATGGGTGCCACACGACTTGACGCAAAAAAACATTTTTGACCGTATGGATGCATGCGAATCGCTTCTGAATCGCAACAAAATCGACCCGTTTTTGAAGCGGATGGTGACTGGCGATGAAAAGTGGGTCACTTACGACAACGTGAAGCGTAAACGGTCGTGGTCGAAAAGCGGGGAAGCTGCCCAGACGGTGGCCAAGCCTGGATTGACGGCCAGGAAGGTTCTTCTGTGTGTTTGGTGGGATTGGCAGGGAATCATCCACTATGAGCTGCTCCCCTATGGCCAAACGCTCAATTCGGACCTGTACTGCCAACAACTGGACCGCTTGAATGCAGCACTCATGCAGAAGAGGCCATCTTTGATCAACAGAGGCCGAATTGTCTTCCATCAGGACAACGCCAGGCCACACACATCTTTGGTGACGCGCCAGAAGCTCCGGGAGCTCGGATGGGAGGTGCTTTTGCATCCACCGTATAGTCCGGATCTCGCACCAAGTGATTACCACCTATTTCTGTCCATGACGAACGCGCTTGGTAATCGGAAGTTGTCCACAAGAGAGTCCTGTGAAAATTGGCTCTCCGAGTTTTTTGACAATAGGGAAGCGAGCTTCTATAAGAGGGGCATTATGAAGTTGGCATCTCGTTGGGAACTCGTCATCGAACAAAACGGCGCATATTTGACTTAAATCGCATTATTATAACCAATTTTATGAACAATTGAAAATTCAATAAAAATACCGCAAGACTTTCTTGACAACCTAATATTTGAGCACCTGATATACATAGTAAGGCTTTTTTGTACAAAAAAACTGTTCTGAATTATTCCACGTCAACACTGCTACAAAAGCAGTAAAGTAAATTCCTATTAATTCATATTTGTATATTTATTGAAAAAAGAACCTTAAAAATATTGAATTTGTTTTGCGGAAAAAAATTGCTGGATAGGCGATCACTATCATCAAAAAACTGAATGCCGATGAAGCACTGATGACACATTTCCTGACTAAAATGATCACACCATATAGAATATGATCTCAGCAAAAAAAAAAAATATCAATCTGAGATATCAATTTAAATTTATTTTCTTTTCCGCAAAAGAGATGTTCGGAACGGCGACGCCAGCATATTAAGTATTTATTTATTATAACATGAACAAAAAAAAAGGAACAAGTTGAATCAGTTTCGGCACCCTTCATCATCTAACAAGGAAAACAAAAACTTCCGGCACAGTATTTATGAAGTTAGTGTAAACTCACCCAAAAAAATTGTAGGCGTTTGCATTATGATATCTTCTCGTGAGATTTGGTGTTCCTACAGAAGAACTCATGAGTGGTGTGGCATGCATAAAGGTCGAGAATCTGACACCGTTTGTAAAAGAGGCTTACAAAAATTACTTCGGTCGCCCGCTGGAAAAATAAGCTTTGGAACCGAGCCAAATGGGAATTTCCTCGTATACGGTCGGCATATTGACGTGTTTAAACTCCTAAGATACTACCTGAACCTCAAAGTGATGCGTCGGAGGAGGAGCCTATGCAGTTAGAAGCGAATAAACCATTAAACCAAGATGATTTGAACGAACTTATCAGAGATTTGGGTCTGTCTCAGTCTGCTTCTGAAATATTGGCTTCTAGGCTAAAAGAACGAAACTTAGTAACAAAGGAAACTAACATAACAAAATCTCCTCAAATATTTCGCTGAAAAAGACGACTTTGTATTTTGTAATGATGTACCTGGTTTAATGACTACAATGGGATTACAAAACTACGTTTCTAGTGAGTGGCGTTTATTCATAGACTCATCAAAACGGAGTCTAAAATGCATTCTCTTACACAATGGGAATAAATTTGGTTCCTTGCCTATTGCACATTCTACAAAAAAAAAAGAATATCTATTTATTGCCCTGGTTTTGGACAAAATTAAATATACTGCCTCATAAACGTTGATTTGAAAATGATAAACTTCCTTCTAGGCCAACAAAGTGTTTATACAAAATATCCCTGTTTTCTTTGCTTGTGGGATAGTAGAGCTAAAACTTAACATTGGACTAACAAACATTGGCCGACTCGGGAAGCGCTAGTTTCATGTCAACAGAACGTGATAAACCCACCTTTAGTCTCAAGGGACCGTATAATTTTGCCTCCGTTACACATAAAACTAGGCCTTATAAAACAGTTTGTAAAAGGTCTTGACAAAAATGGAAATTGTTTCCTTTTTATATCAAAAAAGTTTTCAAAACTCAGTACAAAAAAGGTAAAAGCGGGAATTTTTGACGGTCCTCAGATAAGATCTTTAATAAAAATGTTTCGGAAAATATGACAAAGGCATGGAATGAGTTTTTTTGGCTTGCTCAAAATATTTTGGGAAGTAAGAAAAGTTCGGACTATTCTCAACACGTCAAAAAACTAATGAGTCATTTTCAAAGCCGTGGTTGTTACATGAGCATAAAGTTACACTTTCTTTACAACCAACCTGACTATTTCCCCGACAATTTTGGGGATCTAAGTGAATAACAGAGTGAGCGATTCCACCAGAAACTTCGAACCATGGAGAAACTCTATCAAGGCTACTGGAACGCACACATAATGGCTGACTATTGTTGGAGCATTCAGAACAGTTATCTTCCTTCAACGTCAAATAGAAAATCAAATAAAATAAAGCTTTTCAACTTAAGTACTAAATAAAATACGATTTTCTTTAAATACTATACACTATAGTGTATTATAAAAAAAAAAACCATGACAAATATTTTTACAAGAGCTGATACTGAAATATTAGTTAGAGATTTGAAATCGTCATAAAAAATTGGACTACGATCATGTAACATAACCCAATCATCAGACACGCTGTTGTCCAGTGTTATATTATACACCGACTCCGATACTTATGCTAAGTTTGTTATGGTGTTTGTGACCAAAAAAAAATATCCAAACTTGATCTGGCAGGAATGGCAAGTTTTGGTTGTCCTAGCTCTTATAGTCTTTAAGATCTACACATTCAGACAGACAAATGCTTTTGTTCTCTCAAACATATTGGAGGTAGCTGAGGGTCAACTGCGATGCCAAACATCTTTACATCAATTTCATTTATCTTCCCAACCATACCTTTGCTCTCTTTAGTGCTCTCTTTAAACATACTTACTTTCTTATCTGTAAAATAAATGGAAAAATTCACTGATAAAGGCATTTAAATTCAAGATTCAAATAGAAAAGTTATTTTGTTAACAACACGCACGTTCTGAGCCAAACTTATCCCTTTTCAGGGATTTCTAAGCGCTCTCTCAACCGATTTCTCAAACAAACTTTTTAACAAATAGAAAAGTTCAGCAGAAAGCAATCAATATTTATAAATAAATGCAACAGTAGTTTAAAGTCCCCAGCACAATGCGAAAACATTTATTTCATTTTAATAAATATTTTTTTCTTTATTTAAAAAAACACATTTTCAGTTTATAAATGCATTTATTTAATTTTATTTTCTAATATACATACATATGTGTGGGTGTGTGTGTGTGTTTATTTAATTTTACATAATATAAGTATTCACCAGAATGATAATTCTTTAAGTCTGTTTAACTAAACTTATATTATTACTTCATTAAGATTCTTTTAATTCACAAAAAAAAAAACAATTTTGAGCATTTAAAATGTTAAAGAAAATAGAACGTATACCAAAAAAATAAACAATAGGTGTAATAAATAAATTATTAGATATGAGCGATAATACATATACATAAAGTATATAGCAAAATGCACAAGCCAATATATATTTATATGCCCGTAAATAAACATATGCTTCAAGTGCATTTTAGCTATATATATAGAATCCAAATTGCCAATCACAGCAATTTTATTTATTTTTTTTTTTGCTTGCGTGCAAACGTTTTACATATACATATGCACATTTTGCCATGTGGGTGTGTGTGTGTGTATTAAATTATAGACTTGCATAATTTCAAGGCCCCGCGTAACGTTCAAAACAGAGCCTTAACCAACTATTATATGACGGTTTAGCATGCAAGCTTTAAAATGACCATATTAAATATTAATTAACATACAACATTTAGAATGATTTGTTCGAAATAACAAAAGTGAACAAAATAATGAATAGTTTTTGCTAGTAACTAACATATAATAAACTTAATCAAATCTCCAATGATTTTATGTGTATTATTTTTACAAAATACAAATTTGTAAAAGAAAAACATTTAGAACGCAAAGGGTGGTAAGTCAAAATGTGATCCGTAATGGCGCATATCCACAAAGTAATACAACAAAAACGGCTTTCGCAGGAATTAACCATTAACCGAGAAGTGTGTGTGGTAATCTATCCTCGAATTTATTCACAAAGGTATCTGGTATCTGGTATCTGTGTCTGGTGTGGGGCTTATCTGCTTTATAGGCACAACAAATTTTTGATGACGTTATTTACTTTTGATTTTAACTGACCCAAGTGCTGGCCTGATTTATATTTATGTTAATATTTTAAAACCTTAATGTGTACATCCCAACAACCACGTTCTTGGGCTCTACATAAAACCAATATCGAAGGTGTTGTGTTAATAGAGCAAATACTGGCATGTATCTTTGTGTTGCCAAAAATATGAAATCGGCGTTTTTTTTTAAATTGTTATTCCGATACAAATGGCGCACCCTGCTTCCTCGTCTGCATTCTCGGTCTCCTCAAATACCTAACGTCGCTTGTTTACGCGCTCAATATATTTGGTTTTATTGAGCGCCCTATTTCCAGCGTTGGGATCCATCATTCGCTTCCAATCGGTCTGACCCACAACAAATCCAATTTCTCGTAATTTTTGTTGCTTACGCTTCTCCTCAATGTCCGCCCAGCGCACCTGAAACACAAAGTTGTTTTTAATTAATTAATATTCAAAATATTCATAAATATACAAAATAAAAGCGTATTCTGTTTGCTGTTTTAGAGTCTTTGCTAGAAACCCTCAGTATCAAAACCAAAATCTTAAATGCTGAAATCAAAAGCAACGCGAATCTAGTTTCGGAAAAGCGTTTGCTTGAATTTTTCATTTCCACGTAACCTCTCAAATTCTTCGAATATTTACAAAGTCATACCTTATAAAATCATTTCGTGAAATTTCTGTCTAAGCCAAACCATTTTTGAATACTTATTTTTATGACATTCTAACTAATAAGTTCGTTTTTTTATCTCAATATAGTTACACTACTGACTTCAGTTTTCAGCTCATATAGGTATAACATTAGGATTTCAAGCATTTCTTGCAATAGATAGAATTAGGCGCAGCTAACTTTGAGATGCCCTGTACAACCAATAATTTAAAAAAAAAATCCTTTAAATACAGATAAAAAGTTGGGCACGGCAAACTTTGATATGAAGTTCCTTTAGGATACTGATATATGTTTAACTTAATTTTGTACAGTGCTTGGGTACTTCTAAATAATTAAAAATACCAAACTTGTTTACGATACACTCCAAAATAAATTATCTAGGGTCTTAAAACTTTGTATGCTCCTATGGAAGATTAATATCGTAAAGATAAAATTAAATAATCTCGCGTTTAAAAACAAACTTTTGTTGTTCTAACTCTTATCATCTCTGGGATATACGTTACTAATTACTATATGGACTTTCTACTTCAAAGTACAGGCTAGGTTAATTTCACAATTATATTGGAACTTTTTTCTATGGCTACTATATATTTGTATGCACATTTGTTTTGCTTAAAGGAAGCAGCCATATAGTTCCGGAGTATTTTAATGCTTTGATTTATAAAGCAATATACATACTTATACAATAAATATAATGTTTTGGATGAGGTGATTTGAGAACTTTAAAAGGTTTAGTATCATTAAACATATTAATAAGGCTGTCAGTTTTTAGACCTTATAAGCTGTACAAAAAAGTATCCGCCTTGCGACAAAAGATGATGCCGCTCGAAGATTCAGTTGGAATTAAAAGTTAATTTGTTGTTTAAAACATATCGTCAGTTTAGTAATCTGAGATTGAATTAAAAGCGACTCCGTATCAGCCCACAAAAGATCTGCCCTAAAGAAAGTGACAGGCACACAAAATTGGTTTTTGATGTCCTACAAATTGGGGTCAAGGTAATTATAGTTTCTTGCAATATGCTTAAGTGAGAAAGAGAGGGAAGCTTGACAGATGGACAGTAATTCCACACTGTACGTACATGGTAAAAATAATTAGAATTGTATCAATAACTCAAAAGATATATCGATTTTAAATCCCGAAACAGCATGATAAGAATATATATAACATATATATATCATTTATACAGACAATACTTTGTAGGTTAGAAAATGTCTTTGTCTCCCTCTAACATACATAAGAATAACCATAATTCGCTGCTATAAAAATGAGCCATAGCTGACATTAGGATACTATGCACCAAATTTTCTTAAAGCAATTAATTATTACAATAGCGTATTGCCGGTATGCCATTTGCTGTTTTCGGTTCTTAGCAAGAAGTTTCTACAAACGATCGGGTTAAAATAACCACATAAACCGCCCATTATGTCAATATCTCTTATAGTCTTGAAAGACCGACACGAACCAACTAACTATATACTATATACCCATGGATTTTTTCTTATAATTTTTTATCTCAAGCTCTTATATTCTTTGAAATCTAGGTGTTCCTTTCGGCATGACTCCCTCAAGCAGTCTTGACGCTTTTACTTTGGTTATATACACCTACCCGCTTCTTGCCATCGGCACTGCGTAATGGCGGCTCCCAATCATCCAGCTGCAAATAGTCCGCCATGCTGGCTGTTGTTTTTAACTTTTTCATTAAACGCTTGGTGCCATCCAGACGCGCTGCAAGATAATTTAAATAGTTATAAAACTTTATGGCCAAATTCCAAACAATGTTTTACATTGTTTACTTACCTAAATTCTCTTCGGTAGTATCGTTTTCCCATTTACTTTTCAGAGAGCCGCACTGTTTTGCCACAATAATCATAAAATATTTTCATATTTTTCATAAATTTGTCACGCACACATATAGCATAAAATATATAAAAATAATATTGTAAAAAATTAACAAAATGTTAGTATTATTTTTGGTAAAAGTAGTTCGAGCCGCCTGCCTGCAGGCTCTTCAAAAACAATAAGCAAACATGCAGTCTTGAGATTAAGTACCACATTATGGCGACACTTACATCGTTAATGGCATCGGCGCTATTGCTATTGCTGTCGTCTTCCTGTTCGACAGCGGCGATGGATGCAACATCATCGTCATCGCCATTGCCGGGCGCTTCTGCGCTACTAGCGTTATCGTCCTGCAATGAATAACTCGCACGTTTTAGTACAAACCCAAAAACAGCCATTTAAATCATAAGATTCAATTGTTTCTTCTTTTTTGCTGTTTGACTTATGCATTACAGTTTTACTTAAATATATAAATCGATATATTTATGTATGGGCATATTTTATAGCACTTATTAATTGTTTATTCAAGAAATTCAAGCCATTTTGCATTTGCATTGGTTCGATTGTGGATTTTCAAGGGCAGGAACACTTACAAACTAAATTTGCCAGACACAAAATAAATCTTGAGTCTTTAGAATTTGCTTATATTGAGTATAACAATAATAACAAGTGCGCCCAGCTCGCAACATTGTTTGTCAGATGTCAGAAATAAATAACTTATAATATAAACTTATTTGTATGAAAAAAAAAAAAGAACTCTTGCCGTTGCCGCCATTGCTACCAACGCCACACGCCACCAGTTAAACTGTCATGGCACTTGAAATTGGCAATACGCGACATTACGGATTTGGCTCTGCAAGAGAAGTTACGGCTGGTTAGACCATAGTTACCGTAGCCATGTCCTCAACATCTTCCATTTCAACGACATTCTCCAGCAATGTGGAGACATCGAGCTTAATATAGTGAAAAGGCGTCTCGCCCCAGTTATCCAGAACGCTCTTGATCTCGCCTACACTGCGTAGATGAGAGTTACGGCTAAAACAGGTTTCAAGATCGCAATGCAGATCAATTATATATGGCTGAAATGGAACAAAACGAATATTATAAGTGGTAGATAAACAAAGGCAGCTCAGCATATAAAAACTTACAACAAAATTTGAATCCTTGGCATGGCAGTAAAACTCGTTGAGCGTGCGTAGCGAGTTGTTGTTACAATCGACAATAATAAAATCATACAAATTGTCGGCCAGCGTTTTCTTGAAAGATTTTATTAAATAGAGCATATAGGTTTCCTCCATGCTGGAATCGAACTCGTAAAGTAGCTCCTTTTTGGGTATCTTTAAAGAAAAATACAAGAGTTTAGTTTTTTTTGTGGATTTATACGATTAAGCTATATTTACACACCTTTTTTCCCGTTTTGGGGCACTCCTCCTCATAGTCATTTTCAATAATAAAATAATCATCGATGCTTAGTATGCGCGGATTAGCGCCACCCATTTCAATCTCTTTCTCCTTAATCAGCTTGGCCACATGAGATTTGCCACTACCAGGCGGTCCACGCAGTATAATGCAAATGCGTTTAGGGCGCGTTAGACGGGACGGCGGCAAAAGCACCTCATCGATTAAGATTGTATTACGATTCTCATTTGTTGGTATAGACATGTTCAAATTGGGTGGCTCTGGGTTGCTGTGTATTTGCTTATTAGCCACAGATGTTGAGGGAAACAATGCAGCGGGTGGCGATGGTGTTGGTGTTGCATCAGGCACAAGCATACGGCGCTGTGGATTAGCACGAAAAACTTTTCCGCTTGGTTGATACTTCGGATCCAACAAAATGACAGGAGTCATCGATGGTGGCGGCGGTGGTTCCTCTTGAGATATTTCCGACAAATTGCTGAAAATATTAAAAATAAGGTTTGTTAAGTAAGCTGTACAGTTCAGTTAAAACAAATGTTTGATACTTACTCTTCGCAATCAGATATATCCTCCAGAAGCTCAACCGTTTCGCTGTCATCTGTTTGTGTCTTGGACAATTCGAGCTAATTAAATTAACACAATGTTATTATGGATACAATTTATAAAAAATTAAAAAAAAAAAAGAGTCCAGTAAATAGAAAATTACTGGTTTAAATGGATGTCCACACGGATGAACCCACATATAAATTGCTTACCTCCTTGTTAACTGCAGCAGTTTCTACTGATTTTTGTTCTTGCTTTTGCTGTTGTTGGGATGCTGGTTGTTGCAGATTTGGTTGCTGTTGTTGTTGTTGTGGCTGTGGTTGTTTGGGTTGTTGGCCGGCTTGTGGTTGTTTGGGCTGTTGGGCGGCTTGCGGCGGCTGTTGCTGTTGCTGCTGTTGCTGCGCTTGAAGTCTTTGCTGTTTACTCTTCTTCTTCTTATTTTTCTTCTTAAAGGGATTGGGCAGCAGCATGGGCACATCCGTTGTTACATTATGTGAGGCATGTCCATAGTCAAACGTCTTAACCGGCTTAAAATCGGGCAAGGTATTTACAGCTGATCCTCCTACTCCTCCTCCAGCATTTCCACCAACAACTGCAACTACTGCATCAGCCGATTTGTGGCCATAGTCAATAACCTTGGCAGCGACTTTGCTGTTCTGATATTCAAACACTTGCATGGGACGAAAGATGCTCTCATTGGGATTCACATTTGCTATGTTGACGTTGACATTTTCGGCACTGCAACGTTGTGTGACGCATTGGCGAGTTTTTTATTTTTCGTATCAATTGTATTTTTAATTTCATGTATATGGGTTTTATTTTTTTTTTAATTTTGTGGTTTTTGCAATTTAAAAAATTTTTTTTTTTTGTTTTTTTTTCAAGTTGGTTTTGTGTTTTAGTTAAAACCAGCTTTTATACACTACAAACTTTTACTTTTTATTTAGGGTCAAGTAAATGTTAACAATATTTAGGGGACTGGGAGCAAGACAAGAGCTACTGGGAACTGTGTACTGAGTCGTTTAAGTGTGCACCACAGCAACCTCTCTATATGGGTTTTAAAAGACAAGAGGAGTTTGGTTTTTCACTTTTCACAATAGCATAACTCTAGGTACAGTGCAGCTTGGCTTGTGACAGCCAAATGCACAGAGCACACAAGACGTAGGGTAGCTAAGTCTAATAGTAAACTGGACCCGACCATAAAAATTATTATATTAAAGCTTATATGTGAAGCAACTTTAGGGAGCACCTTTTATGAGAACTCGGACAGACACAATTAACCCCTGAACGGATGCAACTAGTACATAAGGTCAACGATTTCATATTTTATGTAGTTACGTTCATTTCAAATGTTTTCAAATTAGTTTTTCTCTAAAAAAAAATGTGCATGTAGTATGACATCGAAATCTTTGTCAACAAAAATATTAGCAAAACTTTAAAAACTATCGCAAAAAAATTAGTAACTATTTCTTAAATTTTAAATTTTTAGTAAACTTGATTTAGTGCTGCTATCAAGCTGTACTACTAGTTTCATTTTATTTTTATTTCTTTTTTGGATTAAATTCGTTTTAAAGACAGACATTGTGAAATATATATTTCGCTTACATTTGAAACTTAGAATCATTTTTATTCAATTTTTCATGTGCAATATAGGTTTTTTTTTGTTTTTTTTTTCTTTTTTTTGCTTATTTATATTTTATTGTGGGTATAGTTTCATAATTATATCCATTTAAAAGTCAAGCTGCTGCTCATTTCTAATAATTTTTCTAATACTCGAAACGTAAACAACAAAATTCCAATTAATACACATTTTCATAATGGTAGAGATTCCATGTGACTTAATTACAGAAAACAAATAATATTAAAGCATAAAAAATTAGAAAACAAAAACATTATACGAAAAAAAAACAAAAGAAATTATATGCAGCTTCCTTGCAGTGAGATTTTGTGACGAGTTGCAAATCAAAGCGAAATGCAGCGTATCGTATATGAGAAAGTTAAAAACTAGTTTAGTTTAAGGAGGAGAGCTCTACATGGTTCCGCGTTTCTTCGGTTCCCGGTTCCTGGCTATGGCATTGGGACCGCCGCTGCTGACAGAAGGACAGTGATATATGTTCATGTAATGTTTTATAATTTAATATTTGTTTTTTGTGTTTTTGCATATATTTATTTTTTTATTTGATTTTTTTTTTTTTTCATTTATTTTATGTTATGATTAGGGAATTGAGGCGTCACAATCAATCAATCAATCGATCAATCAAACAATAAATCGATCAATCGATTTGCAACGTTCAATGCCATTTGGTGTTGCGTATGGTGCATAAAAGTAGAAGAGAAAAAGAGAAAACGGGTATGGAATCGAAATTCCAGCATTAACAATGTGACACGAATAATGCCAGGACATTAGATTTACTAGAACATACATAAGGCGAACGAGTTTGTTTGTTTAAATCTTTTCCAATAAAGGACAATAGGGGCGTAGTATTTTATATGGTCATGGTCAAAACTCTCAAGAAACTTTTTGTTTTGCTTCGTAAGCACTTCTCTGCACTACGAGAGAGAGAGAGTGCGAGCAAACTTCAGATAGACACAGTTTTTTTTTATTTGCTACATATGTAAGTTGTATATATATATACAAACATATAAGTAGACATATAATAGCATAATAATAACTAACATATACGATATGGTGTGTGGGCCAACACACAAGTTTTTCTTTTATATATTAAACTATTTAGTATCCCAAAGCGCAACTTTGTCGTGTCAATCCCAAAAATAAAAAAAAAAAATAATGAAACCAATAATAAGCAAAACTTAAACTAATAAAAATTTAAAACATTCATATGGTCAAGTAGCTTCTATAGTTTCATTAAACCAACTTTTTTTTCCCAAGAAAACATAAATAATTGGCATAGGTTGATTCGATTCTACAGAACTTTGGCATAAACACGGATCCCCTTTTGTTTTCAATTACACGCAGACGGATTATTTGCCCCAATTGTTTACATAAATATGTAAATAAATATATATTTAGATACATATATATATACGCACTTGATATTTCTCATAAAAACTTCTAATCAAGACCAACACCACTGAGATATTAAGCATTAAGTTATGTGTTAGGTTTACATTTTATCTAAGATACATACCGGTTGTTGTTGTTGGGGTTTTTGTTATTATTATTGCCTCCAAAGCTGTTCCTCGATTGGCCAAAATTTTTCTGCATGTTGCCGCGTGGTCCACCACCTTGACCACCTCGTGGGCTATCGTCAAAGACTGGAGGAGCCGCATCGCCGCCATTGCGTCTGAATGGATTATCACTGAAGTTTTTGTTCGAGCTAGTATTGGGTCCAGCGAAGTTTGAGTTCATGGGACCACCACCGAGACCTTTGGGACCACCTCCTGGACCGTTGGGACCACCAGCGGGTATGTTGGGCACACCAGCAGGGCCGTTGGGGCCAACACCGGGACCGCTGGGACCAACACCGGGACCGCTGGGACCAACACCGGGACCGTTGGGACCACCACCGGGACCGTTACGACCACCTTTGGGACCGTTAGGACCACCACCGGGACCGTTGCGACCACCATTGGGACCGTTGCGACCACCATTGGGACCGTTAGGACCACCACCTGGTCCATTGGGTCCAAAATTACGTCCAAATTGTGGCCCATTAGGTCCGTTTGGTCCGCCAAAAGGTCGTTGTCCATTATTATTGGGACCAAATTGGCCCGGACCGGATCCACGGAAATTTGGGCCAAAATTGGGGCCTCCACGATCATTAAAATTACGTCCATTTGGACCAAAATTGTTCATATTGCGTCCAAAAGGTCCATTTGGCCCATTTGGTCCATTGGCTCCATTGGGTCCATTTGGTCCATTGGGTCCATTTGGTCCGAAATTTCCAAAAGGATTTTCAAAATTCGTTTCCGGTCCTGATCGAAAATTGGGCACTGGGCCACTTGGTCCAAAAAATGGATTGGGACCGTCATTCATACCTCCGGCTTGTGAATCACGATTAAAACTATCGTTTTTCTTCTTTCGCTGCCATTCGGCAAAAGACAAACGATCATTATTAGAGTTGCCATCATTCGACTGATGCTGCATTTTGGGTTGTTGCTGCTGCTGTTGTTGTAGCTGGTGCAACAAATTTGGCAACTGTTCAATAAACTGTTGCGTAGAAGGTGCGCCACCTTGCTCGCAAAATTCACGACCCTGCGCCTGCGCCAGTGCTTGCGATACTTGATTGAGGAAACCTGGATCTTTTAGCGCATTTGTAACATTTTCTGGTAATGAGCTTATATTCGATGCCTGTAATTGTTCCAATAGCTCGCTTGCATTACGTGCTGTCAAAGCACTGCGCTGCGATTCAGAATTTTGGCGCTGCGATAGTGTAATTTCTGGCTGTGGTACAACAACATCAAAAAGGGATGGTATCTTCTTGGGCTCCGTTTTCTTGATTGCCTGTAGCTGATTTGCATCTTTACGCGTATCAGTAACAGCAGCAGCAGTAGCATTGGGAGTACCCGAAGTTCCAACCAAATCTAGACCTGGTATGCCATCGTTCTTTTTAAATATGTTTGTCATTGTAGTGTCCTCAGCAGTAGTTGAAGTAGCAATAGCCACTTTAGGTGTTGACTGCACTTGTACAACGTCATCATCATCATCATCGTCATCGAGAGAAATAACCAAAATTTTATCAACCTTTGTCTGCTTGTTTTGCGTTGACTCAACTACAAAGCCACCTCCATCCAGTTTGCGTTTGCCTAAATGAGATTGCTGATTTTGTTCACGACGCATTTGAGGAGTAGTCCTTTGTTGCAGTGGCGGCATTTTATTCACTGCTGGAGTCTTCTCAGCTGAAGACCTTAGATTCGGTTCCTGTTGTATCTGTGATGGCTTCGTTGTCTCTTGATTAGGCTGTTGCTGTGGCGCTTTGCTAGGCCCAGCATTTGTTTTGTTCTGTTGTGATAGCTCTTGTTTTTTAGCTATCAGTGACAGCTTTTGTTGATCTATTTGTTGTTTGAACTTGTCAACGCCAGAGGGACTTTGCTGAGATGGCGGACCAGTTAATGGTGGAGCATTCGGTGCCAAATTTGGTCGTTGCTCATTTAGAGACAGAGGCTCCTGTGGCTGCTGTTGCTGCAGCTGGTGTTGTTGTTGTTGTTGTTGTTGTTGTTGTTGTTGTTGTTGTTGTTCGGGCTTGTTTTGTTGCTGCTCTGGATATTGATCGGGATTTTGCATTTGACGGCGTCGACGCATTTGTTCACGACGCTCGGCAAGGCGGCGACGTTGTTTCTCAAACTCTTCCTGGTAACGGCGGTATTCATTACGATCTGGATGATTAGCATTTGTTCGCTTCCAATCCTCAAACTGTTTTTCCCATTGTTGAAATAAACGATCAAAACTTTCTTCATCCATATCCGGCCCACGCTGTTGCTGTTGTTGCGGATTTTGTTGTTGCTGCTGCTGTTGGTTGCCATAACTACCTTGATTTTGTGGTCCTGTACCGCCAAAAAAGCCTCGATTAGGACCAGGACCTTCATTGTTAGGTCCATAGTTTTGATTTTGGTTCGGCCTTTGATTCATGTTATCTTCCCAACGATTATTGTTGCTATTACGTCGATTGCTATTATTGTTATTGTTGCTGTTTTTAACTGGTGGTAAGTGTGCATAGTCGCCCAAGTCGTCATCAAAATTGTCACCGAAGTTACTGTTGGTGTTGCTTTTGTAGCTGGAAAACTTAGTAGAATCCTCACGGCCAAAATCGGGCGGTGGGCCATTGTTGCTAAAATTATTAAACGGATTATTACCACGATTGTTATTGGAATGGGCATCATTTGAGTTGCGCCCACGATTCTGTCGCAGACCGAAATTTTCACCGCGTTCTTTATCTTCATCTTGATTAGATTGCCAACGGTTTGGGCGTGATTTATTGTTTTGTTGCTGGTTTCCTCCCATATTATCAGGTCCATCGTGCTCCCAAGGCCCACGCTGTTCATTTAATGGCGACATATCATTAAAGTTATTATTGCCGCCGCCTTTGTTGAACGTTTTATCATGCGGGCCTGGTCCGCTCCACGGATGGTTTGGTTGATTACCATGATCTATTTGCATTGTGTGCTTTTGTTTACTTGTTGTTGCATCCGGTGTGTTGCCAATAAATGGTGGCGGTTGTTGTAAATTGGGTAACTTTAAATTGACAGAGTCGGCATTTTTTGTTGAAACAGTCAGCTGTTGGTTATAGCTGACGGGTGTTTGATTATATCTAGCCGGGTATGAAGGCTGTTGCGGTTGTTGCTGTGGTTGTTGTTGTGACTGTTGTCGTGGCTGTTGAGTCTGAGACGGCCCTTGCCATGGCAACTGTGGTTGCTGATATGGCTGCGGCACAGTTTGTGGCATCATAGTAGTTGGTGGTGGTTGGGTATAAAGTTGCGGCTGTGCCATTATTTTTCCAGATGCTTGAACTGGTGGAGTTGGTTGAGTCGCTATTGCCACTGGAGGTGGCGCGTAGTATTGTTGCGGTTGTGGATAAATAGCAGGAGTTGCTGCGACTGATGCTACCGCTGGTTGTGGCACAGCCGTTGAAGCGGCAGCTGCAGCCATTTCTCGTTTGTACTGTAAAAATACATGTTATTTACATATTATCAATTATAACGCTGTTGGACTTACTTGTTCGCCATACTGTTCATGCCATTTAGCGTATTCTTGTTGATACGTTTGCCATTGTTGCCAATGCTGCTGTAAAGCGTATTGTTGTGAAGGTGTCATTGCCGCTTGTTGAGCGGCCGCGTCTGGAGTGGCCGTAAATTGATCAAACGAATGGCTTACACCAGGCGGCTGTTGAGCTGTTACGTACGGCGGTGCTACACCTAAAGCGGGAGACGGGTCAGAGGGTGGAGGTGGAGGTGGTGCGTCTGGTAATGGCGGCGGTAGTGATGGTTGTGGCGGTGGCGCGGCCATTGGCACCGGCGGCATTTGCATGCCATGGGCCAATGGAGTGGAAGACCATTGAGGCCACATCTGAGCACTCTGTTTTACTTTTGTCTTTCTTGTATGTATATGTGTCGTGTTTCTTAGACCATTTCGCAAATTGTAAATGCGTGCACTTGCTGCACAGATATCTTATGGTTTTAAAGCACTTGCACTTAAATTGCCCAAATAATATACTTTGCTTGCTTGGCACGCACTTTTTATGTAATTCGCTCTTCTAAATTCGCGATAAATTATAAAAAGAACAAAAAGAAATTGGCTTACTTAGCGTGGCTTGAAAACTAACGATGGCACTGCAACGATTAAGCGTAGGCTCAACTGATACATCGATATCCCTTTTTTTACTAGATAAAATTAAAATAATTCAAATTTTTTATTTTGCTGTTGCGTAACACGTATAACTTCGTTTTTTACAAAAACTACTGTATTTTTAACATTAATAATGTGACTTCAAACACACACAACACAAAACTCATGAGTGCTTGTTTTGATAGAATATCGATGACTACAATTTGTGAGTTTTGTTGGTTTACTTAGCGATTAATTATTTCTGACTAAATCGTTTTACCAATTATCGATGTTTTTTTGTGTTTAGTACAACACGTGCAAGAGCAAATTGTATTTCCATGATTCGCTGTCTATTTGTTTATTAACAAAATGAGTACTTCCAACACAAAAATAAAATATCTCGTTGCAGATACAACTGCATTTATAAACGCTGTTCCTCTAAATGTAAGTTCTTTTCTCTTTATATACATTAGAAAGACAATTATAAGTACATTTACGTGTCTAGGAATATGCAGAAAATGTACTTACTGTTCCAGATGTGGTTTCCGAGGTTCGCAACAAACGACAAATACGCAGATTGTGCGTTCTACCGTTTGACCTCCAAGTGAGAGAGCCTCGTACGGAGAGCATTAAGCATTGCGTCGAATTTGCAAAGAAAACTGGCGATTATGCGAGTCTTTCTGGCATAGATCTTAAGGTGATTGCATTAACATATGAGCTGGAGGCGGACACTGTTGGAACTGATCACCTACGTACCGAGCCCGTCGTGTCGCAAGTTATCGCGTCGAAAAACATGCCCGAAGAGCTACAGGATGTTAATAACAAGCGACTAGTGGGTTGGTACATGCCCGAAGGCAAAAGTGACGACGAAGATGACGATGACGAAGACGAAGAGGAAGAAGACAGTAACAACTTAGATAATGAATCTGATAATAATGATGTGGCTCCCGATACAGTTAAAGCAGCCATAGAAGCACAAATACAAGCAGGTGGCAATCCCGGAGCTCACGAGTCTGAAACAAAGCATTTAAATCCAAACAACGCTGACGACGAAGATGATCTGACTCAAGAGGAACTCGATAAGCTCTTTGAAAAGCTCAAATGTGAACCATCTGCCGAAGAGGAACAGGCAGCCAACACACTGCTAGTTCAACAACCACAGCTGCAACAACAAACAGAAAGTAGCGACGAAGCAGACTCATTTGCAGAAGACAACGAAGCTGATGCTGATGACGATGTTGGTGATGATGGCTGGATTACCCATTCAAACATCAAGAAGGCCAAAAAAGCGCTTGAGGGCAAAGTAGAAGACGACATAGTTCCTCCAGTAGCCTGCATGACTACTGATTATGCACTACAGAACGTGCTAAAGCAGCTAAATCTGCATCTTGCAGCGCTGAATGGACGCATCATCAAGCACTTGCGCACTTATATATTGCGTTGCTATGCCTGCTTCAAGACAACCAGCATTATGACCAAAGTGTTTTGTCCCAACTGCGGCAACAAGACACTAAAACGTGTGGCCGTTAGCTTGGACGAAAACGGCAAGCAAGTGATTCATATAAACACGCGACGCGCACTAACAGGAAAATATAAAAACCAAAGCTTGCCGCGCTTTCAAGGCGGAAAGCACTCACGCAACCCTATACTGTTCGAAGATCAGCCAATGCCAAGACAAATGCCTTCGCGTGTGGCCAAAACAAAGACCAATACCATGGACGATACCTACATAGCCGGATTTTCACCATTTGTTATGCGCGACGTAGACTCAAAGTCGGCAATGCTGCGTTCAAAAGGCCATTTAAAGGAGTGGGCACGTAACAACAATTTTGAAGAGGATCGTAGACGCAAGAACTACAATCGCTTATATAAATAATGTTACACTAAGCTTAGTTTAATGAAATATAATAATTTGTTTATTTTTTAAAAATAAACTTCTGAAATCACAATTTCACGCACACTTCATTGCCAGGGTAATCCGGCAAATTCAAACCGTATTTGCACTGCAGTGCCGGCGGTACAAATCGCCCACCCAAAAAGTGGTATTCGCCTTTAAAGTGTTTGGCGCACAATTTTGGCGCGGTCAACGAAATCAGAAGGCAGGGCTCGAAGTCGCACTCGTTTAGTTTGCCCTGCTCAACGTCCCAGCCGCTTGGTATATCCACGCTAATAAATAAAATGTTAGCAATAGTAAATCAAATATTAATACCTGTACACATAAACCTACCTAGCTATAGGCAATTTGGTTTGTTGCAGTAGTTCAATGATCGGCACAAATTCCGCTCGTACAGGCGGCTTAAAGCTGAAACCAAAGAGTGCATCTACAATGAGATCGTATGTGTTAGCCGCTGCATCAACACTGGGGCACTGGGCAACTGAAGAAATATCCATGCGTTTGCATTGATGCGCTAGATTCTCAAAAAGTGGTTTTGCTGTAGGCTTAGGATAGTAAATGGTTGGCATGTAACCCATCAATGACAAATGACGCGAGCAGACCAAACCATCGCCTCCATTGTTACCTGGTCCACAACAAACTAGTACGCGTTGATAACGCTCTGATGGAAAACATTTAGCTACGGCATGGGCGCAGCTAAGACCAGCCAATTCCATTAATTGATCCACGCTAAATTTGTATTCGTTAAACAGCTCTTGGTCGACATTAATCGCTTCATTTTGATTTAAGTATTTAACCATCTTGTTTCTTTGGGAGGCGTGGTAGTTTTGTATATTTTGTTGACTTGCAGTAACGAAAATCGCACAATACGAGCGGCTTTTTACAGGCGATTGTAAATGACTGAAAATGTTAATGGCAGCTCGACCGATATTTCTTTGTGGGTGACGGCTGTTAACGCCACACAGATGACGTAGTAAAATAGAACGCATTATATTGTTTTAATAAATGTGTGTAAAGAAGTCATTTCAAGATAATAAATAAGGCACAGGTAAATAAATCTGTACAAAAACGATATATCATTTTAGCAAATACGATATGATATCGATAGTGTTTGAATGCAATGTCGTCCAACGCGGCGTTTCATCGAGCGCGTCGCATTGTACATTGTATGCCATGCTTAATTCATTTCTTATGTGGCGTAAAAATACACATCATGTTTGTCCAAATATGTATATGCAACGAGAAAAAGGAGCTACCTTTGTGCCCACAAAGCATATATATGTGTATTCCTTAACAGCATGAACAGCCAACTCAATAAAGCCATGTTAGTCTGGTAGTCCATATGAGCTAACGAATATCAAAATCAATCAAGAACTGGACCGCTGAAAAGGTCCGCATTATCCATTTTTATATGGCGCCGTGAAAGTTTTATTGACCACCTTGAATAGGCATGGTGCCTTACTGTAACTGCACTATTTACATATTTTCAGAATTGAAACGCCGATATTTTCCAGCATAGTATCTTAGAAACAATGTTTTTAACAAAATTATACAGTAGATTAAAAAAAAAAGATGGCGTAGGTTAAAGTCGGGCGCGGACTACTTTGGGATAACCTGTACCACTAGCTTGCAATAGCATCCGGTTACTCCAGCTCTTACCATCTCTGAGATCTAGGCGTTCATTCGGATGAACAGACGGACATGGGTTATCGACTTCTTTAGTCATCCTGATCATAACTTTGAGGG
Source organism: Chymomyza amoena (assembly GCA_037043745.1). Taxonomy (NCBI): domain Eukaryota; kingdom Metazoa; phylum Arthropoda; class Insecta; order Diptera; family Drosophilidae; genus Chymomyza; species Chymomyza amoena. Next base: position 145,762 of record JBAMAX010003755.1, read on the forward strand.
GTCTCCGACGGCTGTTACACACATTTTCAGCTTACACAAACTTAATATACCCTTTGTACGATACGGTACAGGGTATAAAAAAATAAAAATTAATTGTTTAATTTCACATCTCTCAATCGCAAAATTTAAATCTTTAAACTTTGATGATAAAGGTATATATATTCTAAAACTAGGCAAGTGATCTAATTGATACAAAGAATTCACAAATTAGTAATACATATATTTTATTTTATTTATTTTTACACTGTATATATAATATAAGTTCCTCTAACTCCGGGTGGAGCGTAGGGCCATTGTATGCATCAAATTTAAAACTAAATCTATAGAAGAGCTATGGCTATTTTTTCGGTACTTGTTTGTGAAGACGTTCCTCATGCTTTAACTGTGTAGTATATGTGCCAAATCGTTTTGGACAATATGTACACTGGTAACGACGCACTCCTTCATGGACAACTTTCAAATGCCGGCTAATTGCGTTTTTAAATGTAAACAACTGAGGGCACTGAGGACACTTGAACCTCTCCGACTCGGGAGGTTTAATGTGCTGCTTGTGTTGCGGATGCTGCTTATAATGTGCCTGCAGGGCTTTTTTTGTTTTGAACTCGGACTTGCAAGTCGGGCAGATTGGTTTCTCAACGGGTTCTAATGATTCTGGATGTGATTTCCGTATATGAGAACGCAGCAGGTCATAACGCTTAAAGCCACAGCTACATTCGGTGCAGACAAAAGGCTCAGGGTCTCCATAATGATCGCCTAGTACATGCGCATCTAGATAGTATTGCTTTAAAAAAAATCTTTCACATTGCGGGCATTTCATCATATGGGCCGTATTATTTAAATTGCTTCTTGATGTATCCTGCGGTGGTTCCTCTATCAGGTCTGCTTCCCCCTGTTCCTCTTCTTGAACCTCTTCTTTTATTTTCTGTAACAAAAAGAAAATAATACCGATTATTCCCAACGATTTAACAAATTAATACGACAATATATGTGCTGACAAGAACAACGTATTGCCAAAGAATATAGAACTAGATCTATATTCTATGGTATTACATACCTGGTTAGCGTTACAGTCTTCCATCACTTGTGGTTGTGAACTAACGTTTTTGCTAGTTGATGCAAAATACTCCTGGTTCAATGGCTCTGATAATCCTGGCTCTTCTTTTATAAAAACATCAGTTAGATCCTATTAAAAGCAAACAAATTCATACAAATTAATTAATGCCCTGATGGAGCTATCCAACGCGTTTGTTTACGTACAAGGGAATGATCGCCGGATTCCCAAAGCGTTGCCTCATTTTCTAGCTCTTTGAGTATTTTGGGGCGCTCCTTGGCCACAGTGCATAGCTCCTGAAAGTGAACTATAGTATGCTTGCAGAATTTGCAAATCTGGTCGCAAAATAACTCAGGTTGCTGTATTATGTCTATATCAAAGAAGTGCTTGCATATATAAGCAATATCAGGAAGCGATTCGGCTTTATAGAAGATTTGTTCGTCCAATTGACTTAGTTCTCTCGTGCAAAGACGGCACAACGTATCTGGATCCTCCAACATTGTAGAACACAAAATTAACAATAAACTTTACAATTATATGCTCAATATAGTAAGTATCACTAGTGGCGACCATAAAATGCTTGGCGGCTGTACGTTTATCAAATACAAATTAGCTAAATTTGTGATGCTATACTTTCGATATTTTTATTTTGTGCTAACATATCGATGTTTAGCAAAAAAAATATCGAAAGCAACAGTGTATCGTCAACGTTGAATCGTAACGTAAAATTAAAAACTATCAGCTACATGCAAAACAGTTCTTGCAGTTTTAAATAAGATACTTTCAATGACTGTTTCAAATAAAAAGAAGCGTAGCGAGCACAATTAGTAAACAAATTAGTTTGACAAAGAAAGAAATTGAGACATGGTGGAGTTCAAATTATACCGATTTTATATTTTAAAGCAACAATTGACTTATAATTACTGTCCTTGGAACCGTCATATATTAATGTCAAAATTAGGATTATTTTTATGTAATTTTAGCTTCATGCAACACATGCCACTTGCTTGTGGTTAGCTAATAGAGCTTCTGTACTAAAGCCCAGGCTGCAGTTGCCGCATATAAATGGGTGATTGTCCGTATGCCGCTGCTCATGACTAATCAAAGTCTGACGTGTAATACACGGTTTGGAACAATACGCACAGGCATAAGGCCACAGTTTGCGATCATGGGCATGCATATGTGTGTTTAACCGATCAGAATCTGAAAAACATTTACGGCAGATGTTACAACGATACGGCAGTTCGCCCGTATGCAAGCGCTCATGTCGCAGCTGAGACGCATGTGTGGCGAAGCGCTTTTGACAATGTGTGCACTGGAAACGACGCTGTCCTTCATGCACTACTCGCACATGTCGGCTAATCGCGCTCTTATGTTTAAATAGCTTTGGGCATTGATTACACTTGAACTTTTCCCATTCGGGATTATGAACTCGTAGATGAGTTACCAATTCGGTGCGTGTTACTTTAGAGACGCCACAGTGTTGGCACACGTGTGGTTTGTGCTGTGCGTGTCGTTTTAAATGTTCACCCAGTGCATTCTTTGTGCTGTACTTGCGATTGCAATGCTCACAGATAAGCTGTTGCTCTATTGCATTGTTATCATCGGTGTTGTTGCTAGACGCTGGATGTGCGTTACGCATATGGGAGCGCAGTTGTTCGTAACGCGTAAAGCACTTGTCACAGTCATGGCAGAGAAAAGGCTTAGGATTACCCTCATGCACACTGCGTATATGTGCCTCCAGATAGGGAAGCTTGTAGACTTGTTTACCGCAATGATGACATGCCAAATGTTTGCGCTTATTAGTAGAATTGCTAGTGTCCATCGCGGACACTGTGATATTTAAATCGTTGTATGTGGCCTGTAGCTGAGTGGAGTAACTATTGTCGCTTCTCGTTTCGTCATCCTCCTTGTCGGTTGGCTCTGCCTCTGCTGGCTCCTCTTTCACTTCATTTTGCGTCTGTAAGAACCACAAACTGAATTTACGCAGCACTAACACATGCAAATTTAAGCGATAATAAACATAAACAAAGAAGTCGTATTACTAACCAAATGTTCATTGGCTGTTATCAAAGACTCATGGGCGTTGGCGTTGTCGTTTCCAAGGCCAAGGGCAATGCGTGTTAAAGCTTCTGTACTTTGCTGGGCCACAGCACATAGCTCTTGAAAATGAGCTACGGCATGGTAGCATAAATTGCATATGCTTTTGGGAAATAAAACAGATTGCTGTATTACGTCAATTTTTAAGTAGTGTTGAAGCGTGTTAGCTAAATCTGGTAACGTCGCAGCCTTAAAGTTGATTTGTTGATCATTGCCGCCCAATTGCATTAGTTGCCGCAAGCAAATGCGACAAAACATTTCCAAGTTTGCAGCTGTTAACATTATAGTACACAAAACTTAACCAGCTAAACTTTACGTCTCGATCGGCGCACCGATAAAAGAAGAGCGGTGTGTTAACTTCATCTTTGATATTTTCGTTTTTTGGTTGCAAATATATCGATGTGTTAAACAAAAAAAAATCGCAACTATCGCATATAAATATTGATTAATCGTATGCTAATTAGCATGCCTGCGATTTTGTTGATTCGATAAGCGTGATTAATATATTATTTCTAAAGTTTGTTCTGCCGCACATCACTAATTGTCTTCTATTTCTAGTCTGATTACTTTTTTCACACCGAAAGCGACAACGGGCACTTTCGGATTTTCGCCAAAGAAATTTTGGTTTTTTTTTGTATATTCTTAGTTTTTTCAATTGCTATACATAATATAATAAATCACAACTGCAGCAATGTCATTAAATCCACAGTACGAGGACATTGGTAAAGGTTTTGTCCAACAATATTATGCCTTATTTGATGATCCAGCAAACCGCACTAACGTGGTCAACTTTTATAGCGTAAGTAACATTCAACCGGTCAAAAAATAAAAGAAAAAAATATACAATACCATAGAATATTTGGTGGCAGGCGCACACGCAAATAAATTCCTTGACGACAACAAGCAGAAGCTAAAGAAAGCACAGTTTATGCGCAATGCGCCCATAAAATTTGGTCTTAACATAAATTTGCTTAAACATAAAAAAGTGCAACAAAAAAGAGCGCGCAAATATTTAGCTTGAATCAGCCAAACCCAAAACAGACTATGACGACAGCTGTTTCAGTTAGGGCTCCAACGTAGGTGCTCCCTATTCCAGAAACTTCTTATATACAATTTCCCTTACTTATGTATTTATGTATATGTTTAAATTTATATCTATGCATATGTATGTATGGACGTTCATGGCTGTGTGTGTATGTGTGTTGCGCATTAGCTATAGCTGCTTTAATCTTTTTTACTTATGTATCTTTAGCATTAGTATCTGATTTTATCAAAAGTACTTGCATCCGTTAGGTACACTTTTTAGCCGACTCCTTGGCATTTTGTATGCACCACTTCAAATCACTTTTGCGGAAACCCTCTTTATTTTATTTTTTTGAAAGATGAGAAGAAATGGAGCTATTTGATAGGTGGGATAGGAAACAACCTTTACTTCAAATCATTCTCTAGTCATTTTAAGCCATTCTTAGAGTGTCATGTCTTTGTTGATAGCCAGGCCTACTTTTGCAACTGCCTTTTGTTCAATTTATGTGCTACACACTTTAAGGTCTTTTAAACTTTTCGGTGGTGGCAGGCCTATTTTGATTATATTGTCCTCCAGTTTAATAAACTTTTCTGTAATTGACTTTTCAAAGTTAAAACAATTGATTTATGGCAAACTTCTTTTTTGCAGGCCACAGATTCGTTCATGACATTCGAAGGACACCAAATACAGGGCGCACCAAAAATATTGGAAAAAGTACAGGTAAATACCACTGAGATGTAGCTATTTCATTCTTAGCACTTTACTAATTAATTTTCTTTAAATATTAATAGAGCCTGAGCTTTCAAAAGATTACACGTATAATCACTACAGTTGACTCGCAACCTACCTTCGATGGCGGTGTGCTAATTAATGTACTTGGACGCTTACAGGTAAAAACTTTATATTTAGCTATTCGCACTATATACTGCATATGCATCTATGCATATTACATATTATTATTTTAGTTAATATATCGGGCTTTATGGTTTTTTTTCAACTTGAATTTTATTATATTTTTCAACGCTGCACGCTCAGACCGATGAGGATCAGCCGCATGCGTATATACAAACATTCGTGCTCAAACCCGTGGGCGGTAGTTTCTTTGTGCAACACGATATCTTTAGGCTTGCGCTGCACGACGTGTAGCAAAAGGAGTCAATGCTAATCGATCTACCTACCAGGCCAAGTAAAATCTATTTGCTGCTGCTGCTGAAGGCGTGACGGCCCAAAAGTGCGGCGCCACAGTCTGTCTCTTGGCAAATAACTGTTTTGAATGGCACATTTCTACTTGTTCAGTTTAGCACATATTTAACCCAGAACAAATACCATAATTCCATTGAAATCCTAACTAGCGTTTGTCTCCTTTTCTAAGCTTAAACACACCTGAAAATTAAACTTGACTATGAGTTTCTTGGTTTATATTGGTTTTTTTTGCTTTTTCTGCATCTTTTGCGGCATTCAAAACAAATCTGCCAACGCCTTTCACCAGCGCAACTCTGCATGGGTAAATTTCTTTGTGTTTTACATTTTTGCCTAAAAATAAAAAAGAGTTGTATGCCTTTTTCTTTACACTATTACTAATTCGTATGGGTTGCCATAACTTACTTACATTTTGTTATTAATTTACATACGTATGCCCTTTTATTAATGCTACTAACTGAGACTTTATGAGAATTGAATAATACATAACTTTTTGTAACTATTTCAGTGCGATGAGGATCCACCACACGCCTTCTCTCAGGTATTTGTGCTCAAAGAAAACGCCGGCACCTACTTCGTTGCTCATGATATTTTCCGCTTAAACATACACAACTCGGCTTAAAAACTTACAACTTAAACGCTGTACAGCAAACAACAACTACAATTTAAAGACGCGCAATCATCCAAAGATGCAGCATATAAAAAAACAAAAAAAAACCAAAACTCAACTCAAATAACGGGCAAACGAGCTGCATGTTCTCACGTTTATAAAAAAGATGAAAAGCATACATAAACACAATAAAATTAAAACTACTCTTACTATGTAAAAGCAACGTCTGTATCTATGTATCTAATTTTTTACCGACTAATTGATGTTAAACGGGCGGTGGTATGGTTGTCATTTGGTTATCGCGCATGGCAATTTTTATTATGCAAAACTTACAATGTAAAATTTAGGCAGAACAAAAAAAAATTGTTTATATATTATAGTATATGTATAAATGCAAGCGTCGAGCAAGACTGTTTAGCTTAGATCATTACTCGATTCATTTATCTCGAAATGTAAATATGGCATCAAAGCCAAAGAGTACACCATTTACAATGGCCAGTGAAGCCTTGATTAAAGCCAAATCGCGTGTGCGTGTACGAAAGGAGAACTCCCAGGCTTCAATGATGAACACACCGGAGGCTACAAACAAAGCACAGCCCAACACGCTAAAGAATATATCAATGCGTTTGTGTATGGGTGCTCGCATAAGTACGCCTTAAAATGAATGAGTTTAGATGAAGCGCACAATTAGTTGCATTTTGTTGATAGAACATACCTGCGAATACGCCCAAAACGACCACAATATAACCCGTAAAGGTGCCAGTAGCCAGAAATGAAGTCATTATGTCGCGATCATTAAAACTGTAGAAATGCAGCACCAGACAAGCAATGGAAAAGCCCTGCGTATATAAAAAATACATATAAACAAATTTTCTAGTCAAAACATAATAGCAATGTACGTAACAATAGTAGTATATACATATGTGCATGGAAAGGGAATCTTATGTTTACTTAGGTGAGGTTTTCTTATAAATAGTATTTAAAGTTCTTTGGTTACTATAAAAGATAAATAAAGACTTATGGATAATGAAACTCAAGCTTAGGTGATGTTTTTTCTGGATAAAATAGTAAATGTAAGCATGACTTTATTTTTCCCTATAAAAAATATGGAGACGTCTAGACGGAGAGTCATATTATTTTAGGATTAGTGTTACACTGTTATGGGGTTACGTTCTGTTGTATTGGAAAAAAAGCTAAAGTTCTGTTCACGGAATGCCGATTAGTTAAAAAATCAAACGCTTTAAACTATCCAAAGGCACGTTCTATATAAGAAAGGTTTAATAGAGGGTAAAGTGGGTATTTACTTAGAAAATTCCTATCCAGCCAATACGCAAGCGAATTACCAGAAATTGTACCAGCAGGCAACCTATTTTGTAATGATGATGTCTATCATCTCAACAGCCACCAGCCGATGCGTCATATAATTTTGTTAGCCGATGTCAAAAAATTTCAAAACATATTTTAAAAGTTAGTAAATTTATAATGTAAGCTTTCATTAGATGGATTCGCCATTTATAGATTTTGTGACTAATTAAATGTGTTTTTTTTAAGAATTCTAAGAATTTTGCTTTTTTTAGCCGAGGCTAAAAGAATACTTTGGAAAATCATGAAAAAATAAATTTAAATTTAGTTTTACAATTTACGGACGAACCGAAATATGGCTTTGATTCTAGCATCAGGTCTGTTGACAAGAGGAGTGATGGATACGAAAAAAAAAATGAGTGCTAGTCACCAACGGGCTCATACTTTTCACTTGATGGTGGAATTATATGGACTTATGTAGATTATTATGGTAACATTATTTTTACTTCTTGGAATTACCGCAGATGTTTGGTTTTCTTTTTGACTTAAAAAATAAATAAATTTTTAATTGAAATAGGGCAATTTGTCAAAAAGTCGTGTAAAAGTAAGAGGAGGGTTCACTGTGCAATCAATCAAATCCTTTGCTAAACTAGCTAGCTTTTGGCGCCTACCAGTTCGAGAAACTTGATCACATTAAGACGACCCTTGCGTTCACCGTGCGACATCTTAGCTATTGCTTTCTTTTGAACAATCTTGAAATCAAATGTATTGCAGCTAATCCTTTAGTGTTTTGAGTCTCAATCAGCTTCTTATGGAAACATGTATCTTTTAATAATTGTATGTTAATATTGTAAAAAATTTTTTCCGGCGCCGGCGTGCACACGACCAAAGCAAAACCCGCACTGAGCTTCTGTAATGGGACCAACGAATGTTATGCAAATTTCGAATCGAATTATGCTGCTTTATGTTTTACAACAGCAACAACAATAGAGACACAATTAATTAATTACACTTTAAGCATCTGTGAGGGCGGCAAAGGCAACAGCAGCGGTAGCATCGGTCCAAAAGGAAATAGGCTTTTCATTTTGAAGTGCACCGCATGTGGCGTTTTCTTTGTAAAAATCCCTGTCCCAAGTAAACTTGCTATATGAAACTCTTGGGCGAGACAGAAATTATTGCAGGCACACACACTTAAAGCAGAAAATATCCAAACTGATTCTGAATGGACATTGCCAGTGGCCACTTGATTGAGTTGGGCCACATAGTAATATACTCTTCTTGCGTAGTGTTTAAGTATAGTAAATTTTTTCGTTGAATTTGTAACATACCGTGGAGATGGAATGGATATACTTGGATAGTTAATTTTTTGAAATCTTTAACTAAATGTTTAGAAATATACCGCAGTTGGTGAAAGCCTTTGTTTTGGTAGCTGCTCGAATTACATTTAAGCTTAACTATTTCAGTTGTCACAGCTGCGATGAGTCAATTGAAATCTTTGGATAATGTTCAAGCCGCAAGCAGCCATATTGTGTACTTGTACTCCGGGGCAGCTTTTATTCCAGTTCCAATGAAGTACGGCAATTTAATATTATTATGGTAGTTGCCTTTGTCTGTAAAAATGTAAACATTTACATTTCGTATTAAAGCAGTTGTCTTGATCGTTTAAATGGCGACAGACAACATTGATTGATATTTTCTGACGCGAAAGTAACTAGCTAAACTAACTAACTAACTAATCATGACGTCACTAGTCTTAGTACGTTAAAGTCGGGCGCGGACGACTTTGGGACACCCTGTACGACTAGCTTTCAATTAAATGCTTGAAAAAGGCTAGGATACCTAAACTAAACACAGACGAATTTTTAACTAAATATGTTTTTTTGACCGATCGTTCGTATGGGAGCTATATGATATAGTCAACCGATTTTGATCAAATTTGGCACTATAAAAAAAAAAAGATCTAAATGCCGAAATTGGGTCAAATATCTGCACAAAAAAACGAAACACAAGAAATTTTTATAAAAACGTTTTTTTTTTTGGACCCATTGGTCCTCTGGAAGCTGTATAATGTAGTCAAATTATTTTGATAAAATTTGGTACAGTGCTTAGGAACTCCTTTGAAAACAAACGAATTATCCATCTAAAACTTTTTGATTTTTTCGAGGTCCTCTGAAACACCCCTATTGGTTTCGATATTTTCTTAAACAAACGAATCATGCCGAATTTTGTACAAAAATCGTTTTTTTTGGCAGATCCTTCCTGTGATATATGGTCAACCGATTTTGACAAAATTTGATACAGCGCTTGGGAACTTTAAAAAACTTCCGAGTGCCAAGTTTGGTAACGAAATCTTCAAAATAAACAATATATAGCGATATTTGTACAAAAATCGATTTTTTGGTCCTATGAGAGCTATATAATATAGTCAAACGATTTTTAAAAAATTTGGTACAGTGCTTAGGAACTCCAAGAAACTTTTGTGTGCAAATTTGATATCTTCGAAAACAAACGAATTTTCCATCTAAAACTTTTTGTTTTTTTCGAGGTCCTCTGAAACACCCCTATGGGAGCTATATAATGCAACCCCGATATCAAAAAAGTAAAATTAGCTAAACTCTTGTAGAATAATAAGGGATCTAATGTGAACGTTTGGTTACTCTAGCTCTTACCATCTCTGAGATCTAGGCGTTTATATGGACAGACGGGCATGGTTTTATCGACTTCTCTAGTCACCCTGATCATAGTTTAGGTAACTTTAGAGGGTCTCTGACGACTCCTACTGTATGTGACAAACATTTTCGACTTGCACAAACATACATAATAACCCTTTGTAGAGGGTATAAAAATTGTCCAAGAAAATAAATTCATTCCATTTTTGGACAAAGCTTTTTTTTAAGGATTTCATTTATTTAAAGTTATCGGAATTATCGGTAACAAAGAGCACTCAAACTCAATTTTCGAAGTTGAACTTGGCAAATTTTTAATTGACACTTTTTTTTTTGCGAATCTCGAGAAATAGACTCTAGACTCCCCGAAGAACCTGCATTTATTTTTAAACAAATTTTGAACAGATTCTATAAAGCACAGTAATTCAACCAGTTAAGTCCCCTCTTTCGCCACAACTATAGGAAAACCAAAAATAAAGTATCCATAGTTCAGTGCCTCAAATTTAGTTTAAAGCATTTAGCTTCTGGGGCAGCTACAGTTTGGGGAGGCACAAAAGTCGCCACGCTACGAGAACTTTACGAATTATGTGTAATGGGTTTATCTAATTGTGTGCGTAGAATTAGAAAAATAACAAATAGAACACGTGGAATGGGCACGTAAATGAAAATGCGCATAATTATATGATGTATTTTAATGGGCTTGGCCCACTACCAAAGTTAAACGTGTCTTTAGAGATTTATTTCTGGATTGCAGCATAAGTTTAAAAGCGTTGGGAAATAGAAAATGAGTGCCCCATAAAGAAAATCAGCGCTATCTTAAGGGTCAGGGTTGGTCTGTTAGCATTGCATGTTTATTTTTTGCGATCTAATAGTATGTTATACATATGCATATCCATAAGTACTAGTTTATTGGGTACTAAGTGCAAGCCGCGTATTGAGAAAATGATTTAATTTTTTTCTAATTTAAAATTGATCTTAACAATGTGGAAGTTACAACGAATATATGATACACTGAATTCTTGATTTCATGCTGATAATAGATAACACAGTTTTTATTCAATATACTAAGGTAGGTATATCGTTAACATGGTGGTGTAAAAATAAACCATTTGATGAAATCTTTTCTAGGCATATCGTTATGTTGTTTAAAACGTGCCACAGATACTAGTATTACTTGTCGTATACGCAATGTAAGTCATAAAATGAATTGGTCCAAAACTTGTATTTCAAAATAAGTGCACTTGAAGGGGCAGAGTTTTTCGCACGTTAATCGTCGTCTATAAAATATATCAATAATTAGCATCTACAAATGCCAAAGTTTTTAAATATATAATTTTAAATTAATTTCAAATTGGATGCACGTATCAAAATTTTTTTTTAAATATTCTTTAAATTACTTTGAATAAAACTATTCACTATACGCCATCTAGCGGCAACAACTTTCATGAGGCATCTTTCGTTGTGACGTAGCTCCAAAAAGCTTACGGTCTAATATATGTACGGCCACACCAAACATAAAAAAAATAAATGATGACGATGACTTTTTTATATAAATTGAAATTGCATACGGCAAATGAAAGTCTATTTGACACGGTAAACATTTAATTGCTTAATTGGTATATTATTTATCGGAGCCGTCTGGAAACCCTGCCTTATTCACTTTCATTTATTTACTTTAGTTCGCTAAGCTAATAGACATCTTATCCGTTGAAAGCAGTGCATTAGAAAACAACAATTCCAACTATCTCAACCTGCCTGCATTAAAGCTTTTTAATCAAAGTTTTGACGCCACTGCATAATGCATACATTATAAATTTCCGATTTTACGTACTTATAGTTTAAATTTATTGTCACAGTTACTTAGTCGTGAATAAACTGCAAGCTCAACAAGATCGCTATTCAATATGTTCGATCCAAAGCTAATCTCGCTGGAAAATGAAGTTTTTCGCTCTTATGCTTTTTGGTCTTGCGTTTTGGTGTTAAAGATGTTTTTGATGGCCTTATTGACGGGTATATATCGTTTTAAGACAATGGTAAGTAACCACCTACTATATTTAAAAGTATCTACGTAAACTTGCTGTAATGTATGACGCAATTAATCTAACAAGGTGTCGCATGGAAAATAACGTACAGAGAGCGTGACGTCACGTATTAATTATTTATAGTGGCAGATTTGCTCTTAAATTACTTTAAATTGGGTTGATAAAGTAAGCGAAAAGTCTGCTGAGCCCCTCTAGGAATGGAAAAAAGAATTGCTTTCATTAACTCAGCAAAAGTTTTTATAAAAGAGGTAAAAATAAATAAATTAAATCATATTTAGCCGTTTCTCTAAACATACATGAAATACAAATAGTTTTTAAATATTTTTTTAGTTAGTACTTTTTAAGAATCGCTTATAGAAAAAATTCAGAAACATTTTAAAAACACATTTCTTTTTAATTCAAAAATTTATTATAAAACAAAAAACGTAGAACACAAGTTTTGAAAAGTTTTCCGCGTGCATTTGTTATCTCTTTTTTTATAGCAATTTGACGCTCAATGGGGTTTTACAACTCGAAGGAAAAATTTATGTTGCTTCTTTGGAATTTCGCTAAAGCATAATTAATAATAATGCATAGAACACAAATCGCTCATTTACAAGAAGAGTGCCATAAATCAAAAAATTAGTTTTTTGAGTTAATAATGCAGATTATGGAAAACTGCACATTATGTTAAAATTTCATATTGATATCAAAAATACTTTCCGGGTGAGAAGAGAATCAAGAATTTATATCAACCATTTTTGTATGAAATTGTGGGGTCAATGAAATTACTTTTTTTGAGTTACCCAAAACGCATATACAAATTTTTTTGTTTTACAAAATCCGAATTATAATCAATCCAATGTATCGGGTGCTAAATTTTTTCCAAGACAACAACTATTTTTGAAACGTTTATTTAAAAGTACATTTAAAAATTCAGCAATGGCTTAATCTTAATCTAGACAAGCGTATTATGAAACTTTTGGAACTTGAAGTTTTCAATAAGCATAGTTCCAACAGGCGCTTATAGGTTTTGATAACCTGCTCGTCTGTTGCCCACAGCTGGCACAATAACGATAAGAAAGTCAAGTTGACCTTAGGCATCCCCAAAGGTAAAGCCAGGGGCTTATTTGGAAAAATTATATTTATAGACTTTAAATAAAAAGCAAAGCGCCAACAACGAGCTTGATTTTTAATGATAAATTATGCACATTAATTTTGAATTTTGGACACTATGTGTAGGGCTAGTAATAGGGCAGTAAATGTAGCTTTTATGGAAATTAAATTAAAAAACTAGCCCAAAAAGTATACAAATTGTATCAGTGACGTCACGTTCGTTAAGTATACGTTGCGTGACCTCTTGGAGCTGGATCATAGCTGTAACATATTTGGCGTTGTCTTAATTTACAGTCATACTGACAATGCATTTTTATGCTCAGACTAGAGAGAGCGACAGAAAGAGCTATGACAGCCGGCAGAAAATGAGCTTTTTAAGCAGCAAAGCTTTTCTTATGCAAAAGCGTGGGGCGTTGTGTGTTGGTTAGAAAGGGATAACAAGACAAGCAGAGAGAGCCAGTCTAGCCCCACAGCGTTGAATATAAAAACTAAAACAATTTGCTCGACCCGCAGTTATAGACTAACAGACGAGTGCAACGTAGGGTTGTGGAAAAATCTAACGCTAAGTGAAAATCCAGATAAAGTGCACTTAAAAACAATATCAACATGAGCGTGGTGGAACTTCTAAGTTGGGATAATGTGGTGTTTAAGTCCTATGTTTTCTGGAGCGCTGTGCTGGCGCTGAAAATGTTTGCCATGAGCATTTTGACTGCCTATCAGCGTTTCCAAACAAAGGTAAAAATTAAGGCACAGCTTAGATTTGCCGGGTACAAAGTCTGCAGTTGGTGAAAGCTAGTAGCGCTAGATTTAATGATAAACTCTAAAAACATACCACACAAAGTTTTTTTCATGCATATTAATAATGACTGATCCCGCTATTGCAGACTTTTGCCAATCCCGAAGATTTGATGTCACCCAAGTTGAAGGTTAAATTTGATGATCCCAATGTGGAGCGTGTACGTCGTGCACATCGCAACGATTTGGAAAATATTTTGCCCTTCTTTATTGTTGGACTGCTCTATGTTTTGATCAACCCAAGCACCTTTTTGGCCGTCAATCTATTCCGCGCTGTTGGCATCTCACGCATTGTCCACACATTGGTCTATGCTGTCGTTGTTGTACCACAGCCGGCACGCGCTCTCGCCTACTTTGTTGCAGTCTTGAGCACAGCCTATATGGCACTGCAAGTCATATATGTGGCTCTCTAAATTTATAGCTAGTTCTATAAGTTTATCTATAAGATTGTTTTGAGAAGCATTATTCTCTATGTATATTACTGTATTGGTAATACTTTATAATAAAAGTAAATGGTGCTGCACTCGAAATGTGCACAGAGATTTTATAATTCTGACGTATGTGTTCTTCTATACATGAAAGTAACATGCAGTGACGTAGCTAGGCGGCACATTTTGGGGTTCGTTACAATCATGTAGTCAAAAATTTATTTTACGGAAATTATAAGCGAACTGCAGTGAGGGCCACAACTACATCAATAAAAACTAGTATTAGTTTTTCATTTTGGTATAAAAAGAAGTACACTTACTCGCTGAAGATAAATTACAATGCGGCATGTCCTTCTGCATTTATTTCTTTATCATTAAATTGATAGCCAGCAATCTTAGTGTGATGTCAAGCAACTCTTTCTCAAACCGATGACATGCAAAATTGTGTGCTTAATCGTCCTGCGCCTTATTTAGCTATTTAGTCTCTGGACTCATCTACCTTGGAACACATTCTGAGATCACAACAAATCTTGTGATTTTCAAGCAACCAAATTCCATTATTATAATCCCTACTACCATCTTTATCAGAGAAAAATACAGTCGGTGCAACATCACTTGTTTCTTTTTGCACTTTGCGGCTTATTTTAGAATCCAATCAGACCTGCCAACTTATGCTGACAGGCTTCCTCTTATAAAATGACTTTGCAGACATATCGATAGGCGTTCAAATTGTTTCTACTTAAGTTTTGTAATAAATTTTCTTTTGTCATGTGTGCCGCAGCGTTGCTTTCCCAAACTATGTATATTATTATCTTACATATTGTACTTTTGTACTATTCATTGTCAATTACATAACGTAATCGATGCCTATCACGCATTATATCGGAAATCTAACGTGACATGTAATAAGGTTGCTTTGCTCCGTCCCTGATACTAGAATATCGCAGTTTACACGCACACTTTTATTTTGTTTAAATTTACATCAGTTTTCATCATCTCATCAACTTATCTTTGGCTTTATTTGTATTTATCTAGCGCTTTTGGTGTTTGAAATCCGTTTGCTCATAAGGACATTTAGACGCGCAGACAGAGATGGCTATATCGACTCGACTGTTCATTTTGATCAATAATGTAGCTTATTGGATCGGACATGACTCCTTTGCCAACTGATTACAGCATATTAGCTTCTTTCTATACAAAGTGTAAAAATACCCCATCGCAAAAGCTATCTACGGCCCTGCTGTGTTGTTAGCTTTCGTGGCTCAACCGGCAACCGGTTCTCTGAAATATGCTTTTACTGCCGCTCTCTCGCCGTTTTGTATATAACTTGGGAGCAGATAGAAGCGAGCAATAAAACCTCTTGGTAGCAGACAAGTAGCATCGCGTGCATATTTTATAACAATTAAAAAAGTTATAGTTATTAACTTGGCCGCAAAAATAATATAATTTTAATTTTGTAAGTTTTAAGCCAATATAAAAAATATTGCGCACATCAAGTTGTAACTTAAGCCATAAAAGCCTTACAACGTGTGTGTGTTTAGGAACCCAGCAACAAAAGTTATACCAAAATGAAAAAAAACGTGTCTTTTTAGAAGTGCTTTGCCCCCAACTGTGTATAAGATAAGATGTGATTTATTTATGTATGTATGCGGAAATATCTGGTTCTATGTAACTGCCACATATGTTGGGCCAATCTTTAACCATATTGCGCTATGAAAATTTCTTGCTATTGCAGTCCATAAATACTCCTATAAAATCTTTAGGAATTAATAAGCGTAAGATACAGCTTACCCAATAAATCAAAGCGCCTTAAATGTTCATAAGTACCGCTATACATAACAATTAGTACATAATATACATACATTTATCATCTTTAGCGCTGGTTCAAATATTAATCAAAATGAGAAACTTTTGCCTTCCTTTTTTTCAAAATTTGTATGTATATTTATAAAATTGTCAACGCATGGGGTGACAACAGTGTCGTCAATAGTAAAGACGTCCAGATCTCAACCTTGAAATATAGCGCACATGCCCCCTCCCATAGAGAGATCTTATCTTAGTAATGAATTTCGCAAAGAGCCACGACTTTTTGTTTACTACTTATAGAGCAAAAAATAAAACATGTGTTGATTGTGCGAGTTCAGCGTTTCCTGACCTGTAGCCAACCCCAAAACCACAGCCAGCAAAACAAATACCGCGTTTCATTCTGCTACTGAACGTACTGGCAACACAACGTGCTTGGTAGGATTAGCTATTTAATCGAATCTCAAATTTGAAATTTTAGTTGATCAGACGACAGCAGCTACATCACTCGAAGCATGCCTGCTAATAAGCCTTATGAAAGACCTGCCGATTTTATTGATCCTGGCAAGCCATCGAAATGCACATGGCATTTGGGTACAAAGGAGCAATCGCCACATATCAAGCGTGGTATAGCTCATCGTACAAAAATAACAGCTAATATACTGGATGCCATTGGCTGCACGCCGATGGTTAAACTAAATCATATACCTGCCAAGGAGGGCATCAAATGTGAAATGTGTAAGTATCATGCCTGGTTTTACAATACTCTATATACAATATAATACTATATGTTATACTTGCAGATGCCAAGTGTGAATTTTTAAATCCAGGTGGTTCCGTCAAAGATCGTATTGGTTATCGTATGGTGCAAGATGCTGAAGAACGTGGCTTGTTAAAGCCCGGTTATACCATTATTGAGCCCACCTCGGGTAATACAGGCATTGGTCTTGCCATGGCCAGTGCTGTCAAGGGCTACAAGTGCATCATCGTTATGCCAGAAAAGATGTCCAACGAAAAGGTTTCTGCACTGCGCACACTTGGAGCCAAGATTATACGTACACCTACCGAGGCGGCTTATGACTCGCCGGAAGGTTTGATATATGTGGCTCAAAAGCTGCAGCGAGAGACACCCAATTCAATTGTTTTGGATCAGTATCGCAATTCAGGCAATCCGCTTGCACATTATGATGGCACAGGAGCCGAAATTCTTTGGCAATTAGATAACAAAGTGGATATGGTTATTATAGCCGCCGGCACGGCAGGCACAATCAGTGGCATTGGGCGCAAGATTAAGGAGGAATTGCCAAGTTGTAAAATAGTTGGTGTAGATCCATACGGCTCTGTACTGGCACAACCTAAATCGCTTAACAAGACTGACGTGAATTACTACGATGTAGAAGGCATTGGCTATGATTTTGAGCCTACAGTATATGATGGAACGGTTATTGATGTTTGGACAAAAGTTGCTGATTCAGATTGCTTTCCGATGAGCCGTCGCCTAAACGCTGAGGAGGCACTGCTTTGTGGTGGCTCCAGCGGTGGTGCAATGCATGCAGCGCTTCAATTTGCCAAGACATTAAAGGAGGGCCAACGTTGCGTGGTCATACTACCCGACGGCATACGTAACTATATGACTAAGTTTGTATCGGATAACTGGATGGAGGCTCGCGGTTTTAAGGAGCTGAACAATGAGCACAAACACTGGTGGTGGAATGTGCCAATAAGCGAGCTAAAACTGAATGCGCCGCCAGCTGTTCTAAAGTCTAAAGCCAGTTTTGGTGAGGTTATTGCAATGATGAAGAAACATCGTGTTAATCAGCTGCCAGTTATAGATGTGGAGGATGGGTAAGTTAAAATTATTACTTATAAACTATACCATCACGTTTAACTTTTGTCTTATTTTTCTAATCAGCACCATTGTGGGCGTAGTTGGCCAGGAAACCTTGATTAATCAGATTGTCAGCATGAACCGGCAGCCACATGAACCGGTATTAAAGGCGATCAACAAGCGCCCCATACGCCTGTCTGAATCTGATATACTGGGCAAGTTGGCGCGCGTTTTAGAACTGGAATCAAATGCTTTGATTATTGGCAAATCAGCCGAGGGTAAGGATGTGATCCAGGCTGTTGCCACCAAATTGGACGTTACTTCGTTTATTGCTGCCGGGCCTGATTCAAATTCAAACGGTAGCACCAATGGCGAGGGACACTAAAACTTCTTAGAACTCTATATATTGCCGCTCCTGCATTTAGTACTTCTCGAACTACGTTTATTAAATTAATATTTGCAGCACTTTAATAATAAAATTTTAAACCTTTTGGTTTTTTTTAACTCAACTCAAGCTCGTTTTATGAATCCCTAAAATGATTAAAAAGGATTCAGATTTGAAATAACTTATAAGTCATGGTGATTATACACGCTGTTATTCCTATGTGGAAAAGATACTTTTTAAAGATTAGATTAGCTGTGTTCAAAGTCTGATGGAAAAGTTAGTTCTCCTGAAAGAATAGCAGGAAGAGTAAAACCTTGACGTCATTTGAATATAATTTACGCAGGCAACTAAAGCATCAACAATACATTCAAAATTCAGTCGTAGATTAGTTGATGCCAAATGACTTTTTTTTTTGCTGTAGGCAAATCTAAATTTATACCATGACATTGCAATAGAAAACTTTCCAAAATTAATTGATGAAATTAAACAAATGAAGCTTTTTGACAATTCTTATATTTTAATATAGCGTATAATTAATTAAACCGATTATGATGGGAATTTTTGATGCTATTTCTTTATACATGTTTTTAAACCAAAATAAAGCACAGTTTTGTTAGATTAAAATTTGCATCAGTTTGTTGCGATATATTTAGTTCTTTTTTATCTTTTATTTGCTTATGTTAGGATTATGCCAAATTTTTGTCAGCTTAAGTTCAGATTTTATTAACTTCTAAGAAACTATATAAAAAGTAAACTATTAACTGAGCCGAAAAAAAAACGGATTGCCAAACCTAACAAATTATTGTAATACATATAATACTACTCAGAGCCAAATTAGGAGATTCTAAATGCATTTTGAAGCTCCAAATGTTTATTTCAATAAACATTTTGGTTGGGAACTAATCTTGCAGAGATTTGAGGCTGATTGAATACAAAACGGCAAATAAGCGTGTAAGAGAGATAGACTGAGAGCAAAACGAACACGAGCGACAATTAACGGGTGTAAGCTTTAAACGCCACGATTTGGCAAATCTTTTACTTTATAAATTCGCACAAGCCAATGTTCTGTGGTGTAAGCTTCCTCTAGCACATCCAGCTCGAAGTCCTTGTTGCCAATTTCTGCGGCACGCACTCGATCATACCCAGGTGCCTTGCCGCCTTCCGTATACATTTGACCAAAGCGATAGTAGCACATTTTATACATAAGACAATTTAGTAGCGTGGGTGAGCCCTCTTTATCCACACGAAACTCTCCATTGGCTGCATAATAGTCCTTCTCCTTGATGTGAGCACCCCGATCAGTGCTACCACCGATGCGCACCATCCATAGAAACTTATTTATATCATCGGATGAGTAGCCAGTAAGTCCGCCAAAAATAACCAGTACATAGTCCACATCCAGTTCACGCATTATCTCATAGGCTTTCTCCTCTGAAGAAGCCATTGCCTGTCCAACCCGTGATATGTGTGTATTGTTCCAGGTGTTGTTATCAACCAGTATCGTGCGATTCGCCATAGCTGTTATCTGGTAGCCATAATCCCACCAAGACATAATGCGCGCATTCTACAATAGAAAATTGTGTTTAACTTTTGCTTCGAGTGTGATCTTATATCAATTAAAATCTTGTTGCAAGTTCAGCTTGTTGTTTTAGTACTCATTATGTTTCATACTCTTCCTATCAAGAATTACAAATTGTATTCATCATTAAGTTTTTGCTTTTCAAGATTCAATTAATGGGTATGCCCATGCAGCAATCGAACTAACCTCAGGCGTGTTCATTTGCAACCAGTAATAGGCCTCGCGAAAATCATCAAAAATTATGCGGCCGCCATCGTGCGAGCGTGCACTTAATACAATGCTAGGCGACGAGTAGGCTTCTGAGGTAACCCAGGTGCAATGGAACGTATATACAACTAGCATCAATGTTATAACGGCAACAAATCCAATTGCAACCTCGCTCTTGACGCCACCGGTTTGTTGCTCAAGCTTCTTGTGCTGCCGCTTGCTCTCCGTAGGCCTGGGTGCTCCAGCATCAACGCTCTTAATGTACTTGGCCAGTAGATGTGATATGGCAATGCCCGAAAGAACGCACATCACTGGTGCCAGCACAAGCATCAGACGCACCATTACGCCCTGGATATATAGATATGTATATAAACGCAGCACTAAAGGTGTTGCTTAAAATTAGACTTACCGCAAAATAAATGCTAGTCACGCCATACAAGATAATAAATATATTGGCATCTGTCAGCTTAGAGAAGCAGAAGTACAAGCCCGCTGGAAATAGGAAAACCAAGATCTGCAAGCAAACATAAAAGGTATTAACAAAGATTTATAAAATATTTACAAGCCACTAAATATTAGCTCAGCGATCAAAGTGCAAGTAATCACTTGGTGATGGAATTAACATCCAGACTTTAAGGCGCACTCATAAAATGTGTTTAAGCGTCATCAGCGTTTATAGAAGGCGTTGCTAATAATATATCACATACCTGTAGATCAAAGTAGAATGATGACCAGGATGTGGGCTGATGCTCTGACACGGAAGCAATAATTGGAATGTGATTTTTGGCATATGATGGATCCAGCAGCGAGTAAAAACGACCCGTCCATGGCGACACTTTTCCAGTTACTGTCAGTAGTGTGCCGACCAAAAGCACCACGGTAAGAATACTGGAAACCAGTGTCTTGAACAGCAAATCAAAGTGATCCTTGGGCATACGCGAACGCAGATAATCTACAAATGCGTGTATCTGGCAAAGTCCAAACACTCCCAACGCCTGAAACATTTAATTAAACATATTAATAGTTATAAAAAGTTAGTAAATATAAACAAATTGTTGTTTTTCTTGGCGGCTATCAGATTTTTTGTTAGTACTCATTATGTTTCATACTCTTCCTATCAAGAATTACAAAAGTAATCATCACTATAAGTCTCCAAGTTTCACACACATATCATTTTGAAGTCTATTTAAATAAACGTACCAGCATATGCTCCGAGCTTTGAATAGGCTGGAAGCCAACAAACGATATCTGCATGGAGAGTATAGTGCCAACACAGTAAAGCGTGCTGTACGCTATATAGATGCGATGTGAGAAGCGTCCAGTGATCATGAGGGCTAGCACATGTAGCGGTATAAGATTGATAAGGAACACATAACCGCCCCAGGAAGAAACCATATAGAAGTATGCTAGGGCAGACATGGCGGACCAGAATATTGTGCCCGTTTTAACTGCCTTTATCCACAAATAATATGTAAACAGCATACAGAAGATGGCAATGCCTTCATTGTCATAGGAACCAGCCACGGAGCGTGATATATAACCAGGCACAATGGAAATAAGCGCTGCAGCAACCAGACCAGCGCCTGTGCTCTGTAGAGAAGAAGTAAAATTCCAATTATAGCATTTGTAAAACACGTGTCTGCCTTAACCTTAACATTATTATTTTTTTTTTTTTTTTTTTACTCACGTGTATTTCCTTTGTTAGTGCATAGGTGACCAGTACGGTTAATGAGGAGAAAAATGGCGCCAGAAAAACACACACATTTCGTATGTCGACGGTAATGTTTAGCAGCCACATAAGCCTGTATAGTGCGGCTGAAGTAACCATCAATCCGGGATAGATTGTGCCGCCGATAATACGGCCCAATGGATACCAGGCTCGATCATCAAACCAATTGTGAAATTTATAGAAGCCTTGCTCGGCCAAAAACCGCGTGGTGCGGTAATTAAAATACGGATCGAACTCATGGATCACACTCTCGAAGCGCAGAACCGAAAATAAACGTGTTGCGAATGCTGTAACAATCAAAATGAAGTGATAAGTGTACCAGCTAACGAGTGGAACTGAACGACGAACTCAACGAGCGAACCAGTGGACGATGTGGATTTTATTCATCGTTTAGGGTTGCCTATTGTGTTCAACTAACGGAGCTAGTTAAGTATTGGCGCAATATGTATATAAATACGTGTTTTTTATACATATGCAATTCGATTTTGGCAGTTTGCAAAACTTGTTCTATTGTGCCAGCTACATGTAAATAGCATTTATATAATATTAAAAGTTTTATTTTCGCACACACATACACACAACCGTAATCTCTACGCCCACATATCGTACCGCAGTACTGAAATGCGTAGTTTACCGGCTATAGCTACTGCAATTTTAATAACTAATAAACTTACACAAAACAGCTGCCAAAATGAGAATGGAAAATTTAACAAGATGCTCCTGTTTTTCCCATGTTAAAACATTTTTTGCCCTTGCTGCTGCGCCGCTGTGTCCTACATCCGTCGCGGTCATGATTTTGCCACAAAATGCCGGTTCGGCGCTGGCTGAACTACGTTGCTTATTTGTCTTGCCTGTGTAAAAGTACACATAATTGCATATTGCCTTTTACGTTTAAGACTGTTGCATCTTATAAATTACCTTCTCTCTATGTTATAGACTCAACAGAGATGCGAATTAAAAGAAAAACAAAAATATGCACGCAAACTCTATGCGTCGGCTTCGTGGCAATGAATACTAGGGCTTGTGTTTTTAGCTTTTACTATCGATAGGCAGCCCCAAGTGAATATCGCTAAAATTAGTTGATAATAGATGGAGATGCAACTGTTCAGTTTAACAGTCTGGCAATATTGTTTCGTTTTGTTTTATTTATTTCTCATTCTAACAAACAGTTTTTGTTTAAGTATTTGTTGGTAAGCGAGAGTTTAAAATAAGGAGTTGTATCCCAGTTTTCCTTATCGTAGTAATTTTCTAGGCTATTAGTGACAAAGCAGGCGCATTACATCCTACTACAATATCTGAATATGCAAACACAGCTGTCGCTAACATCTAAACGCTAGATTTTAATACGAAAAGTTTATCTCTTTTTCTTTGAGTGAGGCGCGCGCGAAAAATTAAAGAGAAGACAAATGTGTTAGCTGAGACAATAACAGTTCTATTTTTCTTCTACAGCAATAATACACATACAAAGATTATATTTTGTAACGTGACGAAGTCCTGAAAATCGTAAAGATGTCACAGCAGCAAGGCTCTGAAAATTTCAATAACACACACAACAATACTTCCAATGATATTACGGACTTACTCTCCAAACTCTGCACATCCGTTTATGGTAGTGAGGGGCAGAGGCATTGTGAGTGCCGAAAAAAAACTTTATTTAAATGTTAGTTCGTTTTTATTTAAACTAATTACTTGTTTAGCGCAAATGATACTGCATGCAGCGCAATATGTAATGCAGAGTCCCAATGCCATTGGCAGCACATTGCCCCTTTCGGAAAAGGATTGCTTACAGAAAATCGTGAGCAAGCTGAACGGGCCATCGAATGACAGCATAGAAGAACAACCAGGCGACTTGTTTAAGCAATTCTATCATAAATTAACACAAGCGGTAAGCAGTTTAATCTAATTTTGAAGTGCCTTTAATCCTTTGCTTTGCATTTGCTTTGCAGCCCATCGAAGAAAGTCGGCGTCATAAGCTGCTTCATTTTTTGCTGTGCACCATGAACAGCGCCAGCATAGATTCGAGCAGCCGTGAAACCAACGGCCACCAGCAGGACAGCAATGGATTGCAAACGCGATTAGCAAAGCTGGCACTAAAATCAAACAGTGTAAACAATAATGATACCAATAACAATAATTCAAATGGCGTGCAAGAAGTACGAGGAGCGCTATTGAAGGGTGGAGAATCTGAAAAATTGACATTTACCTATAAACCAGTTAAAGACGTTTATAGCCTTAAGCCACATCTGCTGCCTGACTACTTAGAGATGCACATCGATAACGTGAATGATGTGGTACAAAATGCCATCTATTCATTTATGGGAACACAGGGCCTTTACCTCAAGAAGGATGTCATTACGGGTCTCTTTAAGCTGGATCCTTTAAACACAAAATCACTTAGTAGAACGCAAGCAGGTACTTTGTTGCGCTTGTCCGAACTGGGATACTTCTACGACCGAGTTGCCAAATTTGCCAATACAGCAACTGGCTTTAACGCCATGGGCTGCATGGGGCAAGCCTTTATAACGGTTTTAA
The DNA here is from genome assembly GCA_037043745.1 of Chymomyza amoena. NCBI lineage: Eukaryota > Metazoa > Arthropoda > Insecta > Diptera > Drosophilidae > Chymomyza > Chymomyza amoena. Next base: position 170,138 of record JBAMAX010003755.1, read on the forward strand.
AGGAAGAGATTACCAGTTACCTACGCGAGGTTGTACTGCTGCAGGATAGGGTGGCTCAGGGCCAGCGAGCTCAAATGCGTGATTATGCTGATCGCGAGAAAAACTGGCTGACAAGAGCAAACAAGAAACTTACTTTAGCGGATCTCTCAGCGTGGTATATAAAGCCTTTGCGTCGTCTGCAATGGTTAACTAAAATTGGTAACGCTTGTCAAATGAAAAAAGGTGGCCAGCTGGCTTCGGTTCTATATGAATATTTAGAAGATGGAAATCCAGTTGTCAATAAATTGGCATATGAATTGTTGACGGCTGTTTGCAGACCGCTTGTACGAATGATCTCCAAGTGGATGCTTGATGGTGGCATTGATGATACCTACTCGGAGTTTTTTATCGAATCATTGGACGAGGTAGGCGCGGATCGATTATGGCACGATAAGTTCCGGTTGCGCAAAAATATGCTGCCAAAGTTTGTGCCCCGGGAACTGGCTGATAAAATACTTAAAACTGGTAAAAGTGTTAATTTTCTGCGCCAGGTGTGTGAAATTCGGGATATGGTCCAAGGTTATGACAGGCTAAAGCAAACCATTGAGAATAATCGTAAGTGCGTATATTTGATCAATAATTGGTTTACCAAAGGTATTTTTTTTTCTTGGCAGCTTCGCAAATTTTTACATATGCAGAAGACACAAGCTTGCATGGGGCGATTGAAACTTCCTATCAGCAAACTTCCAAGCATGTGTTGGATGTTATGGTGGGACCACACAAACTGCTGGATCATTTGCATGGAATGCGACGTTATCTGCTACTTGGCCAAGGCGATTTTGTCAGCATACTGATTGAGAACATGAAGTAGGATCTAAAATCAAAGATTTTGCAACATTTTTAAATTGTTTTTTACCTTTTAGGGACGAGCTTGAGAAGATGGGTAACGAGTTATACGCACACGATCTCTCAGTAATGCTTGATGCCGCCTTACGCTACACCAACGCACAATACGACGATCCTGAAATCCTCAACCATTTGGATGTGGCCGTACAAACGTCGTACTCTGGGGATTGCGGCTGGGACGTCATTTCATTGCAATACACAGTGCAGGGTCCATTAGCCACAATGCTGGAACCCAGCATGCCTGTGTATAAATCGCTCTTTAAACCGCTTTGGCGCATGAAGCACATGGAGTTCGTTTTGTCTACCAAAATATGGATGGAACAAATGGCCAATTCCAAAGTGAGTACAATTTATTGACAATCTTATTATTAATATTTTAACCATGTTGAACTTAAGTGTAAAAAAACGGGAAAACTATTGAACGTACTCTTTTGAAATATGCTTTATGCGCGTTAATTACATTTTTCCTTATTCCCGCCCTATAAGTCTTATTTAAAATCCTTTTATTTCGGGTTGTAGGTCATATATATAAAATAGTCTTAAATTTCTATAAGAATTCCAAAAGTTATTAGGTGGATAAGATAATCATTGTAATCTAATCCATATAGTGATTGTGTATTATTCGTTGCACTCCCCACTGATAAGCCAATGCTTAATCTTGAAATTTAAAGTTTCAAAGTACATTCTGCAAACATAGTCTCAGTTTTGTGCGAATTTATTGATCCAACAACTTATGTGCTGGATATTTGTGAAAGCAAAACACGACATATCAAATTTTTTGGTATTATTTTCTAATTATTCATATAAACATTTACATATATATGTAGTAAATATATACACACACAGTGTTAAACCCGTACAAATGTTATGTTGAAACAATATGAAGCTGTTATTACAACTGCTGTTTTATATTTGGGGCAGGGATTGGGTACCAATTGGAATGACCACATGCATTTACAACTTGGCGCCGGTTGTGAGCAGCGGCGCTAGTTTTTGTGTCAGCATAATGTTACCGGCAATCTTCAATTTGCCTTTCATAAATGCAGCCTGTGGGTTCAGTTTGCCCAAGGCAATGTCAACCATGTCCTCATCGCCAATAGTTAATGTAGTGTCCACCTTGATGCCCTGGGCGGGACCCTCATAGGCCTTAGCGTTTTTCAAATCCAAAGCTAAATGCAATTACAAAGTATTCCGTTAGTGGTGGGATTCAACTAACAGCTGGTGCGAAGTGCACGACATGGTTCGCACTTTGAACTTCGCTCTTGCATACAAAACTATATAGACACGTAGTATGTGTTCCTTATAGTTTGCATGCAAATTGGCAGCTGTATACGAAATATGACAATACTTACTCCATTCCTTGGCTACTTTGCCATCCTTGGTAATTTTATAAAGAAAAACGCCATTCACAGTCTTAGCTTTTGCCGGATTTTCCTTAACTCCCTCAATAATTTTTTCGAACACGGCATCGGATTGCAGCGACATATTGTAAAGGTTGGACTGGGACTTATTTAACTAAAATAAAGATTAAATTATTAGTCCATGCAACTGATTAACTTTTATTATGTTTCACTGTTCACATAGAAAAAAAAAAAAAAAATTATTCACACTTTAATGCTTACACTTGGAATTGAAAATGCTAAATAATGAGCTAATAGCGTGCAATCGTTGATTTTATTTGGTTTCTTTTACGCATTTGCTCTCTCAACGCTCTGTTGTTCTCACGCGCTCTAACCATAACAGGTTGCTGTTATTATGACAGTTTCCGCTGTTATCGATAAGCACTGTTAGGCCAAACAACAGAATCTTAGCAGAGTTTAGAGCAAAGTACACAGTTTCTGCGATTTGAATTTGAAAGCAATAAAATAGCTGATAACAATCTTAAAATCTTTGAGCATTTGTTAACTAGAAACAGTTTATTGTACATACATACATATTTATATATACAGACATATTTGGAAATGCGTACAGTTTGCTTAAGCTGTCTTATACTTTTCAGGGTTCAGACCTGCTTTTTTCATTTCAACAGCAAGGGAAAACAAATAATCATAGCATTCAGACCTGTAAATAAAAGTGGTTCCTCTTAGCTTGCAAAATTTCAAAACTTCGCTATTGCGTATAGTTAATACTCACATAGTTTTGGCTTTCTCCCACGTCTGACCCCACACGTAGACACCATGACGTCGCACGAGCACTGCGGAGCAACCAGGATATTCTAGCATGGCCTTTTCCATGCTTGCCGCCAAGTCTCGCTCATGCGGTGTATTGTCAATAATTGGCACAACTAATTCCTCATCATAGCGCAAATATCGCTTTTTATCATCATCGTAAACTCCTTTTATCATTTCCAAATGAGTGCAGCGAAACGTCTCGCCAGGCCAAAGCAAAGTTGCCATAACGGCGTGCTGCGAGTGGGTGTGTATGACGGCGCCTGCTGCACGCATTTTATACGCCAACATAAAAAGCGGCGTGCACTGGCTTTTGGTGAGGCCCTTGATTTCGGGCGGTAATTGCAAGTCTTGCCCAGCGATGTTTTGAACAAACAAGTCTTCTGGCAGCATGCGTTCCTTCTGCACGCCTGATGGTGCTATGTAAATCTCATCACTGTAGGTGTACAAGAAAACAAACAAAATTGTATTGTAAATCATTAGTTTTTCATTGTCATGCGGTTACTTGTGTTTAATGCTCATGCCACCGCCAGTGCCGGTGACCCAGCCAAGTTTGTAAAATTGTTTGCATAGCTGTGGAATCAATTTACGCGGATGATCAGCTTGTAAATCATTAAAAATAGATAGCGCCATATTTTTTACTTTTTAAACGACTCTAAGATAGTAAGCGCAGAGTAAACAATAAGTGTGGTTGATTAACTGTGCCGAGAACGAGTTCTGAACGAGTTCCACTGAGCTATTAAAACTAGTTCCGATTATAAAGCAATCGATGTGCAATTTTGTTTCATTTAAAAAAAAAACGCTTAAAACAAAAAGTGCTTGTTATTTTTTATATTTAATACACGAATCGACAAAGTTATGAATAACAAAAAAAAAACTGAACCAAACGAATACGTATACATATATGCATGTTTGGTAGCCGCTTTTTTTTAATGTCAAAATGGAATTTTTCAACCAAAAGGTAATTTGTTTTTTCCTATCGTTTCAGGCTTTGCGCAGTATGAGCTCTGAAATTGGCAAATCATCTTATCGCTTGCACTTGTTTACCTCGGAAATAATGCATTTTGTGCATCAAGTACAATATTATGTGCTCTTCGAAGTTATTGAATGTAATTGGGTGGAGCTGCAAAAACGCATGCAGCACGCAAAAGAGCTGGATGAGATACTCGAAGCGCATTCAAAATTTCTTTCAACTATTTCAGTTGGATGTTTTGTAAACACAGGACAGAAAATGGGCGATAGCTTGGAATCCGTTTATGATAACATCATTGCGCTAGAGAACTGGCAATCTAACTTTTATGAAATATGTTTTAAAGAGCTGAAAGCACGTAAACAGTATCAAAAACGCATAGACGACTCGGAGCGTACTGGAAGCTATGGTGTAACTACCGAACAAAAGTTGGAACGTGATCAGGAGCATAAGATATTCGACCAGAAATTGATTGCCTACAGTTGCACTCTGGACACAATTACTAAGGCGTACGGAAAGGCTGTACGATCCTTTTTGCTTGCCTTAAATTTCAGCAACGATCCAAATCTGCAATTGTTTGGAACTCGTCTGGACTTTAATGAATATTACAAGAAGCAGGATACAAGTCTAAGTGCACCCCTTACTTTTGAGCACATGCGTCTGAGCAATGTATTTGGTACAAACCATAAAGCAGGCAGCAGCCATTCCTTACTAACACTCAAAAGTCAATACGAAGAATAACAGTTACGATTGCTCTTGAAAGGAAATCCCAGCCAGTTCAACAACAAATTCTCGCCCAAAAGTGTAACAGACGCCAAAAACAAATTTTTACATCTATGTGCACATCGAATTGAAACGCATCAGAATAAAGGACGGAGTCAACAACTAGTTTACTTGAATTCATCTTGCTGTGAAATCTTGTAAACTGTCAATTGTTAAAAAAAAATAATCCATAATTGCCATTAAACAAACTCGGAAAAAAATTATATATTTATGTACCCCTAAATTGTTAACTAATCAACTAAATTCGTGTTTAAAAAAAAATTTTAATAAATAACATTTTAAAAGCACATTTATTATAGCTTACCCAGCGCTTAGCGTAATTAATCCGTCTGAATTGAAAACATCTCATATAATAATCAAAACCAAAAAATGCAAAATTAGGCATAGTATTAATCAAAATTTAAAAATCATCTTGCATGGTGTATCTCATATTTAATTTTATTTTTCATAAATCACTAAATCGTAATTGAGTTTTTTGTTTAATATTTGTAATTTTTAAATACAAATGAAGAAATACGGAAAAAGACATTGAAACGCTCGCCATTTGTTAAAATATAAGCTTAAAAAGGTTTTAAATACAAAAGAATTGCTGCTTGTTAAACTAGTAAAATAAGAAAGGGGAAATAAATTTAAAATGTTGGTATTATAGGTATAAAAGAAAAGAAACAAATCTATCTAAAAAAATAACTAAGAATTATCATTTTTTTAACATGTGCATATTTAATATTTTAATCTTTAATCGTAATTTTCACCAAAATTGGCCCAGTAAATAAAGCTAAAGAGATAATATTACTTATAAATTAATAAAACGAGATATACTCAAAAAATTCATAAAAATTTCATACACCCATTTTTTTTTTTTTGTATAATGGAGTAATAAATTTAAAAATATATTTTTTAACTGCGTTCATAGCACGAACTGGAACGCATGTACTATGGCCAAGTCAGCTTTGTATTACTCGTGGAGAATAAGAGCTTTAGAAGCTGCTATACTGCTCCCAGCATTACTTGAAAAATAATCTGTAGACACGCACTACACCCATACATCATGTTTTAAAAATTACGACGAAGCACCTCTCGTCAGCGTAGATGTATTTAAAGAATAGCCATCTGGAAAGCCGAGCTTTTAAGTCTTATCCTGCTAAAGTGAGTTGTCGACGGAACCTGCCCCAACAGCTGCGTCTGCCTTGTATACTGGCAGTCAACCATTTCGACTTGAATTATGACGAAGTATTTTCCTGATTAACTAACTTGGCCCAACGTCGCATTTTTTGGAGCTCGTGTATTTGTGTAAAAGTTGGGAACTTGTACACCTAATTCTGTTTTTACGCGATGAATACGTTCCCAGAAAATACGTATAAAAGAAATTCGATAAAAATAGCTACAGTAGTGGCGGATTGATTCTTCGCTTGAAATTCCAAATACAATACTTTTAGTTTATGATATAAAATAATCGTTTTTACATAGGAGTTAGGTTTTTAATCAAAATAAAATTTTGTAAATTTAAATAAAATAAAGAAAATTAATTTCACAAAAGTAAAATTCAAATTCATATTATGAATTACCGTTTATTGAAGCCAGGAAAATTTGTAATTTTTTGTTACCTTAGATTTTAAATTTAACGAAACTGAAAGACGTCGATATTTAACTTAAAGAATTTGACAAGATTTTATTTAATAAGCAGCGCAGTTATTGTGGTTACATTAAAAGCCAAATAATTAATAATTAAAAAAAAAAACATATATATATCCCGCAACTAATAAAATTGTCTGCAATCAGCTGTTTTCAAACTGTACAAATATTTACAGCAATTGTTTTTTCTTTGAAATTGTTTGAGTTTAAGGTGTTATTTTTTGCTAAAACTATTTGAAAATTTTTTAAAATTCGTTAAATTAAATCTTGTAAAAAATTACCAAAATAATTTTGCCAATCGTGTTTAATGAAATTCGCGTAAAAAAAAAATCGCGCAAAAACAAATAGGCTTCAATTGATGTTCAAATAATATGTCAAGATTTTTCGTAATTAGTTGTTATTGATATTATTTACCTTTAAAATTAATGCAATATTTAAATAATTATTTGCGCATTCAAAATGGCTGAAACTAGATTGCATTTATTTTAACTGAACTTTTTTTTGAACTGTGGATCAACTGTGAATGAAAGTAACCGATATGCGAATGAGCAGGATTCACGGATCTAGTTTAATTTGCATAGTGATTCACTTTAATGACCCGCTCTTTCGAACTATCGCAGTCGCGGCGTCATCATAACGGTAGTCCCTTTTTTTGGCATTTATATTTGTTGCATGCACAAAGTGTTTTTGAGAAAATATAAAATAGTAAAACATTAACTAAGGAATTACTCTTAATTGTTTGCAGCATCATTGATCTGGAATATAAAGAACATTGACAATGTTGACGCGATCCGCACGCAAGAAAATTTTGCAACGTGCTCAGAAAAGAGTCGCAAATGATGGCAACGAAGAACACGTGTTGTTAGCACTTCCGCCGAAAAAGAGAAACAAAAAGTCTTTGAATAAATCTCAAAATGAAAATTTTAGCCAACACGAAGATGGTAAGTGCTTTGGAAAAAATATAAGTCGAAAGCCTTTAATATTGGTTGAATCGTATTATTATGCAGTACATTCAATTGAAAAAAGCGAGTTCACGGGTTTGTTGTCTGACCAGGCAGGCCACACACATACAAAACGGCCCCTAACCTCAATTGAAAATAAAAGTCAATTAAATACCGGAAAGTTGGCTCATTCGAATGATCGCGAAAATACAAATTTGACTAACAGCGCAACTTTTACAAGTTATGGAAAACAACTGGCACATGAGTCAGGCACAAATACCTCCCGTCCCGACTGCGTTGTACAAGTCAAGCCGCTCAAACCATCTCTTGCCGGTATAACAAATGAATCCAAAGAGGGGCATCTTAATGATGGTAAGTTTGATTTTTACATAGGGCCTTAATATTCAATCGTATTAATTTGCAGTAAATTCGCATGAAGAAATTAAGCCTACAGCTCTAGTGGCAAAGCAGCCAAACAATCTCGTGCAGATTCCTGCAAAAAATCTAATGTTCACGTACACAACTCAGCAACCATCTTTTGATAATATTATAAATGAATCCAAAGAGGGCCATAATATCAATGAAGGTAAGTTTGTTTTTTAAAAAGGGCAATTTAATTTTCTGCAAACATTGTGAAAAGCTAATGATATTTTCGACAGTTAAAAACTGCTCCCAGCTGACCAACTGTGTCGAGCCCCTGCAACAATCTCAAACAAATTCTGAAGTTGGTGGTAAGTCCTATGCGACAAAATAAACCAAAACGTCATTAATATAAAATTATGTTTATCTGTTTAGATACTAGCTCAACCGTATATCTTTCGAGTGATTGCGGTGTGCACCAGGAGTCAGCTATCCAAAATAATGATGAACAGCAACTGGTACTTACGGCAGCCACAAACGCATCCACTCAGGACAACTGTGTCCAGTATCTGCAACATTCTGTTGATGGGATTATAAATGAATCTCAACAGAACAATCCTGAAGTTGGTAAGTCCTATGCCACAAAATAAACCAAAAAGCCATTAATATATAACTATGTATATCTGCAGAATACACGACTTATTATCAGCAGGAGATTACGCAAATATATACAACTTACGTAACTTCTTCAAATTATATTGAAGAAATTCATCTCAATAACAATCCAAGCGGAACTTTTTTAAATGGTGTCCAGTATCTGCAACAATCTGTTGATGGGATTATTAATGAATCTCAACAGAACAATCCTGAAGTTGGTAAGTCCTATGCAACAAAATCAACCAAAAAGCCATTTATATAAAATTATGTATATCTGCAGAATACACGACTTATTATCAGCAGGAGATTACGCAAATATATACAACTTACGTAACTTCTTCAAATTATATTGAAGAAATTCATCTCAATAACAATCCAAGCGGAACTTTTTTAAATGGTGTCCAGTATCTGCAACAATCTGTTGATGGGATTATTAATGAATCTCAACAGAACAATCCTGAAGTTGGTAAGTCCTATGCCACAAAATAAACCAAAAAGCCATTAATATATAACTATGTATATCTGCAGAATACACGACTTATTATCAGCAGGAGATTACGCAAATATATACAACTTACGTAACTTCTTCAAATTATATTGAAGAAATTCATCTCAATAACAATCCAAGCGGAACTTTTTTAAATGGTGTCCAGTATCTGCAACAATCTGTTGATGGGATTATTAATGAATCTCAACAGAACAATCCTGAAGTTGGTAAGTCCTATGCAACAAAATAAAGCAAAAAGCCATTAATATAAAACGATGTTTATCTGCAGATCACACGACTTATTACAGTCGCCAAACCGAGGTTATATTGACAGAGCAGACAAGCTATCAGCAGGAGATTACGCAAATATATACAACATCCGCAACTTTATCAAATTATGTTGAAGAAAGCCATCTGAATAACAATCCAAGCGGAACTTTTTTAAGTGGTAGCGGTGTGCGACAGGAGTCAGATTACCATAATTATCATTGTGAAGAGCAACTGGTACGTACGGCAGCCACAAACGCACCCACTCAGAACAACTGTATTCAGTATCTGCAACAATCTGTTGATGGGATTATATACGAACCCCAACAAAGCAATTCTGATTTTGGTAAGTCTTATGTGACAAAATAAACCTAAGGACCAATAATATAAAATTATGTTTAACTGCAGTATGTACAAATTTAACAGCCTCGACTGTATTGTCTGATGAGTCAAATTATCAGGATTCAATACCTGCAACTTTCAATGGAAGCCACCTTCAGAATCCAATGTTGGCTCACTCAAATTATTATGAAGCAAACTATCTGGCAACCTGTTCAAACGCAACTTCTATTAATGATTGCACTGTGCGTCAGGAGTCAGATTTTAATACACAATGTGAAACCATAAGTCCCTCACAACTGAACAACCGGTTCCAGCCCCTGCAACAATCTGTTAATGGAATTGAAATTGAATATCAACAAAACAATTCCATTGATTCTAAAGTTGGTAAGTCTTATGAGACAAAATACGCCAAAAAATCATTAGTATTAAATCATACTTATCTGCAGAAAATACGACTATAATAAACCAAACCGCGGATCTAATGTCTAGTCAGTCAAACCAAGAAGAGAATGAAGGCCTACTTCAGAATTCGATGTCTGTTCAATCAAATGATCAGGATAACGATGAGCAGCAGCTGTTAGATTTTTTATGGGAAGCGCTTGACACGTAAGGGTGCTGCAACCCTTGGCCAAATTTGGCTTTTGTTTTAAATGCAGATTTGGCTAGACGTTAAAACGCATAAATACTACACAGATTTTTTTTTATATACATATTATTTATTTCCCCAAAAGATCAAATTTTAAAAATATCTGCTGAACTTTTGCAAAACGCACACATAACTGGCAGCACAAAAGATTAAATTAAAACATAAACTAATTCAAGAATCAAATTTTACCGCAGTGAAATATTCCACAAGGAGTGGATAATATTTCTATTATACTGCTATTATACAATCAAAAGTTAGTTTTTAATGATTTGTTTAAAATCACATAGTTCAAAACTATATGTTTAACCCTTGGCCAATTTTGGCTTTCGTCTTAAATGCACAATTGGCAAGACTTTGAAACGCACTTAACGTGATGGAAACATACCTATATGTTAAATAGTATACAGATTTTTTATATATTATTTATTTCCTCAAAAGTTCAAATTTTAAAAATATCTGCTGAACTTTTGCAAACCGCACACATAACTGGCAGCACAAAAGATTAAATTAAAACATAAACTAATTCAAGAATCAAATTTTACCGCAGTGAAATATTCCACAAGGAGTGGATAATATTTCTATTATACTGCTATTATACAATCAAAAGTTAGTTTTTAATGATTTGTTTAAAATCACATAGTTCAAAACTATATGTTTAACCCTTGGCCAATTTTAGCTTTCGTTTTAAATGCACAATTGGCAAGACTTTGAAACGCACTTAACGTGATGGAAACATACCTATATGTTAAATAGTATACAGATTTTTTATATATTATTTATTTCCTCAAAAGTTCAAATTTTAAAAATATCTGCTGAACTTTTGCAAACCGCACACATAACTGGCAGCACAAAAGTTTAAATTAAAACATAAACTAATTCAAGAATCAAATTTTACCGCAGTGAAATATTCCACAAGGAGTGGATAATATTTCTATTATACTGCTATTATACAATCAAAAGTTAGTTTTTAATGATTTGTTTAAAATCACATAGTTCAAAACTATATGTTTAACCCTTGGCCAATTTTAGCTTTCGTTTTAAATGCACAATTGGCAAGACTTTGAAACGCACTTAACGTGATGGAAACATACCTATATGTTAAATAGTATACAGATTTTTTATATATTATTTATTTTCTCAAAAGTTCAAATTTTAAAAATATCTGCTGAACTTTTGCAAACCGCACACATAACTGGCAGCACAAAAGATTAAATTAAAACATAAACTAATTCAAGAATCAAATTTTACCGCAGTGAAATATTCCACAAGGAGTGGATAATATTTCTATTATACGGCTTTCAACAATCAAAAATTAGTTTTTAATGATTTGCTTAAAAACACAGTTCAAAACTATATTTAACCCTTGGCCAATATTGGCTTTCGTTTTAAATGCACAATTTGCTAGACTTTGAAACGCACTGCAAACCAGAATCTTAAATATAAGTTATTTATTTAAAATTAATAACATGAAATTTAAAAATACATGTTACTTAAATATAAGCTATAGCTACAGAGGCTTTAAGCTTTGATAAAGCTATTTTCATGATTTGTTTTGAATTGAATGATGTACTATATGATGAAAAGATATAAATAGTATACAATTTTGCCTCAAAAGTTCAAATTTTAAAAATAACTACAGAACTTTCGCAAAACACACAAACTGGAATTGTGAATGGCAGACATAGTGACAGCGAGCATTACATTGTCTATATAGATGAAACTTCTAAATATATATAACAAATTTTTGCTTAGAAAATACAAACCTCCCTCAAAACATATAGTTTAAGCCTTGGCCATTTTTGGCTTTCGCTTTAAATGCACATTTGGCAAGACGTGGAAACGCACTTAACTTTATAAAGCAGCAGAAAAATACAACTGCAAATCAGAATCTTTCATATAAGTTATTTTTAAGGGGTTTTTTTTAATGTAATAATGTACTATGTGATGAAAACATATAAAAGTATACAGATTTTTATATATTATTAATTTTCTCAAAAGTTTAATTTGTATAAATAAATACAGAACTTTCGCAAAACTCACACAAACTGGAATTTTAAATGGCAGGCATAGTGACAGCGAGCATTACATTGTCTATATAGTAGATGTAACTTCTAAATACATATAACAATTTTTTGCTTAGAGAATACAAACCTCACCTATAATACACTTTAAAAACTTTAATATCAAACGATTTTCTTTTTGCATATTTTTAGATTTATTCAACTTCAATATATACATACATAAAGTATGCATAATTTTTGTATCTTGCTTCTATCATCATGTATATATTACTTGTATATATATATATAATTTGTTTTTACTTCTTATTTATATATATTGTAAGTAGTATGTGTGTGTGTGTGTGTGTATGTGTGAGTGCAAATTACATGCTTTATTTTCAAATACTTTTATAAAATAGTTTACACAATTTGTTATTGTTGTTCACTCACAAAAACATATGAAATAATTGATGATAAATGATGGGCGTTTTTCTTTTAAATCTTTTATAATTTACAAGACGTATTAATATGCTATATATGGTTTACCAAATAGCAATTGTTCAAGTTTTTGTTTTTTTATATCGCAGCGATAATTTAATCGTACAACTCTAACTAAATGGAACAAAAACGGCATGACAAAAATTGTATTCAATCAAAATTAATGAAATAAAAGTGGAGAGCCCAACGACTAACTAAAACCTAAAAAACCTCTTTGCTGGGCGTTGAGATGCCCAGTGGCTGCTCATAGTCGAGTATGGAATTTTCGCTGATTGGCTGGCGGTGAGTGGTGGAGGAGGAAACATCCTCTGTTGCTGTTGTAGCTGGAGACTTTTCCCTATGGGAATGCTTCTGCTTGTGCTGTGAGGAAGAAGAGGACTTATCTTTTTTATGCTTCTTTTTGGACACTTTGATGGGCGCCGCATCGCTTTGGCTGGCCAATTGCAGCATGTCCACATCAATAATATTGGAAGTCGTGCTGTTGGCCCCATCTGCGTCGTTTGACTTTTGTGCGCTCTTTTCCTTCTCTCTTTTCTTTTTATCTTTTTTGTGATGGCGGATATTGACAGTGTCCATCAGTATATTGTTGTTGGCGCTATTATCCATTGTCACAGTTGTTTTGCTTGGACTATTGGCATCGATTAAATCCGGCACTTTGTGCGCTTTGCGTGACGACTTCTCTGACCTATCGCGCGCCTTATCCTTCTTTTTCTCTTTTTTGCCAGCTGATGACACGCCCACTATTGCTTCAGTTTCTGTGGGTACTTCAGAATTATGTTTGTTTTGGGCACTTGCCGTTTTGGCTTTGTCCTTTAATTTTCCAGTTGGTCCATCAAATATAGCTCTGCGAATAAATGTTATTTTGAATTAATATATAAAATGTTTATCTTTAAATTTACGCTACTTACATGTCCAGCTCAATATCAAGTGCACGATGTGGATCATTCGGATCGTATTTGCCGTCCTTATCCTCGCTATCGGATAGCGTTACACCCTCGGGCATATCGAGCGTTGTATTGACAATATGCATGGGTTTCGGTTCTATGTAACAGCATTAACAAAATAATTAATAATTTGTTGTAATTAATTTTAATTTTAACGTTTGGCATTTTGAATATGCTCCTAATACCAATTGCAAATAAACTTTTATAAAATTTTAAAGCGTATGCATTTATCTCGATCTTCAAGCAACCATTTTTGGAATAGTTTCGATCTTGTTTTAATATCATACAATCGGGATGTCAAAATGTTACTTTAGGCCTCTCAAAAATGGCAATCGTTGTTTTTGTCTATTACTTACCCTCGTCCGATTCGGAGCTGCTATTGTAAGCCACTTTGTTTTTTGATTTTTTGCTCTTCTTGCGCTTTTTATGCTTCTTTTTGGATTCTTTGCCGCTCGCGCGGCTGCCATCCTTCTGCTGCTGATCCTGCAGCAAGTATTTATCGGAACGCTTAATAACTGCAAAAAATTTTACAAAAGTTGTAGTATTTAGAAAAGAATTTTCACAATTTGCAAACACTTACTACCAACACGCAGCGCGGGAACACCCTCCATATCTAAATGCAGCTCGGTTATGGGTATATCATCAATATTATCATATTGATCAGCATTCGAATTATTGCTGCTACCAGCTGCTGTTCCAGTTGCCACTGGTGATGACTTCAAGTAATGAGGATTATTCGACTGCTCGATGAGGCGTGCTTTGCGTTGACGTTCGATCTGCTCAGGCGTCAATTCTAGGCTTTGACGTCTTTTGCTGCTGCCGCTGCCAACCTCACCCTCTCCTTGCCCATATGTGGCGCTGACAAAGAGTTCTTCCTTGTCATGATCCGACGATGAGCTGCTACCGTCTTCAGGTGGAGGTTGATTTATCCACTCATCCAAGTCTAGACCATCCGGCAGTGGCACTTTGCGCTGCGCCTTGGGCGCTACAGGTATGAGTTCACCAGCAAATAATAATGTGATCTCCTGTACGATTTCAATGGCTAATGTTGGTATGGCCGTTGGCGACGTTGTTACGGTCGTGGGCACAGTTGTCAGTTCATCTGCTGGTGTAAGCTCATGATCGACTATGTGTAAATTGTCAATTTGTGCAGACGAATCAGTTTCAGTTGCAGAGCATTCAAATTGTGCACGCAACATCTCAATGAGTATGCAAGCTGAGTTGGCTCGCTCCTGCACCTCGATGTCACTGGAGCCATTGAAATGCTGCAGTTTCTCCAGTACATGATCGCACAGCTGCAGGAAAAGAATATTGTTTAAATAGTTACCAAATTAAATTGTGTAAAAGATTACTTACGCGCACTATGCCAGATGCATCCTGTAATTCGAGACATGTAGTGGCCAAACGCGCAAATAATTTTATGACATTCTGCACGTAGACACCTTGTATATGGCCGGGCAACTGGCGTGGCCGTAATAAAATATTTAAAGTCTTTTCTGCATCATCCAGTTCGCTAAAAGAAATAAATTACATTAGCGTAAATTCATGCAGTAATAATTATATTATTTACCTCGAGAACTCGCCCACAATCCAGGCGGCTGCATATAGCACCTCATACATTGAGTTACTCTGCGAGGACACAACAAATGTGTCCAGCAGGTTTGTCATTTCATTTACAGCAAATTGACGCACAACAGGCACACGTATGGCCACATCCAAAAGTTGCTCGGCAATCAGACGCCCTATAAATAATACACCAATTTATTATTGTATAAACAAGAAATAAACCAAATAGTACCATGCTTGGAGCCAGCCTCCAATTGTATAAGTTCCACAAGCACCGTCATGTACCACTCAAAATTGGTGACATATAAATAGGAACTTTGTGAGCAAATTTCTATGACCTTGTACAGTAGCTCATCACGATAGGCGGAGCCCTCAGCACGCTCCATATGACCGAGCAAACGTTTTACAATCTCCATGAGATTCTTTTTGGACACCATGCCATACAGCAAATCCAGTGCACGCAAGCGTATCGACTCATCCTTATCATCCAGACAAGCCAATATCAAATCCTTATGGGTTTGTACGCTTTTTGGATGCGTTTTCAGTATTTTTGACATGGCCAATAGACCCAAATATTTCACTGCAAGACAATAAAAAATCGTTAACAAATTCGGCAAGCAAACCTATTCGTGTTATACTTACAGTTCTGGTCCGTATCCTCGATAAGAATGCGCAGTTTTTGGACACACAACTGTATGGAGGCACTATGATTGGGCATGCCGCTGCTAATGCTGATGAGGACGGCAATCACCGTGTTGATGCACTCATAAAGCAGGCTCATGGCCGAGGTGCTGTTGTATGGATGCGTTGTTGGTATTATTTATATGGTAGTTGGTAGTTGGTTGGCCCGATAGGCACGCATTTTGGGGCATATGGAGAATTTTTGTTCGTTTTAATTAAAGCAGCGCAATTTAGCGAAAAGCGAAAACGAAAATTGTGTGAAGAAACAAAACAAGGCGACAATGGCAATAGCACAGGATACAGTTTGTAACAACAACAATAACAACAGCGATAAAAGCGACAGCAATAAGAACAGCAAATTTAAATAAATAAAATGCATTTATACAATATATATTCTTTTTTATACTACTTTGTGCTTCATAAATTATAAAATAAAAATTAAGTATAGCCAAAGTAGCGCATTTAAGTAAAATAAAAGAAAAATTATAAAAATTAGTAGTGAATTTTATGATACAGTTGAATTTAAAAAAATGTATGATTAAATTAAAATGAGCATAAAAAAGCAATTATATAAAAATTAAAATTTTCATTTATTTAGCGCAATCATTCAATCAATCAGCATCATCAATCACAGCACGAAAAAGAGAGAGAGAGAGTGTGTGTTGTGATCCAGATGGATAGAATGAGAGTTGAGAGAGTGACAGAGATAGAGCGCGCAGCAGAATGTTTTGAGTTTTGTTTTTTTAATTTTATAATTCTATTTTTTTTTGTTTTTCGTTTTCGTTTTATCACTTCAAAATGTTTTAGCAAAAAAACTTGCCTATGAATTAGATTTGTGAGTGGTTCTATTAATTTCTTTCCTAGCCGGGGTTCTAAGGGAGTTAAAGCGCCAAACTGCAAATATGCAAAGAGAAAGAAAGAAACAAGCAACAAATTATACATACAGATCTCATTTAAAGTAAACAAAACTAAATTAATTTAACAAAAAAAAAATAAAATATTTGTTTTGGTATTTGGTTTGGTATGTTTGATTGGCGCTAAATCTAGCTTATACAACACTTAACAACAATTTCGGAGCAGGCTCTGTCGCAAATTTAAACACAATCGGTTGACGGTTGATCGGGGTCAAAAAAAAAAGCTTTTAATGCAACTAGATGCGGCAAATACATATATATTTTGGGGGTGCAGGGTATGCCAAAGTCGTTCGCGACTAACTTTAATCTACGCCATCTTAAATTTCGATTTAAAAATTTGTTTTCAAAGTTTGTAAGAAAAAGTTCTACCTAAGTTCTACATAAAAATAATCTATAACAATAGTGTGTGATATTTACTTAATTATTCTTATAATTTCTATCAGTTAGGTGTAAACTATAGACAAAAAAAAGCACATTACAAAATTTTAATCTTAAAATACAAATTGTTTTAGCACTATCATCTCAAATTGGAATCATCCTGCTCCAAATTTTGGCTATTGAGTGTTTTGTAACTAAGTTTTTATGTTTAGATTATACATATACAGGTAAGTACTTAGTTAAATAGGTAGGTAGAACGTTCCTTGCTTTAAAAAAAATTGATCTATTCTGCTTGACTACTTTTGTTAACGCAATCGAATTACCTTCATAGATTTATTCCTAGCACAATTTAATAATAATAACAATAATAATTGTAGCAAAAAATTCTAAACTAAGCCTTTTTGTTTTTAGTATTTCAAATTTGTATTTGACTACAAAACATAACTTTTAGCATAGTTAAAAATTATAAATTAATTCATTTTTATTTTCCCCAGGCGAATAAATTCAAATATATTATTTTGCAGCAATTTAAACATCTAATGCTTTGTAATTCTAAAGTAATAAGGTTTTCGTTGGGGTTGTGTTTAGAAATTTACTAACAACTTATAAATAAAAACTATTATTATTATTATACTGTTTAAGCTTCATTTAAGACTTTTTTTCTTGTGGTTTGGTTTTGTTCATTTAATTTAAAAAACCGAATAGCAAACTAAAATTATATAAATAACAAATTGTCTTTGGCGTGTTCAATTATGATATTAAATAAATTATTTTAATAATTATAACAGCAAAAATAAGCAAAAAATTACAATATGTAAGTGTGGATTGAGTGAGTGAAGGAACAATGTGAATAACAACAATTTTTTAAATGTTTTTCAAGTTAATTTAAGAACATTTTTGTCAATTCAAATTTTAAATTCCAATTTTAAAATACATATGTGTAGCCAATTACTCCACTCATGTGTGTGTGTATGTGAGTGTCAGTGAGAGAGTGTGCACAAGAGTGTTGTTAAAAAATTAAATAAAAATAATTAAACTAAACTAAATGTATATAAAAATGCTATATATAATAAATTTAAAAAAGAAGCGCGTGCTTTCTTTTTCTTGGCATGTTTTTTTTTTAAGTTTTTGTTTTTTATGTGTCTCATTAAAAAGAAAAATAAAAGCGCGCCGATAAAAACCTGGAAATAATTTCAATTAGGGGCTGAGTCAATTTGCGTCCCAACGCCGGTTCAATTGTCGTGAGGCTCGCGAACTGTTTTAAACAGAACATTAGGCATATGTATAGGGATTTGTGTTAATTAACAATTTAAGTACAGTTCTTGCTTTTCGTAAAACAAAATCTTATATACAACAAAAAAAAAAATGTTTTTCATTTTAAGTAAAATTCATTAAATTATTTTGAATAGATAAATTTAAGAACTGAAAGATCTTACCAATTTGATAATCTTTATAAGCATCCAATTGTTTGTCGATGTGGTCATCAGTTTAAAGAAGACGGGTGCCAATGGTAGATAGTTTTTTGGATTCTTACGTGCTAATTCACAAATAACATTGACGGCAGCGGATTGTACACCTGAGTAAAGACACAAATTATTAGTAAACACATTGAATACAGTGAGTATATTAATTGAACCTGGATCTGGATCTTCCAGCTTCTCTTTAAGTTTTGGAAATGCAGGTCTCAATGCTTCTGGATAGCGTAAAAATACTTTATACATCATAAGGACGGCTTTCATGCGTAAGTACGGCTTTGTTGAGCTCATCTATAAAATAAATCAGAAAAGTTGCAAGTTAGTAATCAGCTTTTTAGTAATCATAGTGTAATTGTAAGCACTTTTAAATTAATTCTATTTAGTAAGTATCTTATCTAGCGCGATAAGTCATTAGTTTTTGTTGTTGTCTCCAACTAAAAGTCTTATAAAAAACTTTAGATTTCAAGCGCATTCAGCTTATTCATTGGAAATTGTAGTTGTCTTCCACTCAAGTAGTTGCAATACCTACCAAGGTCATAATATCATTTGCTAAATCTCGCGACAAATCGGGCGATATAAAACAACTAAGGCCGCTTAACGCTAGACCAGCATCATATTGATTCTGTGAGTTCAAGTCTTTGCGTATCATATTTGTGGTTAACATGAGCAGCTAAAAAATAACAAAAAATAAAAACATTAGCAAAAAATATATAAATGTATATGCATTAAGGACACTTACCTCGCTGTCTCTATGAAAACATTGACTGGCCGCCAGATATCCAATGCGTTTGCATGTGAAACGTGAGGAGCTCATCACCTCGATAATATTAAAACCAGCCCAGGATATGTCATAGCCCAGCATTTGTATCTGTCAATAAGAGATTGATTAATACAATCTTATAAATATAGTATAAAGTTAATAAAAAGTTATGTTGACAATGTGAGAGCTCGCCGTCACGTTGCTTTCATACACAATAGCTTTACATGTTTTTGTTATACCCTTTCATTTTGAGGGAGTAAATATGTTTGAATCAAAGACTTGGTACAGGGTATTCAAAGTTTTTAAAATAACAAATGTAGCACTTGTATTTCCCAATATAAACTTTTTAAGTAATACACTCCTTCAGCGGTTTTCCCATTTTAACGGACAATGGACAGTTTTTCAAGTTTGGAACATTCAAAACTATTCATTTCAGGAGGTCTAATCAAAAAAATTGAATAGGTGGATGCATATTTTTCACAGGAGCTGATTTCTTGCGTTCCATTTAAAATATCCGTTTTATTTGCGATCTTGTGAGCTACCGAATTATAATTCGTAGTCATCATGCTACCTTGATCAATATTAGGAGTCCAAGCCATAGACTTGTAATAGATCATACATTGTGACAAAAAAGCTTCTGGAAAATAGTTTTCTTAGTGGTGCATCATGAAAACGTTCCAGAGGGACAAACGGTCAATAAGGAGTATTATGTGACTGTTTTGAGGCGTTTGCGTGAACGGGCCCGTCGTATTCGACCAGAATTGTGGGTAGACAATTCGTGCACGATGGTAACGCGCCATTTCATCAAGCCACGATTGTGAACGCATTTAAGGCAAAACACTCGATAAATACCATCGACCGGGCACCGTACAGTCGAAATCTGGCCCCGTGTGACTTTTTCCTCTCTCCAAAACTAAAATGGTCACTCCCGGGAACCCGTTTTGACTTCATACCGATCATAAAACATAATGCGACGAGAGAGCTGAACGCCATCCCGGCCAAGGTCTATAAAAAATGTTTCGAAGATTGTAAGAAGGCTTGGCATATGTGTATTGCTTCAGACGGGGCATATTTTGAAGGATACAAAATAAATATTGAAGAAGATTAACTTCTTTTAGAAATTCCGGAAACTTTTTTCTCACAATGCATTTATGATTTCTACAGGAACTGATTTCTTGCGTTCCATTTAAAATATTGTTCTTTGCAATCTTTTTGCTTTTTTAAACAGCGTAGAAACGGTGAGCTACCGAATAATAATTCCTAGTCATCATGCTATTTTTACAGGAATCCAAGCCATAGACTTCCAATAGATCATACTTTCATGATGGTTTTCTTTGTTCCAAGCATAGTTACAATATAGTCTTTAGTTGTTCGCAATCCAGGCTCAGCCAACGCACGCATCTTCATTTGTCGACTTTTCAAGATCAATCCGTAGCTTTTTTGACAGTGCATTCCCTGAACCCATCCACTATCTTATGATGAATATCGACAGCGGCATAAACATAAATCTATTCGTTTTTAAAACCGATTGATAACATCATTTCTCCATTAACTCCCATCAAAACTAAATGTTCGACACAGCTAAATCTTTGCCAGCAATCAGCTGCTAGAAAATGCCAACTTCCAGGCTACACAACCTGCTTTTTAGCCTACCCTCGTCTTCATATATATATTTTTTCGCGACATTTAATTCCATCGTAAATTCTTGTGTGAACTCTGCCTAGGCTTTTGATAAAGTCTAGAACTTTGGTGGGCTGCTATCAACATCTCTAAGGGTGAATCTTAAAATTAGTATGATTGTGCATGGAATACAATGTCGAATTGTATCATAGTGTAAAGCTTAACAAGAGCTCCTGCGACGAGTCCTAGCAATTTTTAGCGACAGCGAGCTCACTTTTTCTGCTTTGTCGTTATTGTTATGTTTTTTTCATCATCATCATCATTGTCACCAGCACCATCGTCATCGTAGCTTTGCTTGTTAGTGGCACCTTTCTAGTGGCAATTGTTGTTGGCATTATTGTCAGCAGCTACATACAGATACACAGAAGCGCGATAAGAGCTTGGGCACGCTTTGGCCTTAAGTGCAGCGTGGAGCGTGTTTTAGTGGGCAGCAACAGCGATTTTGCATGAATGAACATCGCACGGGCTTTTTATACACTGTATCCAATAGGGTCAAGGGCATTCCTAGATGCATGTTGCAGACAGAGGCAGGAGGCGTAATAGAACTAAGGATGTTTAGCGTTTACATGAAGGCGTAGAAAACTAGGGTCCCCTTTTATGCAGCTAATGTGTATCGATTTATGCTCATATCTAACTCTGTTGCCACAGTAGGAGCGGGTTTTGACCAAGAACGCCTTGGCGCCAATAACTTTCCTGGCTAACCACCGCTTCAGCTGTTTCACATTGTGTTCACCTCGCAGCTGTATACTCACATAGGTCAACTTGGCCACGGCATTGCACTTTACGCTAATATTGTCCTGACGCAGTTCCAGCTTAATCTCCTCAATGCATTGCGATATGTATTTGGCCTGTAAATAAAAAAGACAAGATTAACAAGTGTTCACTGGGTTGTACATAAAAGCGAATGTTTCCATTCCTGCTGCTGCTGCTGTTTGTTGTATTACTCATAATTTACACTTACAAGGGAGATAAATATTTAAGAGGCGGCGCTGCCTGTTATTATTATCAGTTTTATGAAGCGTAAAGGCACACAAACTGAATGAATAAATACAAATAACAAATATAAATCAGCTATTGTATACATAAGGAAGAAGCAGCATTGAACAACGTCAGCAGAACCTCGATAGACTTGATGGCATTTAACATGTACCAAATAGTCCTTAATGTACTTCCCTTACACGTACCTAACGAAGTTTGACTTTGAATAGGCGGAGCACACAATCTTTGATGGGAAATGTAAGATTTTATTTATTGTTGCTATTGGTCTTATTAAATGACAGAATAAGACACCAAAAAAAATTGCGTTTTTTTTTCAGGTCCTTTGGGACGCCACCCAACCGTGGAATACACTGTTAAAATGTATATACATATGTAGTTGGAAAAAAGAGTCTATCAGAATTGAGACATTTATAATAATGTATAATTAATGTAGGTTAGGTTAAAGTGATTGCCTGTCTTGGAACAGCTCAAACGCACTTAGGCACAAGGAGGGCGTTTGTGATGCGACAGGTAATGCTGACCGACAGCTGACCAGGGATGCCTTTATAACTACGTGTATATACAGATTCGTAGTCAGCGGATGGTCAGCTCTGAAGAAGAACAGGCATGACTTTTATACTGTAACCATATTGTCGCTGAGCCACCCTGACATTTTAATATATAATAATAATTCAAAGTTTTGCTTTAATGCCAAAAAAACTATAGATTAAGCAAATCTAGTTTGTCAAAAAAAATTTCAGATTAGATTTTATATAATCTTACCAACTGGAAAATAACAGATTTAGGTTAGTTATATTAACATTAATTAGGGATTGTTATTATATGAGCAAGGAGGATGACAACAAATTTAGGTTAGTAATATTAACATTCTTAAAGGATTGCTACTATAAGAGCAAGGAGGATAATAATAATCGACTAAACTCTCGAAAGATCTCAAAATTAAAGCCATTTTGAATTCCCATGTTTGCTACTCCCAATTTGATCAAATAACATTTTTTATATTGTTTCAGCTGAAATGATTTTTTATATATTCTTTGATACTATATCAAAAACTTATGAAGCAGATCGAAACATAGATGAAAAAATGTCTGGTGCTCCCAATTTCACCTAAACAAATTTTTATGTGGTTTGAAACCGAATGTTTTATTGCAAGAGAAGTTAAAGGGAATCAGCAAAATAGGTTGACAATTACTTTTAACGTATTTAAAACGGAAATAATTTTTTAAATATTCTTTGACATTCAAAAACGATTCGAACAACAGCCGATCGACAAACAAATATTGAGGCGAAAATATGGTTGGCTGGGACACACCCTACGTAAGCCTATCGACGAAATGGCACATAGAGCATTAGAATGGAACCCCCAGGGCAGAAGGAACCTCGGACGTCCAAAAAATACATGGCGAAGGCCAATTAGGAGAGAGATGATCAAATCTGTCAGCGAACTTCGAGCAATAGTGCGAAATAGAAATAGTTGGAAAATATTTGTAGATAAAGTTCTTAAATTTTTATTTTTTTAAGAACATATTAAAATAATAATTCTTAAATTATATTTATTTCGATTTAAAGCTAGATATTTATTGATAGCTATTTTATTTTATTTCAACACAAAAATTATCATGCAAGACTCAAAACGAATTTGTGGCATATGTTAATATGGTTAATTTCTTAAATAAATAAATTTCTGTCTTGTCGAAATGGTTCATATGTTGAATGAACAAATTGTCCTTGTAACAAGAATAGTTGTTATTAATTGCGA
This sequence comes from Chymomyza amoena, assembly GCA_037043745.1. NCBI lineage: Eukaryota > Metazoa > Arthropoda > Insecta > Diptera > Drosophilidae > Chymomyza > Chymomyza amoena. The sequence continues at coordinate 193,930 of JBAMAX010003755.1, forward strand.
TCGGAAGATGTAGACACCATAGAGTATGGGAAATATGAGAAGATATCGACCGCAAAATATGTGAGAAATGGGAAGCACGCAAACAACGAATACGAAGAAAATATATTAATTTTCAATTTCCAGAGCACGGCCATATAAGTTGTTGTATAAAGTAATTAAATTCTGGAATTTCTAAGGATTATAATTATCTCAAATTAATTATAATTATCTCGAAATTACACAGCGGAAGTGGCGCTGGATTGGCCACACGTTGAGGAGACCAATCGACAGCATCGTGAAGCAGTCCTTCAAATGGTATCCTTAAGGTACACGGCGAGTTGGTAGACCAAGAATTACTTAGAAATCAACACTATTGGTCGAAGCAGCAACACAGCGTAAAACGTGGCCACAGCTGAAGTATCTGGCCGCAGATCGGGAAGGATGGAGGAAGTTTGTCGCCGCCCTATGCCCCACCTGGGGTTGAAGGACTTGAAGAAAATAATTATCTCAAATATATATATCATGGGCAGACAGCTTCTGCAAACTGCTTATGACAACGACTCGACAGCACCGTATGCTGCCTCTAACCTACATTTAGCTGTGTACATGTTGATGTCCTGTAAGTAAGTTCCATCAGGTTGACAAAAATCCTCTAGCTTAATCCCCCAAGAGGGTGCCGGCTGGGCAATGGACTGTGTACTGGCTCAAACACCAAAGTCAAACACTTGTCCTCCTTCGACGCTTGGACTAGGCAACAGCGCAGCAGTATCCGGATTTCCAAGTCTGGTGCCATGGCCAGAGGTGCCTGGCAGCTGGCATAAAATGCTATGGGGTGGTTTCCAACAACAAAATGCAACCAAACGTCCTTTAAGGAAACAGCTCGAACTGGGATGTCAGCCCAAGCGACAGTGGAAAGCGTGACTGCTACCACCGGCAGGCACGGAGAAAATAATACCCCTCAGCGTGCCGCCAGCCGTCACACCTCTTTACTGGTTGGAGCAGGCCAGGATAGTTGTACATCTACTACCACAACAACAACGGTACGCGAGGCCAAATTGTGACACGGTTCTGTAGTCCTTGGAGACTTAGACTGCGAACTACAAGGCTAATTTAGGAAGTGTAGGAAGACAGAGGCCAAAGAGACTCTGGAGCCTTATGCGCATTAAGAAAATATATATATAAAAAATATATAGGACAGCCTTGGCTTACCTCACTGGAAGAGGCAGTCGACAGGGCACCTCAAAAGCAATTGGCGTTTGCCAAGCACACGCGCATACTCGACGACTAACGTTCATTGTACAACAGCCGCATCCTCCAGTTCCACTGAGGACTATGCAGTCTATGTGTGACTCCCCAGGGGTCAAACGGTGTAACCTAACCTAAGTTCTGTCAGTGCGTTCCAATCTAGTGAAAAAATTACAGCTTTATTTCAAGAGGCAGAGTAAAAGTTTGGCGACAGAAACAAGCTACGAATTAACGCTCCCTGCTCGAATGACAACAAATTCTAAATAAAGCAAGAAACTCTCAAAAATTGTTCAATGGTCAATGCATTGAGGAACTTGGCCAATAAGCTTTAGTCTCTAAAGCCACCACGCAGTGTGAAAAACGTGCAACAACAAGTCACTTGCCCATGTTCTTACCTGACACCAGTACAGATGCCTGCTTCTGGTTGATCTAATTAGAGTCCAGACTACAAGACGACTCTGACGTCTGTTTTGTCTAATTTATTTTGTAATACAATACAAAACATATATGTAAGGGATTATACTATATGTCTATTGTTGATTGTAATACATATGTACTACTTGGAATTAGTCACCAAACTATTTAGTAATATTTTTTCAACAGTCTGTACCCATAGCTTCTATAGAATACATATATTATATATCGTAAATGTGTGAAAATCACAATGAAAAACATTGAGCATGAGCTGGTCTATATACTTCGGGAATGGACAACCCGATGCCGCAAACGTAAGCAGAAAGCTTTGGGTTGTGGCTTATAAATGGAATTCAATTATTTTTAGAGCTTTCGTCGTAGTTTGATTGAACATATTTCGATATTTGGCAATGTAGCAACATCGCAAGCCAATGTTTACCGCTGATCGTGCATCGCTACAGGTGAAATTTCGTGAAGGTCATCCAAAATCAGTCGTTGACCCGAAGAATATTAAACGGAGATGTTGAGCTGTTAATGCAAGATCGTCACCGTGAGATAGAGGCATACTTGGGACTTGATCCTCACTTCAACATTTCGCATAAAATCTTGGCTTGATCAAAAATATCCCATATATTTGGACAAACGTGCCAAGAAATGCTCAAATAATTCAATCTCTCTGCTGCTAATGCATCAACAATGTTGGCTTTAAAGAAAATTAGATCATGTTGGACGATCGCTCACTGATCCTAAAGTAAACAGCAGCCGATCGTGTTTGTCTGCCAAGGCGCACTAAATCCAACAAAAGTTGTTTTTGCCCAAGTTTTGGGAAACAAATTGTGGCCAGTTTTGGTTTATTGGTAAAAACTTACATATCGCTATAGAAGCTTTGGAGGATCCCAGAACGGTTAATGTTGTGGTATACAAAAATTTGTTAACCCAAAGTTTTACGTTCAATCAGAAGGTTCTCCAACGTCCGAAAATGCAGTATAGGTATCCTGATACCGAATGGATGAGCTTCCTGATATCGAGTTGATTTTGACAATTGGACTAAGCGCATGAAAAAGTTTGTGAGAAGAATATCTTGATAATAGAAAGTTGCGTGTTCTATTCCCGAAATATATGGAGCAGCCCACGTATGTGCATCTCTACGCATAAATGCATACATCTCGTTGACATTAAAAGCTAGAGATACCAAAGATCAAGTTTGTTGACCCCATTCGCTCGCAGAGAATTTCGCTGCAGACAAGCACACTATAAATGCTATCCCATTGTAACTTGACACAATTCGACACCTTAAGAAATAAATCATTCGGAAATCGTTGTATCTTTGACCACATCTATTTTATTCCTTTAACGCCTTGAGTAATATAAGGGATCGGTAAAGCATCTAATTCGCCCAAGCAAAGTCCTGATTCTTCAGTTTCTTTTAAAACAATTCGGAGCCATGTTGCTGTGGGTTTCTCTCTTGTTTGATTGCCCTGCGTGTTCCAATCAAGGGCCTGTGTGCCCAATCCATCCCTATTTGCGTTTCTTAATTATGTAGGCTATTGGCTGCATATTGCATCGTTGCAGTATCCCAGAGTTGCTAATCGTATTTGGCTACCAGGTTTTCAGAATTCGTCGAAGACCTCTGCCGACAAAAGCTTGTAGTTGGCTATGAATAGCTTCTGTTCTAAGCCAAGACTCACTTGACTAAAGTAAAATGGATAGCACATTGTATTTGTATATAGGGATTTTCATGTTTATCCACAGAAAAACAAAGTTCCAAATCTTTCGGAGGCAGCTGTGACTCTTTGACCACGTACTCCAGTTTCAATTAGGAGACAAGAGTTAAGTGAGTCACAAATTTCTCATACAGATCAATTGCAGGTTAATGCAGATCTTTACATAGTATTTTTTGTCTTATGGTGAACAATAACTAGGTGTTCCTACGGACTGGATATTATCAATAACATACTCCATGTAGCTACTTTCTGTTAAAATAGAAGAGTCTTAAAGCTTTGGCAGGTGCACATATCCAGAACAAAATGTGTTCAGGTGTCTTGAAGCTATGCACCAACCAATGGAGCCTGCTTCTTTTGCAGTGTATAAAGCCAACAGTTGTGTGGCGCTCAACAAAAAATCAGAGTCAGAGTTGATGTATCCTTCCAGCTGATAAGGACAATTGAGTTAAAAGGGAATTTGAAATGACAAAATGTGGCTTCACTTAACAAGTACGTGGTATGGCGGTTGGGTCGCTGCTCTCTGTATGTTTGTGTCTCTGTGTGTTCCTCTAATGTGTAAGAATGTGCGGTAAACTGGGGAAACAAGGGGGAAACTGCCTGTAATTGACATAGTCATTATTATGGGCATAGCGATATGTTCCTAATTGAGTCGCGTAGTGCTCTCTGAGCCTTAAAATGTTGCCATTTTTTATGAGAACCTGCGCGTGTGTTCAAAAATATTCTTATTCAATTTGTCAGGCAATTACTATGCCGACAAATGGGCAAGTGATTTGCCACAGCTGCTATTACAAAAACAAATTACAGCTCATACTAACCTCATTATCCTTGTTGTTTCGTATGCCGCGCACCAGGTCTGTTAAATTTTTATCAAACATACGCTCGAAATTTCCCTTCACTTTTTTTAACGCCATGTCGCGCGCGGTCTGCTTTTATTTATGTATGTAATATGTTTAACAAAAAAAATATTGTTGCAAAAAAAATAAAAATAAATTTAATCACAATAATATATAGTATGTTTCCATGAATAACAACAACATTAAGCGCACAAGTTGATTTCCATTTGCTCCTTAATACAGGTCAGCACCGGCAGCGGCGTGCTTTCAATATGGTTTTATTTGTTATATATATGTATGTATGTAGGTATTTGTACATATGTACTAACATATGCAAATAACATACAACACCAACTTGCTGAATAATGACTCGACCACGGATTGTTAGTATTCTTATTTGATTTCACTATTACTGTGGTTTACTTTTATTATATATTTCTCAAGTCTGGCGCACGAAATGCACAAACAAATTTTTCTTTGATGATGTCGACAGATTGTTCTGCTTCTTTGCGTTTTTGCTTTGTGTGTTATTTTTTTGCAATTGATTTTTTTTTATGTCGCTCTTTTGTAAATTTTGTTTGCTGTTGCTTTCACTGCACTGTTATTTACAGGCTGCTATTAACATTTGTATAAACTAATGCAGGTCAAAAAATTTACGAAGTAAGCGTATGAAACCAATTTGTTTGGCAAAAAATTAATTAAAAATCGGTTTCTTGTGTGTTTAGCCAAAAAAAAATATATTTTTTTTATTTTGCGCCCCCGTTGCTGCGTTGTGAGAGCGAGCGGCGGCGTACAACGCTGCTTTCAATACGATTTCTTTGGCTTTGGATGTATGAGTGACAGCTCACGAATTGACAAGTTGGCAGTAGCTTTGCGAATTGTAATTATGTGGCAGCCCCAAACAAAAGCAGTAGCAGCAGAGAGAACTAAAATGCAAAACAAGTAACAGCAAATGTTAAACGCATTTTATTAACAGCATAGGTCACTGCTAAATTGACGTTTACGATTGTTATCGATAGCTTGCAGCTGATGGCTACATTTTGAATTTGGTCATACTAAAATAGTTTGGCGCGCTTTTGAGTAGAGCACTGAGCAAGAATTTCAGAGTAAAAAGTTGTTTTTATACTATATAGCTATAATTGTAGTTTTTTGACAAACATACTTATCTGCAGATTGTTTTTACTGCTGCTTCCGCATTTTTACAGCCAGTTTACCAAAATGAAGACTCAGTGGTAGCTTTCAATAATGTTATTTTAAAAAATACGTTAAAGACAGTAGCAGGACGTTCTGAAACACAAAAAATTACTTACATTTTTAAAACATATACCGAGATTAACGTACTTTTTTAAAACTTTATTTCATTGCAATAAAAAAACAAACTTTTCGCTTTATGTACTGTTGCAGTTTATTTTAATACAAATTTTGTTGGCTGTCTACGCATGCGATCCTGACTTTAAATTGTAAAATGTATTTTTGAAATACATGTACACTCTTTCTTGCTTATAATGATTTCTCTTTTGTTGTATATTTGATTTGCGCATATTTCTTTTGTTGTTTGCTGTTTCTACCCCCCACAGTTTCATTGCCATTCAATTAGTGTTCCCCTTTAATATTTTTTTTATTATCCGATTTGCAATTGTCGTTTTTTTTGTTGCGTACTTTTTAACAAATATTTCTTAAGCTAAAAGACTACTTAGAATTAACAACATCGCATACAAACAACAAACACATAAATTATAAAAAATAGTTTTTAAAAAAAATTTTTTAAGTTATTATATACTTCGTACTTTGACTTTGCCTGTGTTGTTGCTGTGGTCATTGGTTGTAATTGGTTAAGTTTGAAAACAATTAAAATAATTCTAAATATGGAAGCAATTTCCTAATTTTTCTTTAATGCAATTTACAAAATTATACACTTTAAATTATAGTTTTGGGTTTTTTTTCTCTGGCTACATTTCAGCATTAATCGGGAAATCAAAACGAAGCCTTAACGTAGAAACAACTATGAAAGAAAATTGGGTACAACAAACGAACTTTAAGTATATTAAGTTACTTTCTATTTAAGTTTCGATTTACAAGTTTAAGTGCAGGTTTAAGTTAAGCTTATGAAGTCTGTTTAAGTAGTGCTCTGTAGATTGATTTCAGAACAATCTGTCATATTATATGATTGGGTTTATTTTATGGTATTGCTCTGAGTATGAAATTCTTTAAAAACTAAAATTGCATGTCTTCAAAGTTACTAAATTTCCCTGTAACGCTATAAATTCGGAGTCGAGCATTCGCGATCAAGAATTCTCGAAAAATAAAGGTGGAATAAATTTGGATTATCTAGCACTGGCATCGCTAGCTTAAAGACGCTGTTTGCCAAAGAAAGTCTCTATTAATTAAAGACACCGCCGATCGAATTCGGCTATAAATTCTAAGTCCCTGTTCTGTTCGAACAGGGTTTAATAGAGAACCCCATGCCCCTCCAAGGGGTTGGTTGGTTGGTTTGGGTGACGTTTAAGTGACAACATACTCAAACTCAATTAGCGCTAATGCGCCATTTTGTTACACCACTTATGGGAACCAGTGCTGTTCGGTTTACTTGAACCATCTCGATCCGTTAATAAACCTGCTGATGTCGTCTATGTTCTTTTCTGCCAAGTCACGTAGGCTTCCTAACGCGAAGCTTCCTAGTGCTCTGTGGCGTAAGGACCCCAATCGTGGGTCAGTCAGGGAATTATTATTATTAAATTTGAATTATCAAAAAAAAAATATAGATATAAAATCTAATTTAATTGTTTTTAACAACAGTTCTTAGAAACTGCTACACATACAAGTTTGTACTAAGTACAGTGAAACCAGAAGTAAAATGGCCTTATGTACATATATGCAAAGTTAAGTTAATAATGATAGGACCCGGTGGTTACATTTATAAACATTGTTGCTTACAATTATGCACGGCTGAGCTAATTTAATATTAAATTATGTCTTAAATTCTTTGAAGTAACAGTTGTAAGGATACAAGCATAGTAGGAATAATATGTACCCACTGTGGTACATAAGCCTCTTTATGCATTAAAGCCGCTAATAATCTTGATTATTTGATTGACATTTAACATCGAGAAAAGGTATGTCCTAGATGGTTTAGTTTGGCTCAAGTTTTTCTTAGACTTTTAGCAAACACAAACTAGTTGCAAACAAGGATGAACGTGTTTGTATTCATATAGCAAACTATTATGTTTTCTAAAAGCCTGTAAGAGAAACTAACTAGTAACATTGAGTTTAGTTGCATACTAGTTCTGTACATATGTAACATATATCGTGAACTAGCTAACAAAATAGACTTTTTAAGAAATTGCACTTTAAGTAAATGTTTTTTAAAGAAATCCTTTTGACTAAGATTTTATATTGATTCACCTAGGTAGGTGGTAGGTTAAGGCGGCAGTTGGGACTTAGCGTCCCAACTCACTTAGGCCAAGAACAGGCTCTTTGTGATACCGATAATGGGAGTAAGTGTTAAGTATATAGAACAGACAAGAAAAATTTGGGTTGATTCAACTAACAATGTACTTATTTTTTACTTGCCATTTTCTTACGAAAATTTTAGGCCCAGCCATACTAAACCGATTCTATAATCGTTATAGCGTTCGTTTTGATTTCCAATTTTGCATAATTCTGATTGTTTTTGCTGTTGCTTGTTTTCACTTAATACATAATATACATCATATATATATATAGCTATAATGTGCATTGCGTTTACAGCTTCAATGCCTCTGGGCCTTGTACTTAACAACTATATATATTCATCAACTGTTTTTTTTACTAGAGTTTGTTTACATACATATATATTTATATATAACATATGTTTTTCGTTAAGTGTAGTTTTGTATTTGCATGAGCTACAATTGTTTTCATAATTATTGAATTTACTATTTGTAAAAAAAAAATATATATATAAATAAACAGCTTGTTTTGATTTGTACAAAAAGATATACAAAAAAATAAACCAATAGTTTTAATTTAATTTATAACAGGATCGTGTAATAGCAAAAAACCATTTAGATACATAATTTTAAATAAACTAATTTAAAAATAGTGTAAATATAAATATGTGAAATTTGTTTAAATATTTATAATTGTATAATTACAACAGACTATGCTTATACTTAAGCTAAAATTACATTTAAAGATAGTATGTATATGATATATAACTTGAGGATTTTACATTGCAATTCTTTTGCTTTTTTTCTCCAACTCATCTATCTTTCTTTCTAGGTTTTCTGGCTTATCATTTCATTTCATTTTTGTATAACTTTTGAATTTGAAACTTGCGCTTATAATGCATGACATAATCAAATGCCTGTAAAAAATATACAAGCTCTTAACAACAAATACACAATAATAATAATAATAATGTTACAAAAAAAAACAATAGACACACATGACAAATATTCTCAATAAAAGTATTTTAATATATACAATTTCTAGATATACATATATACGGTGATCTATATATATATATATATACGCTATAGCTGTATATTTAACATAATTATAATGATGAAATATATTCGATTATGTGTCACAGCACCACCATTTTGAAGATTTTGTTGAAGTTGTTTACAATTATGCCTGTCTTTGCTTTTATTATTTTATATAGTTTTTAGTTTACTTTAGCTCAGTTTATAAGCTGCTTTTTTAGAATACGGGCTACTAGGATTGTTATTAACCAGCTCCTGAATCCTGCCCACCTGCTACCACAAACGATGCAGATGCAGATTACGCGATAACACGGATCGTACATCGTTTGTAAAACGGAGCGCGTCCAGCATGGGAAGCAGCGATAACAGTGCGGTGTCCATAGGATCGGAAAACCAACTTTTAATGGGTATGGCATTATTGGGAAAACAACGATATGCACCGGGCGAATTGTCAATTATAAATATCTATAAATAGAAAGTATTAGTTTCATTTCAATAAATTGTTTATTTATTTAAGTAGACCGACCAAGCAATCAAATGATAAATAAAACAGTAATTGAGAAGGGCTTAACGATCGATCGATCACTCGTATAAGCTTCGAATAACGTCAGAGACTAGACGTCTATCTGAGATGTTATTTTAAAGCATGCGATCGCTCATATGATATCCTAGTGTATGATTCAATGGGCCATAAGAAAACGAAACCGGGGACCAATGTTATGTCAACTTTGATGACTGTACGTTTTACTTTAGTAAAATAGAACAGATGTAATGAAAATCCCCCAGATAATACAATTTTTGCATTAACAAAGAGGTCTGTGCGTAGCTAGCAGCGTCATCATAAAAGATTTTCATAAATTGCATTTTTGATGGACGTATACAGAATATGCTTATTACAAAATTCTTTGGGACCAAAAAAAAACTTTGTAAGAAATATTTAAAATATTCAAACAAACACCAAATTAAATATATCTGTCATGTTTTGTATCAATGAGTCGAGGGTAGTGAGCATGATCAACGCAATGCCATGGACAATAAGGTTTATAGATCATATTTGGTAGACTATATCAACAAATATTGTTTCAAAGTGACAGGAAAGATAAATTATACATTAATAGAATAGAATAAAATAGAATCATCAAAAAAAAAACTCCATTCCATTTAGCATCCAAGCTGAAATCAATTACATAAATGCAGCACTTTGGTGCCTTATGGATTCTAAAGTAGACTCAGGCAACAGAAGCATTTATAGGGCTAAAAAGCCAAACAAAAACTTTCGTTGTGTGCACCAAACTTGGCCAACCATAGACAACATAGACTACAAAGATATATCTAATAGGCACAGTGACAAAGACGAGCAGCTGTTGAGTCGGTGCTCATGTGCTCAAAGGCTTTTCACAATCTTTGATGAGTTTAGCAGAAAGAGTAGAATACAAGCCCGTTCCAATTCAATTGAAGAATAACTTGGCTTCCCTGCATAGCTTATCCGGCCTTCTCAGACAGCTTTTGGTTGTTATTCATTACTCCATATACATACCCTATTCAGATCACTGCATATGGCAGACAAGTCTTTGGTATATGAGCCATAGTCAGGCGTACAGTGTTGTCTATAGTAGCGGCGTCGCAATATATTGCGGCCATTGTCCAGCTTGTCCGCAACCGCTGCGCCATAGATCTCCATGCTGGCGGTAAATACAACTAAATCGTACCATTGCGATACCTGTAAATGCAACAACAATTAATTTTTACATGATTGATGATGATCATTGCATACTTACCACATCTAAAAAGTAATCCACATGTGGTCGCTTGTGTACAAAAAATCGCACAGGATGTCGATCGATGGTGACTTTAACAGTAAAATCGTGTGGTGTACCCGGTTTGACTGTATTCCGGGGCATTGCATTGTGATGTGAATGTATTAACGTCTCATCTAGATCAAGCACCAAAGTTTTACGGTGCACTAGACTCAAGCGATGCCTCGAAACCGGTGATAATGGATACAAGTCATATTTAACCGGCTGGTACTGGATAAACTAAGGAGTTATTATATCAAATTGGATATATTTGGGTTAACATTTTCAAAACCAAGCACATAAATACAACAGTTACAACTATGTAAATAATACTAATGCTGGAATATGCTTCCGTGCAAAGTTTTAACGGTGCTGCAAAAAGTGTGCCCATATTTAAAAAAAAAAATAATTACAAATTCTGCCTCGTCGTCTTCCATTTCCAAATACTCGTCCTGTTTGAAATTTTATATATATATTCTTCAAAATGATCGTTTGCTTTATGACAATTTACGGAGTTATTATTTATTTGTTTAAAATATGTGTACTTTATTTTTCATTGTCTACTTTGTTACTTTGTGTTTGATAGTCTACGAAAAGCAATTTTCTTATTTAATGAAAATAAAAAAACGTAAAATGACGATAGTTATAATAGTTTAACCCGATAAATGTTATAAAAGAAAGTATATAATCAAAAAATTATTTTTTAATTCATAATTTAATTGTGTAAGCGAATTTCACGGCGAGTGGAATTCATTGCTTAAAACCGTGTGAATTTAATCCGCAAAACAAATAAAGTCGAAATACAGGGAAATAACTTTCCGAAAGTAAGAACCGAAACCTGCTATTATGAAAATGGCAATGCTAATTTAAAATATTTAATTAGAGGTAACATTTAAACAGTTGTGTAGGATTGAAAATTTTGAAAAGGTCGCCTTAGTGACAAGTTTTTACATTACTAGCTTAAAATTTTTAGTGTATGATCTTAACTTCCAAAACTTTATTTTAATTATCAAAACATATGTTGCATTCTGGTGTTGTGACTATGTGATCTATATGTTATATATTATATCATCTACAATCTATATCATATTCTTATAAAATTGTATTCAAAAATTTTGGAGATCGCCATTTTAGATGTGCACTGTTATATTTTTTCAACTTTTTCAAATACAAGCAGTATCCCGACGCACAAACTCAAAACCCAAAAGACTTTATAATTTATAGAAAATATTAGAACTCGACTTGAAACCTTGGTCCAAAAACGCTGACCGCCAGCCTTAAACTCAATCTCACGGCACCACCTGGCGCAACGAGGAAGAACGAAGAACACATCCAAATTGAATTGAATTTTACGAAGAAAACAATTAAAATCGTAATTTCTGCCAGAGTTTGTTATAATCGGTTTAAGAGAGATTCAAGAAGAGATATATTTTGAAATAATAATTAATATTTTGAAATAATAAGAATCTAATTTTACGAAGAAGCCGACTATCGCATACGGATGCACCACGAGCTGTACGCGCTCGATGATGACATAGCTGTTGTCCAGCGCATCACAATACAACGTCTGCGCTGGCTCGGGCTTGTCGTACATATGGATAACGATGCTTCAGCGAACAAGGTATTCGAAGCGAAAGCAGACGAAGGAAGACGAAGGAGACGACCACGACTCCGATGGAAAGATCAAGTGGAGGAAAACCTATCCTCCCTTGGTATTTCTAATTGGAGAAGGCGCGCGCAAAGCAGAGATGCCTGGCGAGAGCTGTTGTGGACGGCCGTAACCCGAGAACGGGTTGTTATGGCCACACAATGACAATGAATGAATTTTACGAAGAGTCCTCTCTTCGAGCCTCGTTTTAGCCAGAGTAAATACTAATCGGTTGTTTAGAGAATCAAGGAGAGATTGTTTGGTTTTAAAAAAAAAAACCGTCATTACTTTGAAATAATAATAGTCTATTTATTTTGTACTCGCAGCCAGCCAGGGGTTTACCCCTATCGTCATCATAACCATCCTTAAAAGAAGCACACAAATCCCTTAGATGGAGTTACATGAAAAAATAAATGAACTAGTTCTAAAATATATTTATGACGAGGTGCTTCCCAAACTTAATGAACCAAAAGAAACGTTGTTGGAGAATCCCTGCTTCAAACTGTTGATTGACGAAAAAATTTTTGTCAAAAGCCCGGGGTGCTACACTCTATCAAAAGTCCTGCTCTAAATCTATGATAGTAACACTTTTTGGAACTACTCTGTAAAAATAGATACTATAGATTTAATTTCTTTTAATGACAATTGGTAATCAAGAGAAGTATTCATTATTTTTAACAAAATGGAAGAGCCTTAATAGCCTCATTCAAGAGCTTTAACGAGATCTATGTTCAGCTATCTAGTAACTATACTCGGAACAATATTTTTAAAACAGTTTAAGAATGCCAAAAGAAATCTAAGTATATTTTTTTTTAGTAGTGAACCGAACCAGTAGCGTAGATTTAAGACTAATACCTAAATATCTATAAAAAAATTGTAGCCGTCAGTAACAAAAATTATAGGTTAACTTGGTGAGTGTTATTTAAAAAAATATTAAAAGCATGGAAAAGCCTTAGGAACTTGTTTTATCAATAAGGCTTTTATCGATAATTGTAGCCTTTGAGTAGCTGTCTGAGTTTATCTATAAAGCTCTAGTGGATTTAATCATTAGAAAAAGCGACTTCATTTTGCAAACAAATTACTTAGGCCCACAAAAACATAACATACATATGTAAGAATTTAAGTGACCGGATTTATAGAAATAAATAAAAGATCAAAGGCTCTGAGATAAACTCCAAAAACTTCCTACTTTTTTTTTAAACACTTTTGTGGTCGCAAAATCTCAATCCGAGACCCAAGAACTCCTAGCACATCAGGGTATTGAGATAACCTATAAAGATATGCAACCATATCAAGAATTCTACATCAAGTATAATGTATCAAGATTTCAAGAACAAAAACCTCTTGAGTTTCTTCAACGATACAAAAATACAAAGTTTTGGAGAGTATCTACATCAAATAATACAAAAACAAAAAGGAAACGCCGCTACTGATGCAAACACAACTAAATATAATATGTAGAGAACATTTGGGGTGCACATAGTCATGATGATAGAGCATTAAACGTTGATAAGGAATCTAAACTCTTTACATTGAGCAAAAAAAAATATAACAAAAATTTTGATAAATCACTGAAGGGGCCAATCAACTTGTTGTTTCTATCAGCTATATGAATATTTCCAAAGATATATATGTACATTCTGTACACGTGTGTGGAAATGTACTAAATGTACATGAACTAGTAAATAAGCATAATATTTAATCGTATCTTACTTTTATTGCTATTGTTAATCGAAGGTCGCACTAAAAGCTTGCCGCCTCCGATAACCGCAAATAGTACATAAATAAATATGTATTAACTGGAGGGGGGCCTGTGGTATCATTACGCATGTACATAATCTTGGGTACATAATGTACTTTTAGAAGTTTGCATTTTGCTGCGGGGGTTTGTCCAGATGTAGTTCGCTATCTATTAATAGCGCGTTAAATATGTAAGCTATAAGTTTGAGCAGAATGTTGGAACGGATGCAAAGGGGTATCCCGACTATAATAGAAAAAGATTAAAGAATTTGGTTGGACGTTTGTATTGTGCAGAATAGAAAGCTCTATATAATAATAAATAAAGCAGAAGACGCACTTTTGATGATGATAGCTTTTGACTATCGCAACTTCCAAGCGGCAAGTGTAGGATTACGCTAATGATAGATAAGGCGGCACTGCCAGCAGGTTTCAAGTCATCATTACGACTAAGAAAACTTAACCAGTTCCAGAGAAACCTGTTCTTTAAGAACTTAAGTTTTTTCTAAGCGTTGCAGAAAGATTTTCCTCAATGGGGTTAGGAGCTATTTATGACTTTTGCACAGAACATTTACCTTTAACAAAAAACGGTCAAAAATGAGTTATCGCAAATGGAAGTTTGGGTTTGAAAAAAATCAAAGCGAAAAAGAGTGCTTTGTATGAATGTGCAAGTGTAGGGAGACAGATGTCAAAGTGACTCTGAAGCATCTCATTTGCCACTGCCCCGCCCTATGTATGAACATCGGGACTCAAATATCGAGGAAAACCCTGGCTTACCTTACTGGAAGAGCTCAAAAGCTCATGGCGTTCGCGTATACTAGAGGACTAACGTGCAATGGACACCAGCCACATCATCCGGTACCACTAAGGACTATCTAGTCTATGTGTGACTCCCCCAGCGATCACCCGGTGCTACCTAACCTAATATGTATTTTGGAAAATGTTTTCCATTTTCGTTTTCGCATGCTCCTGAATCCGCATTTCAAAATAAGTTCAAATAATTATCAATAAATATGTAGCTTAAAATTGGCATAAATTTACTCAAAGAATATTAAAATTATATTCCGTTTTTTACTCACGTTGTCTGGATTAAATAAAAGAATAGCCGGATCTGAGACAAGTTGCTTTTGAATAGGAATCAAAATATAAAATGGACTATAAAAATTTTGTGGTACTAAAGCGTACGTATTTTGGCGAATTAATAAAATATTCATGTTCGGAAAGCAGATTTTCTTTTAAGGAAATTCTTAAGCGTCCTGCTATTTTGTTAAAATTTGTATACTTAGTGACTTTTCTTTATTGTCAAAACGCAGGCCAGCTCTAGAATTTTTGCAATCTCTAGTTTGAAACTTATCGATAATTTTTGCAAAAAGGTATAAAGTTTGGCGTTCGAGTTTCAGATAAAAATTAAGTGCGTAAATTTCGGTGTAATTTACAAAAATAAAACTACGATTTACAAATTCGAAACAAGTTGGCAGTGCTATTTAAACTGTAGCTCGCGTAGGTTGTGAAAAAAAAGGATTATCATTATTTTTTGTGTAAGAAATTAAGAAGGTTAAAATTTTAAATAGAAGTACAAAATAATTTAATAAGTGAAGTGATGAAAAAATCTAGCGTAAAACGGATTCGAGACAATTCGGAGGCGGTAACTATGCAAAAAAAAGGGTTAACTGCGGGATACTGCAGGGCCGGATAAAAGACAAGTTGCTTCTGAATAGAAAGCAGAATATTTCTGTCATAAAATGGACTACAAAAATTTTGTGGTACCAAAGCGTATGTATTTTGGCGATTGAATAACAAATTCATGTCTAGAAGCAGTTTTTTTTCCAGAAAATTCTTAAATGGTCAGCTATTTTGTTAAAAGTTATATACATATGTCACTGAATTTTCTTTATTGCCAAAACGCAGGCCAGCTCTAGAATTTTTGCAATCTCTAGTTTGGAACTTATCGATAAATTTCGGTAAAAAATTTTAAAGTTTGGCGTGCGAGTTTCAGATAACAATTAAGTGCGTAAATTTCTGTGTGAATTACAAAAAATAAAACTACGATTTACAAATTCGAAACAAGTTAGCAGTGCTATTTAAACTCTAACTCGCATAGGCTGCGAAAAAAAAGGATTATCATTAGTTTTTGTGTAAGAAAGTGAGAAGGTTAAAATTTCGAATTGAAGTAAAAAATAATTTAATAAGTGATTAAGTGTAACAACAAAAAAACTAGCATAAAACGGATTCGAGACAATTTGGAGGCGCTATCTAAAAAAGAGTTAACTGCGAGATACTGCAGGGCATGTGCTGCGTGCATTTTATTCACAAGTTTACAAGTATATATACTAACACACAGACAACTTCACACGTACGTATATATTTACATAAATTGTAGTTAATTGTATCTTTTATATATTATTACTTACGGCTCGCACTTGTCGATTGAACATGAAACAAATGCATGTCCAGACTTTTGACAGCAGCAAAAGCAGTGCATGGAATTTCATTTGCAGCAACGAAATCATTGGTAAGAAGTTCTCTTCTTACCAATCAGGCAGCAGGCAGCAGCAACAACAATAAATGTATGTTCCTTAAGTAAAGTATTCCTTAGCTAATGGGGTGTTTAGCAGTTTACTACTAGTCCGTCCCCGTCCAGAGTGTTCAATACTGAAGTTAAGTTTTGTTTCAGGCTGCTACGTTGTCTGGTTTTGCTAGCTGCTCATTTACATGCATGCCAGATCTAGAACTTTGTTGGTGGATCTCTTTTTGATGTTACGACGACAACAATAACAGCAAAAAAAAAAAATTCAAATAAAATAATGCCGGCAACAGTATTGTTGTTGTTGTTGTTACTGCTGCTGTGGGCTTTTGATAAGACGCGCGTATAGACGGCAGCTGCTCAGCCTGCGCACGTGTATGTGTGAGTGGTGTGTGGTTGTGTGCGTGTATGCAGTATTACTTGAGTTTAAAAGAAATGTTACTTTTTATTTGTTGAAAATATTTATTGCTGTTTTTTGTTGTTTTTTATTTTTTTTGCTCGTTCTTATATGATGTGCTGCACAATTCGCAACAATATATACAACACACACACATGTATACACTTGGCTATTTTGGAGTATCCAAGCCCAAAGGTACAAAATCGATAGATGGCAAAGTGTACAATGCTTTTTGCAGGCTCTGCGTAGCTTAATGAAATGTTTATAAACTTTTTATAGCTGAACAACGACACTCATAATAATATTAACAATTGCGATATCTAGTTTTTAGTTACGGGCGCGCGCTTTTGACTTTATAACACTTTCGGCGCCTTTTTTCTTTTGGCCTGGGTTGGTGTGTGTGTGTCTTGCGTGTTGTTGTTGGGCTAGCCTTAGCCAAGGCTTAGTTGGAACTTAGTTTAGTTAGTTTACGCTACTTTTTTTTTTGTTGTTGTTGCTTCTATTGCTGCTTTATAATAGTTCAACGTGTCGCTATGCTGTTGTTGTTGTTGCGATTTTATGTTGTGCCTTAATGTTGTTGTTTTACAAGTTAGCAAACTTGTATTAGCGCGTTCTCTGACCGAAAACTTGAGTGTTTATAGAGCGGCTTAAAAATTTTTATATTTTTTTATATTAATTCAGTAGGCATTAGACCGCACAGTTTTGCAAATATGCATATACAACTTATTGTAACAAGCTGAAATATGCAATGTTTTATGTATATATACACGAGTTGTGGTTTGGCCGCGTTTGCGGCAAATTAATATTGCACTTTGACACTGGTATTTAGTAATTTGGTGTTGTATAAAATATTTAAGGCTATTAATATTTATATTTTGCCTGCCAATTGCTACCTAGCATTAATTATATAAATATGGTTATCCGTGTTTTTGCTTTTGTTTAATAAATCACACATACATACAACACACACTTTAATCAATTTGGCCAAAAGCCAGCCAAAAAATAAATTGTGAAATGAGCGATTGTCCAAATGACATGTAGTGTCATCGAGTACGATAAACCAACTAGCCGGCTTGTTAGTCAAGTTATCGTTGTATTTTTTTGCCTTATTTGCTAATTTGGTAACAAACAAAGTATGTTTTGTTTAGTGCAGCGTTATAAGTGCATAAGTTTTATGCATGCTTGTTGGTAAAACGCTTACTAAATTTATTTATTAAACACATTTCTACTTAGATCTTACTATGTGGCAGCCATATTAGGCAGCTGTACAACGTTACAACGGCTTGAAACATGCAACAATTGTATATGCTGCTAAACCTACAATAACTATTTAACCTAATTTAAATATAAGTTTTAATTTTATTTATTTATTTATTTCAGCGCTACGTGTTAATAAATACATTTTACTACATTAAATCGCGAAACACATAATAACACGCGACATCATACAGTGTCTGAACGTGTAGCTGCATTTAAGGTTGACGCACCGATTACTCGTGGCGGCTGTAATCGTTTGAGCGTCTCGCTCGTCGTTCTTTGCAATTTGCGAAAGTGAAAAATTATGCAGACTCGGGAAAATACTTCCTTTAACTAAGCGCAAGCTAAATTTTAAGTAAACGCCGGTCCATTTGTTAGTGTTTAGTCATATGCTTATTGCATACTGCATATATAAACTACACAATAAAGACATTAAATATTTTCATAGGATTGTGTGTATGTGTTTGGTGCGGCTGCGGTGAATGTAAAAAAAGCCGCACTGCAAAAAAAAACCTGAGGCGTTGACTTTGCTCGTTGTAGAGTTGGTGGAGTTTTTCATTTTTTTTTGCTGTTTAGTGAAAACGAAAAATTTATATATTGTGAAGTCGGACATTTGCTTATTGCCGACTTGCAAGCTTGGATTAATCATATTTTTTTCACCACCGTTTTATAATAACCGCTAAAATTGTGGAAAAACAGGAGAAAACTCCCAAGCGGAAGAAGAAGGCTGCAGCCAGTAAAATGTCTGCAGTTTATTCTCCGCAACCGCCGCAGCAGCAGCAACCGCCACAGGGCCCACCAGGCTCTGTGCAGTTGCCGCCGCCACAGGCACCACCGAACCCGGTTTCGATGCAGCAGCAACAACAGCAGCAGCAACAACCGCCCGGCTCAATTGGTGCCGGCCCCGGACCGGGCGGTGGACATGGAGTCGGTGTGCCACCAGGCGGCCTTCAATCCGTTGGTGTCGGCGGTGTTGGACCCATGGGTGGTCCCATGCAACGTGGCGGTCCACCAATGGGCGCTGGACCGCCAGGCGGTGGAGTCGGTGGAGGGCCCACGGGTCTGGGTGGCGGCGGCATGATGAGCAATCCAGGCAACGCTCAGCGAGTCGGTGGCATTCCACCACAACTAAACTCAGCCCAAATCCAAAAGATGCTGGACGATAATTATGGCTTCATTCAAACCATACAGGACTTTCAGAACATGGGCAAGCCCCAAGACTGCATGACGTATCATGTAGCACTGCATCGAAATCTCGTATATTTAGCGCAGCTGGCAGATCCCGCCATGAACATCTCCCAAATACTACCTGTACGTCTTTCAAAATAAATTTTCTAAATCAGATTGAGCTTACTTTTGGTTTTTGTTTTTTTGCACTCTACAGCCACCGCACATTCTGCAATCCCAGGCCATGCAGCATGGTAATCAACCGCCGCCACCATCACCACATGGCATGCTCGGCGGACCACCACAACAGCAGCAACAACAACAAGGTGGACCACCAGGTAGCATAATACAATCGCAAATGGGTGGCGGTATGCCTCCGATGCAGCAGCATGGTGGCGATAATAGTGGCGGTAGTGTACAAATGCCGCCTTATGCCAATCAGCAACAACCCACACATCCCAACATGCCACCCAATGCCCAACAGCAATCTCAACAGCAGGGTGGTCAGGTGCAGCAGCCGTCTCAAGTTAGCCAGGCGGGACCTCAGTCGCAGCAGCAACAGCATCAACAAGGACCCTATCGCGGCAATGCTCAGGGTGGTCTGCCCAACGCACAGCCTGGCGGTGGTCAACCCCAAGGTGGTCCCAATACTGCGCCCAGTAAGTGTAATGTGTGCCGCTGACTGGCTCTTTCATACAATGGAATTTATTTAAATATCTATCCTCTCGTGTTCATCATATAGATCAGCAGCGTCCAAACAACGGCCCCCTAACACCAGGTCAGAACCAGGCGCAACAACAGCAGACCCAACAGCAACAGCAAGGGCCAAATCAACAGCCACAACAACAGCAGCAGCCACAGCAAGGTCCACTGCCACCACAGACACAATACCGCGTCAGCTACCAGCAACAACAGCACGGTCACTATCCGGGTTATCCGCCACAGTCGCAACCACAATATCAGCCGCAGGGCGCCTACCCATACGGTCCTCCAACACAGGGCTATGGCCCGCCACCACCAAATGCACAAGCTGGCTATCATCACGCAGGCATGCCACCCACATCAACCGCAGGTGCTGGAGGTCAAGGTGTACACAGCTATCAGCCAAGCACAGCTGGTGGTCAGCAGGCGCCACCCCCAGGAGCTTATCCACCACCTCCGCCTAACAATCAGCAGGTACCACCAGGACAGCAGCCACCGCCAACGCAAATGTATGGGCCTCCGCCAACAGGCGGTGGCCCTGGTCAGCCAGGACCGCCACAAAATGTAGTACCCAATCAATATGGACCACCGCCACCACAAAACGCCACAGGCGGACCTCCTCCAATGGGCTATGCAGGCTATCCGCCCAATCAATATGGACCGAGCGCCGCTGGCGGTGCACCGCCAGGCAACTATGGCCCACCACCGCCCTCAAGCAATGCTCAATCGCCGTATCAAGCATATCAACAGCAGGGCGCAAGTGGCGCACCAGGAGGCTATCCAGGACAGCCACCGCCGAATGCGCAACAAGCAGCCAGCAGTGTGGCCGGAGGTAATGCTGGTCCGCCGCCACCAGGCAGTTATAGCACTGCGCCGAGCCAAACGCCGCCTCCGCAACAGGCACCCAATCAGCAGCAGCCGGGCTCATCAAACGTAAACAATCCAAATGTGCCCAATGCACCGCAGTCAACGCCATCGCCTAGCTCAGTGACAATGTCTGCGGTCAATGTGCCGCCCAATCAGCAAGCTCCTGGCGCAGGCGCTCAACAACAAGGCCAATACGCGCCACCGCCGCAGCAACAGCAAGGACAGCAGCTAGGCGCAGTGGTATCGGGCGTAACGCCATTGTCTACTCAACAGCAGCCAACATACTCATCGCCGCCCACAAGTGTTGCAGGCGGTGGCGTAGGCCATGGTGCGCCCTATGGTGGCCCACAGCCACAACAGCAGCAACAACAACAACAGGGCGGTCCACCACCGCCGCAGCAACAACAACAACAGGGCGGTCCACCAACTGGGCCACCAAATACAACGGCGCCGCCACCGCCAAATGGCTCTGCGCCGCCGATGCCGCCAAATCAATATCAACCAGCACCTGGTTCACAGCCATATGGTGGACCGCCGCCACCACAGGCCTATGGACCGCCGCTACCAGGCAGTGCGTACCCCGGTCATGGCTATCATCAGCCACCGCAGACAGCCGGTTATGCGCAATATCCGCCATCGCAAGGCTATCAAGGCTATAGGCCGGCTGGCGCGCAAATGCCTGCACCGGGCGGACCACAAGGTCCACCGCCCGCCGGAGCCTATGCCTATTATGGGAATCAGCCGCAACAGTGAGACGCGGCCAGTGGGTCAGCCGGGCTGCGGCTCGGCCGGCCTCGTGGACAACAGCAGCATCTTGGTGTGCGTCTGTTGTAAATTTTTGTACATGTCTATGTGCTACTACGAATATCTCATGTGACCACGCCAACACCTTGATTGTGTTAATCACACGCCGCAAAATTTAGTAACCGAGCCGAATCATCTCCAGACTTTAAGCGATGGCAAAAAAGATATAAATAAGAGAGCTCTAATTAGCTATTTGCCTGCTCAAAAGGATAGCCTAATAGGGATCACTTGTGATCTTAAACTGAATCAGGAATTTCGGAAATATGTGCACGTGTGTGATTAGAGATGCTTATTGGCAAGGTTTTAATGCTGTGTTTACCTTACCCTAACATGATGACAAATCTTAGTTAGGATCGTCTCCAATTTGTTTTCCTCAAAGCTACAAAACACATTGAAACAAATTTTGACAATATGCTTAAAAACTTACTGGAAAGTTGGAATAAAGATTTAAAAATAGTAAACACAGCTAGATAAAATCATTACGCTCACTAAACTTTAGTATTAGTTATATATTTTAAATACAAAAGCAAAGAAAAATAACGAACTCTTAAAGTAGCAATGATTATAATTCTAAAAACTGTCTTTAAAATTAAACAAATATTTTTTTTTTATTATAAAAAAAAATAGTTAATTGCTTGTTCTAAATATTGCTGTCCTGTTAATGTTCACATATTTATTTTTATAGTTTTGTGTAAAAATAATATGTAATATTTCAATTGCGTGTTCTTTTCAATTTGTTTAGACTGTAGTTGTATTTTTTTTTTACTCAATTTAGCTTATATATTTTAAACTATACTTAAAATAATAAAAAAAAAAAAACAAAAACGTAACGTATAAAGTCGAAGTAACTATTTAACTTGAAAGAAAGCAAAGGCATCAATCAAGTTTAAATTTAGAATATAGATATATATAATATAATAATAATGATTAATTATTGTGAAAAATAAGAAATGCATATTCCATAAAATTATTTTACCAAAGAGTGAGACAGCACAAAAAGGCTTACTGTCTCGCTCTAACGCACACTGCTAAATGTAGTAAAATTTAAGATTTAATCTATTCTTTGGTTGAACAGATATAGAATGAGCAATGGTTGGGGCGGGGGGGTGCAAACAAATGCGAATACAAGAAACTATAAATAAAGATAGCATTTTAAAGCGATTTATTAAAATAATAATTATATTGATAGTTTATTAATACTTGTAACTTTATTTAAGCAAATGCTTACAACTATTATTTAATACCAATATACATAATATTATAAATACATAAAAGAACAAAATTTAAATCGTTGGGGGCAACCCAAATGAAACTCATTGAATACATTCAATAAAAATTCAAGACATAAAAATATATATTTTATTTCTGCAGCATATCAGTTCTTAAGTCAACTTGTCGAACCAAATTGTGCTTGTTACCATTTTCAGATAACAATCTTAGTCTGCTATTTATAAAATTATTGGACAAATATTTGGCTAAGCGTGACCATAGCTTAATAAAATAGAATTAAAACAAAGATGCCAAACTTTGGAATACGTTGTATGCGTTTAATGGAATTGATATCACATGTCCGCCGATCTTTCAGCTTCATCATCGACATTGCCTGCCGTCGTCGTCGTCTCTGTTGTTGTATCCACCTGTTCGGATGTATCTGATTTATGGCCCCTTATCGCCTGCCAAATCTTGCCCAGAAAATGACGTGGTATACTTGTACTGGGCTCCACCACAATCAACTTGGTGGCCACACTGTGTATGGGCCCAAAGGCCAGCGCCACCACAGTGCAAGCCAAGCATATCACATTATAGGGCATGCTAAAGTCTGGTGTAGGCAGCGATACAATTAATGCCTCGGTGCGTATAGTCAGGGTATAGGCAGCACGTGAGGCATTAAACGAATCAGCAAAAAGATGCCCCTCCACTGGCAGTGCTGTATAGTTACGGCCCGTGGGCAATTGAGTGCTTATGACGGCGGCGCCAATGTAATGTCCATGATTAGCATCCGGCGGATACTCCAACCACTTGAGCAGCAAATAGTTAACCTCAATGGTTATGCGTGCTGTGCTGCGCGGCGGCAGCATAAAACCAATTTCCAAATGGGTAGGCGAAGTGCGCTGTTTACCTGGTGAATAGTGTAGCAGTTTATAGGGCAATTCCTCTTGGTCGTACTCATGTTGTCGGCTGCTCTTGCAGCGAATGCGCAAGGTGTGCAAATAGGTGTGCACATACCAGGGCACCATCTCTTGCAATAATACAGGTAAGGGTTCGTAATGTGTATTGGTTAGCTCGGTGGCAATGCGGCCACGTTCCTGGCCATTGCCCAGTAGATAGCGATGTGCATATAAAGGCGGTGCTGCATTCGCAGCTGCCAAACCGCGCAATTCACGCGATTCACCTTTTGTCGCTAGCCAGGCTATGTTGAACAGGCGCTCACTCATGTCTTGGAACTGCTGCTGTATATCGTACACCCCGTAGACTGTGCTGTATCCACCACGCGTTGTAGTCAATTCTTCGTGGGGTGGTGGCGTCAGCTGAAATCGCTGGCCTTGTTCGTTACGCTGTACATAGATTTTGCTACTACTAGCCAGTTCACAGTAACCATTGAGGCCCATGCCAAAAAGACGTCGCAGTGAAAAGTCAATGCTAGATTGCTCCAACAGCTTTAAGTCGTATACCAGATTAGCGGTTTGTGTTAGTTCAACGATGCAGTCGTCTTTGGTCTTTGACTGCGGGTTGCACAATGTGCGCATCTTTAGCCCCAGCGAATGATATTTTGTATTGTGCACATAGCCGGAATTGAGCAACGAGGCAAAACCTGAAGCACTGCCGCAAGGCAGCAACTTCTTCCAGGGCGTTAGATTTTCTGTGCATACAATTTCACGCGGCAACGTTGCGTATCGTATAAAATTGTTGGGCTTGCTACCGTTTATGGTTGGAGCGTTCATGAATTGTGGACGGAATGTATGGGTGGGCGATATGCTATTGGTGCTATCAACAAAGTTCAGCGAAGCGCACAGTATGCCTGAAAATACATTGGCCAGTTGATTCCATTGCTTGTCCACGATGTCGTCTGTTAAATCTGCGCCATTAAACCAAGCCCAGGCTTCAGCGCCACCCGTCGCTTCAACAATAGGATAGCCCCAGGTCTCATAACGCCATAGACCCTGCGTAAGGCTGATATGCAGTTCTTTGACATCATAGGTTTGCAGTATTTCCGCAATGACGCGCGGTGTTAGCTGTGTGTGATGCACTGCCGAGTATTTAAATGAAGTGAAATTGGCGCACAATATATAAGCTCATTAAAACTTACAATTATCGGAGGCGCCGTAATGCCAGCTTGTTGTGAACTGAAAATACGTGTTTACATGATCGCCGGCAAGCGGACGCACCACTAGTTCTTCGTGAAACTCTTCTCGGGGATTGTTGAGGGGTTGTAAAGCTGCGCTAGCAACAACAAATAGGCCGAAGAGAAGCCGCGCCAGCAGCATTTGTGATGTGAGGTACATCTTGGGGCGGCAACAATTTATAAATAGTTACGCATTAATTGGTGCTTTGAAATGGTAAGTTGAAATCTAATTAAAAGTAAATTTATTTTTGACAGCCGCAGCAGTTTTGACAATTCAGCTGAGTGACAGCTGCAGGACAGTGTTGTTAAGTGCTTAAAGTCCAAGTGTGCTAAAATGCGCACAGACATAACACACAACAGATAGTGTGCTACCTACTAACAAAATATGGCAATTAAAACACAAATTTAATGTTTTATATGAAATTTATTTGTAAAAAAATATTCATTTACTAAAACTACATTAGATTATCTTAAAGCTTAACGTTTAATACTAGTTAGATGTTCATTGAATACGATACATGTATATTAACAGTGTTGTAAACACATGATTGTGACGTACGATATACAACACTGGCAACGCCAGCAATGTCTGACAGCAGCGGAGAGAGTAGCTTTGTCATTTGTCACAAACAAATACTTCACGAGACAGTGAAGACGTACGTGCGTGCTCAAACTGTGCTCTCAGAATTTATTTTTTGGTCATTTCTGCTGGTAAACAAATTAATATATAAAATTTAAATACTAAAAATCACATAAATAAATTAAATAAAGCCGTAATAACTAATTAAAAAATACAAAAGTATAAAAAATAACAATTTATGCAAATTTCAGGCAGTTTTACTACTTATAGTAGTTGGCGCAGCAGCAAGCAAATAAATTAAATTACACATTGTCGCGCACATAGAAGAAAATGTTTTTTTTTTGGCTGTCTTGTTTAGCCTTATAAGTACAAAAAACAAAGCAGAGCTAAATGAAAATTATAGACTATTTTTTTTAGCTAATTTGTTACTCATTGCAACAATTTTATAGAGCTATAGAAATATTTATTTTAAAACAATTTAACACAACACTGCAACTTCAATACTATAATTAGGTTGTTATATCCATCCGCCCAGTCAAAAAATAGTAGTATTAATCAACATTTTTGCAACTAGCAGATACCATACCAAAATGCAAAATAACGTTTTTTTCCTATACAATTGAAAAAGAAATTCGCGGAAGCACGACGACGGTGAAGAAAGATTTTTACTCGCGTCGCGGTATACTTCAACTGTTTTTGAACTTTTATTGCGTTGCTACAGAGCAAGAGCGCCAACTACAAAAGTCGCAAAGCAGCGGCTACAAAAACAACAAGTAAAACGGGGAAAACGTGTGTGCACAGGGAGAGAGAGAGAGAGAACGTTAGCGAGTGAGTGTCGTTGTGTAGTCGTCGCGTCGTACTCACGCGCGTACTGTGCGCGCTTTTCGTTCATGTACATCGCCGTCGCCGTAAACTCGCACACTAACTGCCATTGTGTGTTCTCAGCAACTCTGGGCAGACGACATAGACGGTTTTGTCGCCACCAACGTCTGGCGCTCTGGCTACAGTATATTGAAAAAGTTTTGGCACAGCCGTAATGTTTTTCATTTACTAAATAACAACTATGAAAAAAAGTGAATTAGTCGGTATCTGGATAAACTGCCATGCTTTATAGCAAGTTTTTTCTACAAAATTATTCGTCAAACAATTGCCTATGTTCAAAACTATAATTGATGGTTCTACCTTATATGGCATTATATCCAATTATTATAGATTTGTAATTTGCATCAAATAGTTCTTCCGCATAATATAGGTATGGTAACTCTAGTCATATAGAGAAAAGTGGCAAGTCATCATCATTGTAGTTATTTATAACATCCCTTAACGCAGTCGGTACATAAATAGACAATATAATTGTACACTGTCGAATCAAGGTTTTTTTTAGTGTAGTTGCCTGTGATAGACTTTTTTGGCGCACTGTTTAAGTGTGTGTCGTTGTCGCTTTGTTCGTTGTAGCTGCCTCAATGATTTTCGCCGCGTTTCTCGAAGTTTTTTTGTCGCCGCCGTCGTCGTCGTTGTTCGTGGTTGTCGGTCGTCGTCGTTGTCGCGTAGTTTGCTTGCTGCTGCTTGTTACTACTACTACTGATTGATTATCTCACTAGTCACTAGCCCAATTATTGTTTAATTATTCCGACTGCTGCTTTTGCATATTTTGTTAAAATTATATTTGTTTATTTAGCAAAAAAATAAATACAAAACACAGAAAAAATCCCCCACAAAGTTGCAGACAAACAAACACAATATACAAACATACTTTTGCATACATAAAAAAACGAGCGTATATACAAACCATGCACATCTATGATAACTAAAAATAAAATAATAATTATAACAAATAAAAAAACCTTTAAAATCAAACAATATCAACAGCAACAACAAATACACAAAAAAAGAAAAATAGAAAAAGAAAAAAAAAAGAAAAGTGGTGTTCAAGCAAAAGTAGCGGAAAGTTCGCATTCTTCTTTACTCGTCGTCCGTCGTCGACTCATCTCTGCGCTTGCCTTGCTGTCGGCATTGTTCGCCCAAGAACGTAACAGTCATTATTGTTGCCGTTGACGTCGTTGTTGTCCGCTAGCGAGAGCGGAAGCAGAGACCTGGCAAAGGCGCAAAGCGTCGCAGAGAGATAGAGAGTAACAAGCACATAACGTCGCGACCTACTAAAAAAAAAGGTGATTTTTTTTTTACATTTTATTTACTTTAATTTTCTTTCTTTTTTTTATTAAATAGTTTATGTATAAATGTAACTGTAGGCTAACTATTTTGTAAGTTAATTTTTAAGCGTAGACAAAAAAAAAATTGGCATAAAATAACGCAATTTAGCGTAAGACAAAAGTCGCTCAAAAACATGCACACAAATGTACTATGTGTGTATGGACATATTTACTAGCCAAGTGCATATAATTAAAACAGCCAGCTACAACAAATAATTATATACAATATTTAAATAATTTTTACATGCTAAAAAGAAAATCAAAGTAAAATAAACGTAATTTTCATTGCCTTTTACAACAAAGAAAACCAAAAAAAAAGCAGTACATTTTTTCTTCGCTCTCTAAAACTCTTACTACTTCCTTTCTCTCACTAGCAAAATGGGAGCGCATGAGCGTCTGCCCTCTCTTCGCCGTCGTTCGTTTCTTAATTTCATAACTAGTTTGTCGCTTTTGGCCCTGGCAGCAATTTTGCTCTCGTAATATTTTATATACAATGTATTTATTATTAGTTTTAGCGCATCTATAAAAATCGGCCAAAATTAAAATCAAAAATTCACACAAAAGAAAAATTGGTATTGCAATTTTCAACACTTCCACCAAATGGCATTGTACATATACATGTATAAGCGCTCTCTCTCTCTGTCCCTGTGTCAATGAGTGTGTGGTGTGTGATTTTCGTGCTCAAATGTTGTTTTGTAGCGCCGCCGTGCCAATACAGCAGTGCAGTATGTGTGTGCTCACTTTGCTTTTCTTTGCCTTGAACTGTCGTCTGATAGTGTGACGGCGGCAGAGTCATCATGCCGTGTCGCTCACACCCAACTAGGCACATGTGTGCCGCCTTATATATTAACTTACTACAAGCATTAACTAAAAAACGTTACACCGGTAAATTGTGCTGCACATAATGTGTAAATCTTCTTCGTCGTCACTCTGTCTGCATGTACATATTATGTATTAGTCTATGTACATTATGTATTATGCCTATGTTCAACTAAGAGTGCATGATTTGGTCTATGGAGGTGGCGGCAGCGACTTCAAGGGCATTCAACCAAAAGCATGGGCGGCCAATTTATCCTTGCAAGATGACGTCAGCCCCACCAGACAACAACAGCAGCAGCTACAGCGCAATAAGTTTTATATACACACATATGTATGTACGTACATACATATGTATATGAAATCTACATCATCGTCGCATTCCTCAAACAATTTCGTATTTTTTAATGGGGGAAAAATAGCCAAAGCTCTAAAGCACAGCGCGCATTGTGGCAAATATGTACATTCATATGTATGTATTGATGTGCGCGTGCAGTGACACAAACGTACTTCGTACGTTGTACCGCCAACAACGACGACGACAGACAGACGCGCCGCCGCTCGCATGGCAACGCGCTGCCGCCGTGCCGCCATCATTGCCGCACACGCACACACTCTCAAACGCAGCACACAGAAGACCAACAACGCCGCTTGGCGTTGACCCAGCTTATTTTTTTTCGCTGGGGCCTCTGCCTGCGTTTTCGAGCTAAACGCTCGGGCCGTGCTGACGGCAGACTGAATGTTTCCATACATTCGAAATTTCAACGAACTTCGTTGTATCGTTGCCAAAGCGCCGCTGCTGCTGCCGTCGTCGTCATTGTCGCTTGACATCAAATTCGCCGTGCTCTCTCTGTCTCTCACAATCTTTTGTAGCCGCGGCGACTTACAAAGCGACAAATTTTTTATTTCAGCGACTAATGCTACTATTGTCGGTCGACTGCTTATGCGTTGATCTCTCTCTTTCTCTGTTGTCTGCTGTTCGTTAGGAGAGTTAGGACGCAAAGAAGTTGCGTTTATTTTTGCTAATTTCTATTGAACTTAATAAATTAATGTTATTAAACTGGCACATTTACATATAGTATGTGTATGTACGTACATAGGCGCTAACTAAGCGCTAGTATATGCTACGCATAGGCATGTATAAATGTGTGTGTGTGCGTGTTTGCTTCCGCTGCTGTATATAGTATATATTATATACAGTGGCTTACAGTTAAACTTGTACAAGAAATGTTTAAAACTTTCAGTACTGTAACAGCATAATTTATGCGGCTTTTAAATGTTTAAAAATTACATCATTTGTTTTAGGGCTGTGCAAAATTATGTAAAAAAAGCAAGTTTTTTTAACGCTTGCTTTTATTTTAACATACATACAAACATGTACATATGTATGTATCTGCTGCTTGTGTCAATTTTCATAGTGATGTAATAGATTTTTTTTTTGAGGTGAGGCTTCTTTTTTCAGCACGTTTTGCAGTTCTAGTTAAAAGAGGTCAGGCCGAAATAAACACGCACAGATTTGCATATAAGCAAAGATACATAAATATGTACAAGCATGAATAAATATGCTTATGTACATATGTATGTATTTATTTACTTATTTTTTGCATTTTTGCTGTAACCCTAAATAAATTATCTTGCTTGTTACCTGTTCTTGCTTGCACTCTCTCTTCTTACATTGCCTCTCTTCCTACCACTCTCTCATAATAGTTTACAGTTAGGCTAGAACAGCTGCAAAAGACAAAAACATTGAAATCTGCAGGTTGTTTCGTCATCATCATTGCAGCAGATTTGGAGATTTTCTTTGAGCTACTATGTATACATAGCCACAGTATATAGCCTATGTATAATCACAAATATATTTGTTAAATAACTTCCGCTGATTGCCCCATTGGATACATTTTTACACTACACTTACTAAAATAAATAAATTTTAATGCCCGCACGCGTGAGTTTGTCACATTTTGTATCTCAAATAGATGACACACATACATACATACATACTTACACTACTGACCATTTAAATAGCATCACATTTGTAGTAGGTCCATTTTATTGATATTTTAAGTAGCTTTTTACTTTGTTTTAATAGAATTTAATTAGCAAATTGTTTACTTACTAATTTACACTTTTTATAACCTGTTATTTAGCAATGTTTTTGTTTTTATTATGGTGTCTGGGGTTCAGTAGACCACTTGGTATTATCTTGTAGTTTGTCGTCATTAATGGCTACTGCGTTAATTGCTTTAATTGCCGATTTAGATATTTTAAGATCTTGCTCTAAAGTTATTGTCCTTGCTTGGAGAACTCCCATTTTTATGAGATGTGTAGTAGAAGTACATCAGTTTTGGGTGTGTTTTCTATGTCGGATATTTTTCAAAGTGCTATTCGAGGCTTCCGTGACTGCTTTTATGAAATATCTGTTTTTCCTTATCCATATATTTATTTCCACATAGTTTGATTGGAACAAATCGTGTTACACTTTATTTTTTCGCGAATGTATTGGCTTAAAAACCATCTAATCTAATTATTTCTTAAATTAAAAAGCTTTTTATATTAGTTTAAAATGGGTCAAAAAAAAGAATATATTTGTACATATTCATATGCTGTTGATTATATGTTTATATATTAATAAATACATATATAATTTATTATTGTTGAGCTTTGTCTTTATCAGCGTGTGCTGCGAATAAGCTTACAAATATGCTTATATACTTAATACATACATAGTTATGTATGTATGTGCATGTGCCTACTTATGTTGCCTCAGCTCAGTCAGTTCCAGTTCCGAACTACATACAAACTACTCAAATTCAATTGACTCTAACGTGCTCATTCACGCTTACAATTTGCATGGCCTCCAATTAACTCAACTACATAAATGATTGATGTAAATAAACATGTACATATGTATGTACATCTACATACATACATATGTAGGTCTATACGCAATTTATAGTTTAGTTTTGTCTTTCAATAAATTAAGCCCATTAAAATTAATTAAGATATTGACCTGGTTTCTCATCCACAGACACAATAGGTTTACATATGTATGTATGTATATAGCACGTGCATACATGCATATGTATGTGTGCATGTGCGTACAAACTTTTGCCAATAAACGTTACGTCGCGCGCATTCTTACTCACTCGTCTAAGATAAAAATAAGTAGACCGGTTACAATCAGTACATTTCGACTATAAAATACACTGACTAAGTCTCCTGTTGACAGTGGGTTACAACTGGGGATTTTCATCGAGACCGAAGTGCTCTAAGGGACCCGATAGACTTAAAAAAAAAGTCATTTATTGAACGACTAGAGTGTCCGGCAGACGTTGTCCTGCCCAAAGTTTTTGATTACTCTTAAAGTATATAAACATCGTAAGATTCTCTAGTTAGCTTATCCAGACAATCATAAGATTTTTTGATTAGTTGACTTTCATGACTCTCTAAAAAGACGTATGGACGAACTTATACGTATTCTTAAAGGAGCTCGCATCTCTAATAAATTCATGCACCACAGAAACTACATTTCAAACCCTTTGCAACTACGCTTCTGTCTGTACTTAATGTCCAATACCTAATATCTATATCTCACGAACCAATACTCACAAACACATAGCCTAAAACCTCCGTATTGCCAACCTCTAACACACGCAAAAATCAGATTTGAAATTCATTAACGCGTTCATGAGAATATCCGTAACATGTAAAACATAAGTTTCTTTTATATATATAGGTAGTATTAAGTATTCCGAATAAAATTTGTGGATCTATTGTGCTCCCTACTAGATCTAGAGCTTCTTGGTCAGTCTAATTATGGAGATAAATTTAATTATGTGGGATGGTTCTAGTAAATAAATAAATATTCAGAAACTCGTAAAAACTTTTAAATTATTCGTAACATCACGGCAATTTTTCTTATGTCTTTAAATCGGTAATAACGTTTATTGACATAGTTTTTATCTTATATAATGCTCTTTAGATAATACAATTTTTTTTCAAATTAATCCTTATGCTAGCATTAAACCGCACCTTTTTAGGATCTTTTGTGCTCCCTACTAGATCTAGAGTTCCTTGGCCAGTCTAATTATTGAGATCAATGTAATTATCTGAGATGGTTCTAGCAATTAAATAAATATTTAGAAGCTCGTAAACCTTTTAAAATATTCGTAACGTCACGGCAATTTTTCTTATGTCTTTAAATCGGTAATAACTTTTATTGACATAGTTTTTATCTTATATAGTGCTCTTTAGATAATACAATTTTTTTTTTAAATTAATCCTAATGCTTGCATTTTATAACAAAATGTAAGATTATTTCTAAACGCTAAAGCCCATTCTCAATTATTTCCATATTATATAGTCAGGGCCACAGAGAGAATATCCAGGCCCCGGGAAAAATCTCGGATCCGGGCCCCTATCAATATTTCTTAATTCATGAAAATACGTATAATAGTTGAAAAGTGTGACATCAACATAAGAAAAAGTACAGAAAGGATTGCTGAAAGAATTGATAATTTGATAAAATCATAATGCATTTCATAAAACTCCAATGCAGATCTAAAAAAACCCAACTCAAAGAAGTTTGAATTTTTATTAACTAAGTTAGTCTTACATATGTTTCACAATTACCGTCAAGATGCTTAGAATTTCGCCTTCTGTGCTTTAGCTGAGGCGAAAGCTTTTATAATATCATCAAAGTCGTGTTTTCTTGCTAACTCCGATTCCAAATACAAAGTTGTCAATCCTGAGACTCGATTCTGAGTTGAACATGAACGATGATAGTTTTTTATTCTTGATAATACACTGAACGATCTTTCGGCGATGGCAACTGATGCAGAATATTTTACTTTATTTTTTTTAAGCAAAAACTTCCCGAATGACTCGAGACCGGGCCGCTCCAAGAGCTCTGGGTTCGGGGGAAAAAGTCCCCGATCCTCCCCTCTCGTCGGGCCTGTATATAGTACATTTATGTCATCACCCATTTTGATGATTCCCCTTACTTCTTCTACCAACTCGTTTTCAAGTAGAGCTCCGACACCGGACACGTTTCAGGGCCTAACATGGCCAAAGTGCAGGGTATTGTTACAACAAAAAAAAGCGCTTACTCAGTCACACGCTCACGTCATATGTAAATGACGTAGGAATTATTGTCATATTAATATGCTCGTATATGTATATGCAAATTTATATATAGTATGTATATACATACATATACAAGCCAATACATATGCACTGCATTCATTGAGCATTATTATTTGCACATTTTTTTTATGAAATGTGCTTTAGTTGCAGTTAACAGTTAATATAACAGTTAACATACATATGTATGTACTACAAAAAAAAACGAAGCATGCAAGTAAATAAACTGGGAATTATATTATATGTATACCTTGTGACCAAAGGAAAAGCTATTAGGTTAGTGCATAAACATGTATATATGTACATACATACATATGTATGTATTTCGTATATGCACATAAAGTTTACTTCCACAATTGTCCTGTTACAATTTTAGATACTACAAATTTTTGGTATTTTTTCTCAGTGTACTTAAGTCAGAATGTACCGTTTTAAACTGTACATCTGTTTATACTCCTTTGCGTGTGAGCAAAGGTGTAAGGTGAAGTAATAAAATGCAATGCATACATACATACTTATGTACATAACCTCTTGTCTCGCTTCTCGCTTTGGCTTTCTCGCACACTTCCGCACTCTTGCCTGTCACACTGTTGTTTATCATCAGTCTTTGCTACTGTTACGAATTTTATATAAATTTAATTATTGCCTCTCTCACGCATTGTGGTTAATAAAGTTAAACAGCTGCGATGTTGCGTTGTCCGGTTTTACATATGTATGTAGGTATGTACATACATATGTATGTATTTTGTGCTATATGCTGCTTAAAATCAGCTTAATCTGGAGGAAGTGATTCCGTTTTGTGCTTTATGCTAGTTTCTCTTTGTTTTTTTTTTCGTTAGATAAACAGCAGTTAACGGTAATAGCTTTATGCTGGGTTTACACTGCATTAATGTACATCACAATTGAAGCGCTCAGCGGCACAGTTCAGTGTAAACCGCTTGAACTAAAATAAATTATTATAAAATAATTATTGAATGTAAATAATTAAGGAAAAATATTTTTCTGTTCTCACAGTAGCCGGCACGGATTTTAACAAGAATTGTATTAAACAGTGTACCAAAACAATTTAACCACCAAGACAACATAACGCAGATTGTGCCAGTCAAAAAATCAAATCTATTGCAATTTCTTGTGCATTTGGTAATTAGTGCTCTTTTTTTTTTTTTTTGTTCGCCAATGTGCCGACTGTAATTGACTTGTTTTTAAATGCTTAATAATCGCATGTGATAATATTGTCAATGCAGAATAAATCAATAGTTCATAACTTATGAGCTTATAAAATATTACATCCAAACTTTTTATAATGACATAGGTAACAATTTAAAGCATATAGTTATACATATTTATCTGCAATAAAAAATAGTTTTTGTCATAAATACATCGATCGATAAAACAAGTTTTGTTACGCTTCGGCCTTTGCCAAATATTTAGTGTAAGCTTAGCATAAAACTTGTGTATTTGCGGCGTCTTCACTTTAAAACGCCTACGCTGCATGTTTTTATATACTAAATACATATGTATGTATGTACATAGTATTTACTTACTATGTACATTACATTCGCTTAAATAATAAAATCAGTAGTACCTCATGCAAAAATGAATACGAAACATGCTCGCGTTTCACACACACAACCCGGCAAGATAAACAAAATGCATTCATTGATTTCGACTTTTACTTTCTGTTTTGCTTAGCATAGCCGCCATACCATAACTGTTTATTTCTTTTTCTACTTTTTCTTTGCTGTTTTTTTTTTTTTTTTTGTTGCTGTCAGACCTTATTCTGCGCGTTTGGCTGTTTGTCTGCTTTCTTCATACTCACACACATGCACACACACTGTAGCTGTTGTTGTTGTGGTTTTTACTTTGGAATTTTATTTTGCCTTTTGTTTGCCTCTTTTAGCAAAAGATTTGTCGACGTCGTCGTCGCTTACATATTACCATTTGTTGTTGTTGTAGTTCGGAAGAAGAGTGTGACATACATTTCAATGGAACAGCCAAACCGGCAAACAAAAAAAAAAAGAAGAAAAAAAAAGAGCGGCACATTTTATAAATGTCAATCAGCAGTGTTGGTAGACGACAGTACAAAGTGGAGCGATCGCTCTCTCGCCCTCTCCCTCCACTTTCTCATCAGCTGTTGGCATAAAGTGCGTGAAAACCAAACACACATAACAGTTATGTACCTGTCAATTAATAAGCAGGCGCATTCCGGATTTCGTTTCCGTTTGCAGCTAGTGAACAATTTTGGTATGAACTATATTGGCTAAGTGAACTAGTGAGTCTTAGGCGCAAAGAATTTCACTCGCAGGTTTTTTTAAATCAATTTATAAAAATTATTTTGACAATATTTTATTGTAATAAAAAAAGTTATTTTTAATTGTTTAATAATCGGATGCTTTTTAATAAAGGATTTACAACGATTTCGTATTTTTTATGAAGAAGTAGCTAGCAGAAAATTTGGTATGAACTGTATTGTTAAAATGAACCATCAGACTAAGGCGCAAGAAGTTTGCTCGCAGGCTTTATGAAATAAATTTATAAAAAATATTTAGACAATGTTTTATTCAAACAATTTTATTTTTAATTCTTCAATAATTCGGGCTCATTTTAAAAAAGGATTTACAACGACTTCGCATATTTTTTATAAAGAAGTACCTAGTAGAAAATATAGTATGAACTGGAGACGTTTGCTCGCAGGTTTTTTTAAATCAATTTATAAAAGTTATTTTGACATTATTTTATTGTAACAAAAGAAGTTATTTTTAATTGTTTAATAATCGGGCTCCTTTATTAAGAGATTTACAATGACTTTGCGTATTTTTTATGAAGAAGTAGCTAGTAGAAAATTTGGTATGAACACCCAGTCTAAGGCGCAAGAAGTTTGTTGAAATGAAATAAATTTATAAACATTATTTAGACAATATTTTATTCAAACAAAAGAAATTCTTTTAATTCTTCAATAATCGGGCTCCTTTTAATAAAAGATTTATTTATTTATAAACCGTTTATATGCCATAAATATAAGAACTTGCTGTACATTTATTTACAAGTTCTCGTTTCCGAGAAATTGAGTGATACGTGGTAAAGATAAGGCAGGGCAGGGGGTCAGTGTTCGTAGAATGGAAATTGTTAACTTAGAGTTGAAGTAGTTCCATAGCTTAGATAGAGATTTGTCAAAAAAGCGAATTCGAATGTTTTTTGAAAAATGTGCAGTAAATTTTCTTTTGGCTTTATATATTTTTTTATACTTTTGTTCAAGTAGTGACTTATTTTTTATCAAAAAGGATCGTAAACCTCAAGAGGAACCTAAAATTTATTAATTAAAAAAATAAAGTACACCAATTTTCGAATGACAATATTTAATAGCTGCACTCAGTTTAATTAGCTTGGGTAGCTTTTAAATTTGAACGCTGTCTTTATTATTGATGACTTTCATTTCCACTGGGAAACAGGAATAGGTGTCCGCCCCCATACGTTTTCCAGTTCGAGAGTATTAGTAACAAAAATTCTAGATACAGTTCCATTACTATGGTAATTAAATTGTACGTATTTCCTTAATCACCTATTTTTGCTTTTAAAAGCTATATTTGAGATTGTACCGCATGTTTACAAAATATAGGTTTCACACCTATTATTATTTTTTAGTGTTATTATATGTATATTTAAGCTTTTTGTGTAAAAAGTTTCAACAGACTATCTAAGTTATGGACTTAATTGATTAGCGCGTAAAAAAAAAATATGGTCTATTAATATTACTGAATAAGTAATATGGCCTTATGACGGTAACAAGACACATAATTGATTTTCGATTGCGTGTATATAATGTGCGGCTATTGTTAAAGCCAAGTTTTATTGCATTTGCGGTTTTAACATAAACGCCAAAAGATATAAGAATAGAACTTGCTAAAAATAAGTTAATTACATTTGAAGGAAAAATTTTTGTTTCGTAAGTAGACATTTTTGGAGTTCGGAGAAATACGTTTTTTTAGACGCAATAAAAGTTTGAATAATTCCAGTGGCGGATTATCGTGCAGGCAACATAGGCTGAAGCCTAGGGCGGCAAAATTTGAGTCACTGATGACAATCACAATTGCATTTAATATATTTTTTCTTAGTTTTTGTAAAAAATGGGCGGCAAGTGATGGATTGCCTAGGCGTGGCCAATATTAAAATCCGCCGCTGAACAATCCAAATAAAAATTCATTTCTTTGTAGCTTGTAAAAATTAAAATCATAGGGCAACAATGGTTATTGCAAACCTTTTACTTTTTAAAAAATATGTATTTCGAGATATTCAAGCTTAACGTAATAAAATAAAGTAATAAGAATGATGTATTTTTTAATAACACAGCCTAAAAAAAAAAAAAAATATTCTGTACTTTTTACGCGACACTTCTCATTATATGAATTTTGATGCGCTGAAACCGAATCTGAAAAAAACAGCACATTTCCCGGCTGGTTTTTGACACAATCGTATTTTTCACAAATTTATTAAGAATGCATTTTTGTTCTTCTTATCGAGACGCTAAAAACATGATTAATAATAATAATATTATAATACTCACATCATTTTGAATTTATTTTTTTTTTCAAATAGTTTTTGTTTAAACACGTCACCTTGTAAAATTAGACCATAACGGAATCGCATGCAATTTATGTTAAGTTAACAGAAAATGTTATAGCCTCAGTTTAAGGCCACTGAAGTCATGTTATTGTTGAATACATAAAATTACTCTCCGTAAAACTTGCCTTAATTGTTTTTACATAACGATTTTCACGCGTATTTAATTAAATTTATATATATATTTATATAAATACACTATATAAAAACAAACATTAATTACAATATTTAATTAAACCTTGTATTAAATTACAAAATTACGCAAGCAGTCTTAAGTAAATGCGAAAAAATTAATGTGGTTCTATTTTTGTTTCGACCATCAGAACCCCTTAAGCAATATGCAATTCCAATTACTTTTCTTTAGTCCTGTTGTATAATAAATAAAAATATGAAATTGGAGATATTCAAGCTAAACATAATAAAATAAATGAAATATCAAAGAACTAGTTCTTTTCTATCTTTTTTTACCCTGTACTGTATGGTACAAAGGGTATGTAAGTTTGTGCAAGCCGAAAATGTATGTAACATATAGAAGGAGTCGTAGGAGACACCCCAAAGTTACCTAAAATATGATCAGGGTGACTAGAGAAGTTGATATACCCATGTCCGTCTGCCCGTACGTCCGTTTAAACGCCTAGATCTCAGATGGTAAGAGCTAGAGTAACCGAACTTTTACATTCGATCCCATATTATTCCATAGGAGACAAGATTATTTTATTTTCTTTTGATATCGAGTCTGTTAAGGTTATTCACAATTTAAATTTTTTATCACTCAAATACTAAATTAAGCATAAAAGTCCGTTAAAACTCATTTATTTGTGTATGAAACTGTTTTTATTGATTCCTGAAAAATTCTAATTTAGTGCCTTATGAGGTTTTTGAAATGACCGATTCAATTATATAGCTCCCATTGGGGTGTTTTTGTTGAACTCGAAAAAAAATAAAAGTAATAGATCAACAATTCGTTTGATTATGAAGATATCGTAACCAAATTGAGCATTCGAAAGTTTTTTACATTTTGTTTTTCAAATAATCTTAAGTAAATACGAAAAAATGGCGGACGTAAAGTCGGGCGCGGACGACTTTAGGATACCCTGTACCACTAGTTTGTAATAAAGTCAGATTTCTTCACAAAAAAAACAAAAAAAGAAGAATTTTTTAAGCAAAAATTGTTTTTTTGACCGATCGTTCTTATGGGAGCTATATGATATAGTCAACCGATTTCAATAAAATTTGACATAGTGCTTAAATACCTTAAAAAGATCTGAATGCCAAATTTATTTCAAATATCTTTACAAACAAACAAAACACATCGAATTTTGTATAAAAAACGTGTTTTTGGACCGATTGGTCCTATGGGAGCTATATGATATAGTCAAACGATTTGGATTAAATTTAGTACAGTGCTTAGGAACTATAAAATACTCACGAATGTCAAATTTGGTCCCAATATCTTAACAAACAAACGAAACACAACAAATTTTGTTAAAAAATCGATTTTTTGGAAGATCGGACCTATGGGAGCTATATGATATAGTCAACCGATTTTGTTCAAATTTGGCACATGGCTTAAGTGGTCTAAAAAATTTCCAAACGCCAAATCTGGTTACGATATCTTTATTAAAAAACGAAATATAGCGAAATTTTCTTTAAAAAAGTTATTTTGGCCGATCGGTCCTATGGGAGCTATATGATACAGTCAACCGATTTCGATCAAATTTGGTACAGTGATTGGGAACTATAAAAACTTTCGAATACAAAATTTGGTTACGATATCTTCATAAAAAACGAATTATTCATCTAAAACGTTTTTTTTTGTCGAGGTCGTCTCAAACACCCCCATGGGAGCTATATAATTTATCCCCGATATCAAAAAAATAAAATAAACTCGCCTCCTATGGAATAATATGGGATCTAATGTGAAAGTTTGGTAACTCTAGCTCTTACCATCTCTGAGATCTAGGCGTTCACACAGACAGACGGACATGGGTATATCGACTTCTCTATTCACCCTGATCATATTTTAGGTAACTTTGGGGTGTCTCCGACGTCTCCTTCTATATGTTACATACATTTTCGGCTTGCACAAACTTAATATACCCTTGGTACCATACGGTACAGGGTATAAAAATGTGGTAATAATATAAATTTAATACCAAGAACTAGTTCTATATCCTTTGATAATGCTCAAATCTTTTTGCATTTTTTTTTTCAAATAGTCTTAAATGCGAAAAAATGTGGTCCCATTTTTATTTTACCATCACAAGTGTAGATATTTCCTTTCAATCCTGTTATTCTATAAAAGTTAACTCTTTTTTTAAACCAAACAAACTCAATATCAAAATTCTATCCAATTTATAAGAGCTTTACTTTTAGAGCTGCTCAAAGTCACTGACTTATCGATTCGCCATAGCTTTGTATATGAAGCACATAAAAAGAGCATAAAATACGGCCAAGGTCATGGCCACAGTGGAGTCAGTGAGCCAGACATCTAAGGCTTTGTCTGGCTGGCAACATTTCATGATTACTTTTGTATGTATGTATCTATGTAGATGCCTTCGTCCTGAAGGTCCTGAACGTCTGTTGGCTTGGCTTCACCTTTTTGCCTCCTCCGTACTGGCTTGAACTTTTGTACATATGTATGTATATCGATTTCAGCATCCTGTCTTTAGGGGTTTTGTCTGGCAGAGATGCCACTGCACATAACTGTTAATCATAAGAACTCGCCGTAGCTGTCTTTGTGTGGGTGTATATATATGTATGTATATATGTACTATATATGTATTTATGCCTGTGTTGTCCCGTCAAAATGTCAACGACTTGGGATTTGATGCAGTTGTCGTAGGTTTATATTTTCTTTCTTTTTTTTTGGTAGTACTTGCTATACTCTG
The DNA here is from genome assembly GCA_037043745.1 of Chymomyza amoena. Lineage (NCBI taxonomy): Eukaryota > Metazoa > Arthropoda > Insecta > Diptera > Drosophilidae > Chymomyza > Chymomyza amoena. The sequence goes on from JBAMAX010003755.1 coordinate 235,089, forward strand.
TGTTTATAATGCAGTTCATTGACATTACTTCAAGTCTGGAAACAGCATCTGCTACTGGCGTTGACTGGGTAATGACGACGCCAACTTTTGGAGTTTGGGTTTTTTTTTATTTCTTTGTAGACCTAAGAAGTAGCTGTATAAATTCACATTTTTTAAAAGCAAATTATTCTAGAGAATGTTAGTACAGTCGTGACAAATAGCTCTATATCAGAAATCTAGCACAATTTATTTTAAAGGATTACTGGCACAACACTGTGCACATATATTTTGTGCATTTTTCAACACTGGCGCTGTATGTAAAATCATGCTGCATATTAATTCGCTTTTAATTAAAATTGACCCATAACAGCGCATACTACGTGAAAATCTTTTTGAGTACTGTACATAAATGCACACATACATATGTATTTATGTATGTACATACATACACATAAGCAGAGGAGCCTCTGTCGGCCACAATTTTGTTACTTTGGTTGCGCTTCTTCTTCGCATTTTATGTACTTCCGCTTGATGTCAATTGTCAACAATGAAAATATATATGTACATATGTATGTATATACATACATATGCATTTACATACATCTTGTATGTGCATTTAAATATGTATAAGTTTTGTTTGTTTGTACAACGTGCATTTATTAATATAGTATTAATGCGATGTACGTGCTCATGTGCATAATATAGAGTGATTTTTTAAGAGGTATAGTAATTAATTTAAAAAAAAACACAAAATTTGAAAAAATTTATGAAATCTTTATTAGAATCGATAGAACGATCAATATAATTTAGATTGGATTAGATGGTTCATGTGCGAGGTCCAATTTTGGCACACTCTCTCCAATATATTGACCGGTATTTCCGAATAAATGCTTCAATATTGGTTTCCAGTGCGTCAATCGTTGTTGGTTTATCCCTGTAGACATGATCCTTAACATGGCCCCACAAGAAATAATCCAAAGGCGTTAAATCACACACTATCTAGGCGGCCAATTGAAGGGCCCCAAATGTAAGATAAACTGTTCACCGAAGGCGGCTCTAAACTGGGCCATTGTTTTGCATGCCGTGTGGCATGTGGCACCATCTTGTTGAAACTACATGTCAGGCATGTCCAGTTCTTCCATTTTGGGCAAAAAAAAATCGTCAATCATCAGACGGTAACGGTCGCCATTCACAGTAACGTTCCGGCCATTGTCGTCTTTGAAGAAGTACGGCCCGATCATGCCACCGGCCCATAATCCACACCAAATAGTGACTTTTTTGGGATGCATTGGTAGCTCTTGCAATGCTTCTGGCTGGTCTTCACTCCAGATGCGATTCGAAATTTAGTAACAAGCATCCGAATAGCTCCTGCAGTAGGCCGACCAAACAGCCCATAAATTGGAAGAAGTCCGCAATGCACTTTCGCAGCCGAGCTTGAATTTTGATAGTTAATTTCAATAATTTGCAAGCATTGTTCGTTCGTGAGTCGATTCATGGTTAAATTATAGACCAAACTGAACAAGTTTGACAATGACACAAGACACGATTCACGCGTGATCTGTCAAAAACAGTGTTGCCAAAAAGATACAAGCAAAAAAGTCACCCATTATATTTACATTAACTATACATAAATTAATTAAGCGCACACCCGGCTTTAAGCTTTTTTTTTTGTGATTCTAATTCCTATTTTTTTTTTTTCTTTTAGACTCCTTGGTCGAGATTTCCAGCAAATACTAATTAAGGACTATTAAGAGGTAAGTTATCAACTTTTTGGGTGTAAAATGTACTGCGACCCAAGTGGATCTATTGTGTCCCCTTCATGGCTCAGAGCTCTCCCAATAGTCCCATGGTCTGCATTTCTTTCAGTATTTTATTTGGACTTATGATAACAACGATCTCCGGTGGGAGAACGCACATGCCTAGGAGCTTGTTTCTTTTACCGGCGAGTGCCATACATTCACATAATACATGCGAAGAAATTTCTTCCTCCATGCTATAGGAGAAACATAGTGCACTATCCGCTACGCCAATTTTGTATAAGAATCCGTGGAACCTACAATGTCTCGTCAGAAGGCTCGTCAGGATTCTCACGGTGCTCTTCCCTTGAGTTATCATGACTTCAAACCTCTTACGGTTGTAGTTGGAGAGGAGGGTTTTTGACTGTTTAAGCCCAGGTATCTGTGACCAGTGAAGCAGTCGTTTGTTATTTTCCTCTATTCTCAGCAGGTCCAGTACCACGTGGTTACCAATCCCACAGTGTGGTACAATTCCGATTAGTAGTGTTGCTGCCCCGGTCCTTGCAAATTTCTCTGCCAGCTCATTTCCAGGAAGGTAGTTATGTCTAGGAACCCATCTTACCATCAGCTTATTCCTGACTCTTAATTTGTCCAGTGATGTTCTCACTTCTTTGACCAGCCTTGATGCGGTCTTGGCTTTGCTTCATCCTTTTATTGCTGCATGATCATCAGACACAATGGAAATATCTCTGCCATGGTAGTTCCTTTGCGGATAGAATCCTACTACCCCTCAGCCACTTCCTTGCTCAGTGAGTGATGCGTCTGTGTTCTACTTTATTGTATTGTAATGTAGTTTCATTGGTTGAACTGCCGCAACTGAGGTCCAAGCCGCTTTCGTACCGAGTTTGGTAACAAAGTTTTCACTGCACCTGTACTCGGCTAGCATTATATCCCTTGACTGCAGAAGCTTAGGCATGTCCTTTGCTAGATCTGCAGCAACTTTCTTGATGAGGGTAAAGTCATCCCCTACCCACCCAATTCTTTCTTTTTTTTACATTTTTATATTATATAGGTATACTATAAATTTGAAAATTGTTCTGTTTAAAGGCATATTATAATGCTTCCATAACCATCTTTTAAAAATCATGAAATATCATACAGAGATCTTTATCTGATATGTTTTTAGTACTTTTTTTTACCAACTGTCGCCAACATCATATCTTAACTTTATCGACAGTAATTTCATAATTTCCCTTTTTCAAGGGGAGGTTCTATCTAGGTTAGGTTAGGTTACACTGGCCGGCCACAACATAGTGCAGCCTAGCATAGACCTTTTGGTCCTTAGCTATGCCAGATGAGGTTCTATCTAATTTGGCAGAAAAGAAGGTGTAACTTGGGAATTATTTGTGGCATGATGAAAAGATATACAAACTTTCTATTTTTAATGTGAAATTTGATTTTTATTGTACAATAATTGGACATTTTTATCTCGACAGAACATGGTTCCCGAATTTCAGTTCTCCAGCCTTTTATAGTGAAATGAAATGAAAAGTAATTTTTGCTTATTGAAATTCTCTATGGCTTATACCAAAGAATATAGAACTAGTTTTATATAGTTCTATAGTAGTTCTATATTCATTGCTTATACTAAATCAGAATAAGTTTTAACGAAAAATTTACTGAAATGTGCACGTTGGAAATTTTTTTATTCCGCATTTTTGTGATTTGACTTTTCTTACAATTTAAAAATGTTTCTTGTATATTTTTAGTATAAGCCAAACGAAAAATTACATCCTTTCAAACATGCTTTAAATGAAGGGAATCGGAACAATAGAATCTGTGCTTGAAATTCTGATGAAAAACATGGTTCCAAGAAAAACGAGTTTAAAGTTTTTCGAATGTCCCTCGGCCCGCGCGATTTAGGTGCGTTTAAGACGCTTAATTTCTATAATATCGATTGCATTGAAAGTTTTCATTTTTTGTAAGAAAAAAGAAATTGATTTTCTCGACCAAATTTGAAATAACCTCCACTTGAAAAGATTATGGTTTTTTTTTTTGTTTTTGCCAATAATAAGCTGGCTCATTTTTCGCGAATTTCCATCAGGTTTAGGTTAAAGTTACTTGCTTTCTAGCTTTTACCATCATCATCATTTAGCTCTACAACCCGGGGTGTGTTTGGAAATTATTCGTCTCGAACTTGTGCAAGGTCCTTTTAATTTTTTCTACCGATTGTTCCAATATCATCTGTTATACAATCGATTGGTCTTTTTCACGAACATCTCTTATTTTCTGTTGCTTTATTTTCTAGTATCAGTTTCTGCGCACGTGTATTGCGTGAGCCATCCAATTTACCCTTTGAAATTTTTAAAATTTGACAATGTCTTCGCCTTGTGATTGCTTTAGCAATTCGACATTGTACCTTAACCTATATTCGACTCTTTCATTGCGCTTTGTTCCGAATATTTTTCCTAAGATCTTTCTTTCTTAGCAGTTCTAGCTTTTATACTTTTGTTCAAACAGACAGAGGTATATGGACATACTTTATAAGTTCGTCACGTCATCTTCAATTTTTCAAATATTTTAAACCGATTTCTTCTGCAAGAAATTTCGCACGTTCATTTGACAAAAAAAAAAAAAAATCGAAAGATACACCAGGAGTATAAAGTTAAATGTTTGTTCTTCTCAGATTTGTCATCAGCTTATTACGTGTTTCAATAAAGTGGGATGATGTAGTCACGATGTAGACTGCGCCTCTTAATATCCAAATACTAATCGATAATGATCGATCGCTTAAGTGCAAAAAATTCGCGCCTGTCAAAGTTCATTGATGATCTCCTCCAACTTTATTATGACTAAACTAAGCCCATGACGCGTTGTTAGCATTGCAACGCACCGGTCTCACTCTCTTGGCTTAAACCGGTTATTTTTACATTGACTTGTATGTATGCACCATGTATGTATACATACATATATGTTATATATATACATGAACGTGCTATATATGTTGTACCAAAAAAAAACAAAAAAAAATCAAAAACCTGCAGCTGACAGCTGACAAAAGTTAGACAAGTTTGCGCACTGTTGACCGAGCGAACAGCTGACGTTGACGCTGCCTGCTAGCGGGGGCGCTCTCATGTAACTGCAGCTGACGTCAGTCTCAGTTTTCTCTCTTTCTCTCTCCCTTTTCGCACTACTGTCTGTCCTTTTGTCCTGTATTTGTTACGAGTTTGTTATTGTTGCATTTTTCATTTCCTACTGCCTTTTACCTGCCACTACTTATGTGTGTATGTATGCAAGTACATAAGGATTCATGAGTGCTTCTGTCTTTGACACATTGCTGTAGTAATCTGCGTATTAAAATCCACATGATGAAGCATATAATGTGGCTAACAGTCTATATGTAAGTATGTACATATGTACTAGATTGCTGTGTTATGTAAATGCGAAGGCAGCTTCATAAGAAAATATATTTTTCTCAACGTGGACGTCTTTTAGCTCGGATACATTCAGGTCACAGTTTGTTGCCATTTTTGGTACCCCTTTCAAATCAATCTTGAAAAAAGAATTCACAAAAGAGTCATTCGTTTTCCGACAGGCGAACAATATTGTCTGGTTTGGAAACATTTAGTTCACATTTTGTTGCAATTTTTGGTACCCCTTTCAAGTTCCTTGACAGCCGAACAATTTTTTCTCTTTTGGAAACAGGAAGAAGTCGCGAGGTGCTAAATCCGAAAATCTGGGTTCTTCCATATAAATTTATAAGGATGTTCAAAAGCACACACTCCCAAAGGCTTCACTATAAAAAGAAGGACATTTTTGCACAAAACTTTGTGGTATAAAGCTTCAACACCTGCCAGTTGTGTACATTCTTTTGCTTATGTCCTGTTACCCCTAGTGGAGCATAGGGTCATCAGAAGGAAATTATTCGTGATGGTTTCCGTTATATTGTTATTTCTAAAATATGGGGCTTGCACCTCCGTCGTGAATGCTGCCGAAGCAGGTGGATTAGCCGCTGGGACACGATATCCACTTGGAGAATAAATATTCCTCGGGTTTACTCTCATGTTTATGAAGAAATATGTGAGGAAGCCGGGTTCTGACAGTAAGTTATAAGCTCAAAGTCAGTCCTGACAACTCTGCTCGCAGTGACAGGTCACTTTTACGTAGGCCGCCCCTAACCTGGAGAGCAGACGCCTTTTGCAGTCGCTCATTTTGAGTACAGACGCTACGTTGTGGATCGCCACATGATCGCTAATTCATGATTTGCCTTCTCACAATTAGCTAGCCTCCAGAACGTTTGTTCAGGGGGTTACCCAGAGGATACTTGACTAATAGTCGGAATTTTGTCAGCTGCTTGAACCGACCAGCAAAAGAATCATTTCTGGCCACTCCCAAGTGTATAGCGATCATAAATTTTCCGCATTATCATGCACTTCTGCGAACGGCTCCATCCTCCATATGTACATTAGGGTGGGTCAATTTATTTCGGTACAAAGGCTCACAGCGATTTTGATTCTTTGAGTCATTTTAAGCAACTTTGCTCAAGAAACTATAGATCTAAAATGAATTTCGCGACGCGCACTTTTCAAAATATTTTTTTTTTCAAAATATTCAAAAATCAACTTATATATTGCATTCACAAATCCAGAAAACGTTATTTCTTCTCTAAGTAAATGTGTATTTAAGGGTTTTTGGAGTCGAGAAATCCATTTTTTTATCTATTTTTCATGTTAAGCGCCGCCAGAGGGCGCTTTAGTGTATTTTTTTTTCATTTTAATCAATTTTTTTTTTAAATTGAGAAAATGCTGTGAAAGTCACACTTATCATAGTACTCAAGCACTATAACAAATTTTATGAAAATCAATTTACTATATTATATGTCTCCCATAGGACCATTAAGCCAAGAAAACGTTTTTTGAACAAAATTCGTTTTATTTCGTTTGTTTATAAAGATGTAATGAAAGTGGTAAATTTTTTAGAATTTTTTGATTATATCATATTGATTGACTATATCATATAGCTCCCATAGGGCCGTTTGGTCAAAAAAACTAGTTTTAAAATTCAACTGATTTTCGTTTGTAAATAAATATATCGTAACGAAAAAAACTACGCCTTATGACAGCTACGAACAGCTAATTGTTGTTCCTTAAGCTTCTTTACTTTGTTACTCGTGCACCTTTGCCTTTAAGCATTTGACGGGTTTTTGTAAAAAAAAAGTAGCTAAAATTCTATGTAAAAATTGATTTATGTATTTCTATTTAATTTCTTACAAACAGCTGATTGTTGTTTCTCATGTTGTACATAAATTGCTTCTAAACCACGAGCTTAAAATTTTTTACTTTGTTACTCGGGCACTTTTGCCTTTATGCATTAAGTGGGTTTTTGTAAAGAAAGTAGCTCAAATTTAAACTTGATCTACGCAAAAGCAACAGCTGATTGTTGTTGCTCACGTCATCAATTATTTTCCGCTATGCCACGTGTTTAGGCTTTTGAACTCTGTTACTCGGGCACTTTTGCCTTTTTGCATTTGATGGTTTTTGTAAAGAAAGTAGCTCAAATTTTAATCCATGCAAGAATAGCATTTTGGTAAAGCTTATAGAGAAGGTTAATAAAATTGCAAATGATTTTTTGAAATGTTTTACCCGCAAGCGTATTATTGTTTACCTTCTTCCTTTCTCTAACGTGCTCTTCTAGCGCTTAAAAAGTTCTACCAATGGTTGACGTGCCCTTAATCAATAATATATATGTAAATATTTATTTGATATACTTATATATAGTAGGTGTAAAGCCAAAAAGTGTGGGACTTTTGTCACCTTACACAATAAACCCATTACCCACTCTCCTCCGCTATTCTCCCAAGATACCAACGCTTGGCCATTATTTCTCCTTAATCAATAATATGTATATACTTATATGTACTTTTTTAAATATATGTTATGTATATAACTGCATATATATGCAAAAAACAATGCATGTGGACACACCTGGTTGGCTGAAAGCTTGCTATATCCTTTTTTGGCTGACGTTTTATTATTATTATTGGTTGGTTTGTGAATTTGATGACCAAGCGAACCTGACCAGATGTTTTTGGAAGGTGTTTAGTCACTTTAGGCGTCAAACACAACGAACGAAATTTGGGTCAGGCCGGGCACTTTAGCCAAGGACATTTTTTTTTGGCACTGTTAAAGTTTACATACGGCTGGTAACATTGAGCTTTCATTTGGGTCAGATGTGTGGTGGTGTACATACATATGTTCGGTACCGTTATGTAGGTATATATGTATTTGCACGCACTCCTTAAGTCAGTCAAGCACCACGCACCTGTTGTTGTTTTTGTTGTTGCACGACGCACCCAAACCAACTAGCCGCAAACTGGTTTTTATTTCACGCGTGGACTGGTTCAAATACATATGTAAATATACAGTGGGTACAGAATTTATTCGCACAGCTTTAACTTTAAGTTTTAATGCGTTGCAATTTTGCGCGCTAGTTAAATGAAGAAAAATTTGCCCAACTTGGGTAACATAATTACATTATTTATTATTAAAAATAATTTTATTTCATTGTATTTATTTTAAAAAAATGCTTCTGAGTTATATAGCGGCACTTTGAGGCTCTATGCTCTACTTAGGAGTACAGAATTCTTAGAAGTGTCCTTGACACATGGGTTTTATGAATGCAGAAATGTAACAAAGAATATTGGTTACAAATGGCACAAAATTTGGTCTAGTTTCCGCGACTTTTTGGCTTAAAGCTTATAGAAGTTTCATATCTTAACAAAAATGGTTAATCATTGCAAGTATCTGAATTAATCTACAAAAATCTGCTTATTCTCATCCCATTGGTAATTGGTACAAAAAAATAAAGAAGCGACAAAAACCCAAGGAACAGATGAGTATTGAGCTCAAGGCAACCAAAAAATTGGTTAAAAATATGTTACAATTTTGGAAGACTTTTTTTATGCAAATGTTCACGTTGTCAAACAATTAAAATGTAATAAACACTTTTTATACCCTGTACCGTATGGTACAAAGGGTATATTAAGTTTGTGCAAGCCGAAAATGTATGTAACATATAGAAGGAGACATCGGAGACACCCCAAAGTTACCTAAAATATGATCAGGGTGAATAGAGAAGTCGATATACCCATGTCCCTCCGTCTGTCCGTGTGAACGCCTAGATCTCAGAGATGGTAAGAGCTAGAGTTACCAAACTTTCACATTAGATCCCATATTAATCCATAGGAGACAAGTTTATTTTATTTCTTTGATATCGGGGATAAATTATATAGCTCCCATGAGGTGTTTGAGACGACCTCGAAAAAAAAAAACCTTTTAGATAAATAATTCGTTTGTTTATGAAGATATCGTAACCAAATTTGGTATTCGAAAGTTTTTTATAGTTCCCAATCACTGTACCAAATTTGATCAAAATCGGTTGACTATATCATATAGCTCCCATAGGTCCGATCTTCCAAAAAGAAGATATTGGGACCAAATTTGACATTCGTGAGTATTTTATAGTTCATAAACACTGTACTTATTTTAATCCAAATCGTTTGACTATATCATATAGCTCCCATAGGACCAATCGGTCCAATAACAGGTTTTTTTTAAAAAATTCTATGTGTTTTGTTTGTTTGTAAAGATATTTGAAATAAATTTGGCATTCAGATCTTTTTTAAGATATTTAAGCACTGCGTCAAATTTTATTGAAATCGGTTGACTATATAATATAGCTCCCATAGGAACGATCGGTCAAAAAAAAAGTTTAGTTTAATGAATTTCTTTATGTTTTCGGTGTTAGTCTCTGCGAGTAATTCGGATGGTTTTTTTTTTTAACAATTGAACGAATAATAATAATTTTTAGTTGACAAAAAATCGAGTATTTTTATATCGTGCACCATGTGGAACTTCCTTTGGAACCATTTGGTTATAATTTGTAAGCTATAGGGTCATATATATTTTTTGTGTAGTATTCTTTTTAATGCATCATATCGTATATAATACTTTTATATTCCTACAATTTTTTTATAAAAGAAATAATTACATAAAATATAGCTTGTCATAAAAAACGATAAGCGAAAGAAATTTTTGTTCGTGATGGAGCTTTCATGATCGCACTCTAGTTTATGTACTATACCAAATATAAAATATTTGATGCTCTTATTTTCAAAAAAACTCATTCAAGGCAACAAAAAAAAACAATTTAAAAGTGTGCGCATAATTTCTGTTTTCACTGTACATATGCACACACACACTTACACATCTACGATATCTTTACATTCAATACAGTTGATATTATTGTGGCCGTTAATAAGGGGTAATCCCCCGTTTTCGTTTTGCTCAGTCAAAGTGACGTCATGACATTTCTGCAAAATTTGTGGTTCTGTGGTTTTAAATGATTCATCGGAGCTGTTTAGCTGTTGTTGTTGTTATGAGTTATCAATATCCAAAGAGCCCAAAGAAAAGAATCTTAATCTTAGCCAGACTAGTAAAACAATGCATCAGATATATTCACAAAATTCACTTGTTAAAGTTACTCTCTTCGTGCTCTTTTTTAATTAATCATGCAGCAAGCCAGCATATGTATGTACATATGTATATACATACATACATGTGCATTGCCTGTATATATATATGTGCTTATGTATCTGCTCTCTTGTTTCCGGCGGATGACGATTATGATGATGTACTACTTGTACATGCTGGCTGCCAAGCTTTATTTAAAATTTAAACACAATTACTCATGCATCGCCAACGCTGGCTTAAACAAACGAGGGCAGCTTGATAAGTTAGTGACTGTTGGTTAACATAAACACCTGTACAGCGTTTAGCCAATTTCTAAATCTTTTTGGGGTGCTTTGGTTGTATCGATCCTGTTTTTGTGATTTGATTATAGAAAATAATTGGAGCGTTTTTCCATTTTCAAAATCGTTGCTTTTATTGAACCTTTTATTTGGTAGAAATAGCGTTTTTCCGATTTCTGCAAGATTTTCAAAAATAGGCTATCTTGTGGTTTTAACAATAGGCGTTGGTCTTACGGGAACTAATTGCAGGATTTTAGCATAATAAAACCTGCCAATTCTCAAATTTAAGTTATTAAGCTAGGTCATAGGACCGCCTTAAGAACCAAGTTGGTTCAGCTTCTTCTTTTTCATAATTTTATAATTTTGTAATCACCTTAATGGACCACAGATAACTTGCAAGCCAAGACTCGAATTATGTCTAACTAGCCCGGGTTTTAGGTTATGTTACACTGTTGTACTCCTGGGAGAATCGGGTTTTAGAAACGTAAAAATTTATTATTTCAATTTATTTTACGGTTTTCATTTATATATTTACAGATTACCTGAATTCTAATATAGTAATTTTAAAAGTTAACGTTTTAATTAACTTTGCTACTTAATTTAATTATATGATTGTGAAAAAAAAAATTCTAAAACCAGCTGAAAAATAAAAACAAAATTATTAATCGTTAATTTTAATCCATAAGAAATTTGGATAGGTTCGAAAAGACTTAAAAATCTGACCGCTCACGGCGACAAATCATCGTCTGTCATCTTCGACTTCCAGTTGAGCATAGGGCCTAGACCATGCTCTTGTAGCGAACTCTATTACAGGATTCACGGCAAATATCATTCCATGAGTAGCTGGCGGCTTGTATGTAGTTCATGATCAATAGATCTTTTCCATGTTTTTGCTGGCGTACCAATGCGACGACCTCTCCCCTGAGGTTTCGAACGAAGTGTCTGTCGAGCGAGGAGTAAATAAAAACTTGTTTTGACATCTAATTTTGTTATGTGACGAATTTACTGCATTTTTTAAACCACGTAAGAGCTTTTTGTTTAAAAAAAAAACCATTCCCATACAAACTTTGGTCCGCCATTTCCTCCACTTGTAGGCGCAATTTTTCAAAAATGTTCAGCTCTCTAGCTCTTCTCGATTGGGCTGCATTTTGATCGTCAGTTAGGTCATCAGGTTGTGTATCTATATAGATGATATTTCTATAAATTAAAATCGAAAGAAAGTTTCTATCCAGCAGCTTTGAATAAAAATCGATTTTGCTCGTTTTGAGGAATGAAGCCGGTTGCTTCCAAAAACTGTCGCCATTTTTTGTGGTTATTCAATCTAGGAAGTCCACTGCTTGTAATAAATCTATAATTTGTTATAGATCAGGTTTTTGTTTCAAGAACGATGCATTGTTTTTGCAATTGTTGTTGTAGACGTCCCAAAGTATTTTTCAAACCTTTGATGGATGTTATTTTTCAAAACTTACTTTTTTCTTGCATTTTTTTTTAATGTTATCTGCCTTTAGTGGCTGTTGAGTACATATTCCACTAAGTTTTAAGATAGTCTTTTAACAGAAGGTACTTATAAGGATCAGTGTTGCCATTCAAATTTATCAAACTGCCCTCGTACATGCAAATGCATGCTTAAAATTGCGTCAGTCTCTTAATCATAAATTTATCTGTATGTTTGCAAGAAAGATACTATTGCATAAGGCATATTTTATTTTTGTAAAATCAGCGGGCTCAACTCCCTGCTCGCTTCATACAAAAACCTCTGAACACTGGCAGAACATCGAGGCGGGCGATCCTTAATCATTATTATACTAAGACTAAAAAAGATTATACAAAATTAATTAGATATTACACAAATATACAGATACAATGATTTTCTACGCTGTAGACTCGCCAAATTTATCTAAAGTCTGATTAGGGTGCCTAGATGTCAAAATATTTAGTGGAGAATTGTCGTTGTTCGAAAACTTTGATTCAAAACAGCTTTTTGAAGATTTCATTGCTATATGGAAAAATCCGATAAGTTAAAAGTTTGTTGAATTTTTGGCTTTGTCCAAGCTCGTCAAAAGTTCCACCCTGCTTGTAGAATGCTGATAATGCAACAGACCCGCTTACACAGAAACTAAACTGAAAAATTACACAAAATATAGAGCGGAAATTATAACACTCATACAAATATATGTAGGTACATAATTATGTTCATATACTATATGTATATATTTACAAACGCTCTGATTTTCCCAGCTTCGATGTTGTGCAATGTTTTTATTGCTTAAATTGTTGCTCGACAATGAGTTCAAGGGAAAGCCGGTTTTCTCAAAAAGAGTTAGGTTAGGTCGGCTATGGGGACTTCGTGTTTCAACTTACTTATACTTTGTGATATTGATAATAAGAGTAAGTGATAAGGATATAGAATGGACAGAAAAAAGTCGGGGCATAGGAAAAGTGGAAAATGCAGGACCTTACTTTTAAGAATTTTATAATATACTCTATATTTTGTGGATCCATATTGGAGAGCAGTTCTTTTGGGATGTTCTTACCAAATATGAGCTTTTGGTTTTACATATCGGTACATCTACAGCAGGTATCGAGTGTTAAGAATGAAGATAAATTTGGTAGATTGATTTTTTTTCGCTTTCAATAGATACACTGAGAGTTTAAGCGAGTTGATTACTTGCTACCAGTTTGAGGTAAATTCTAATGTGTCTTCAGGTTATGGATGTTTCTGTGAATTTGATGGGATGGCTTAGATTCTTTCCTATATATGTATTTTGAATTTTGTTATCTGGTCTTAATAACTTTTGCAACATAGAACAAGATAAGAAAAGCTCTTAGCATTAAGGTGCATGACTTTGTGGATCGTGGAATTCTCTTTAAGAGGAACAAGGCGTTTCAACGAAAAACTTCGTTAAACTTTACGCATATTCTGGATAAAATATTTCTCTTTAGACTTTCAGATAAAGAAGTTCCTACCGACGAGGGAACAGAACAATATTTTTCAATCGTTACTTTGGGCATAAGATGACCATTTTCGGTATAAAGAACTTGTTTCCTTCTGTGGATTACGTGCTTTGCCTAACTCTGTGGCACATTTGTTCCTTAGTACACAGTGTTCAAAAAGCTTCCCGAAATAGTATATAAGCTTACAGTACATAAATACGAGTATATGAGCTAATAGATTTAAAAATTTACTACCGCAATTAGTTGAGTTTGTGTTTGGTGTATTTTTTGTGGCTTTTTGCCATTATTTTTCTATAATGCCAAATCATTAATTGCTGCCTGCATAAATGTGCATACGTAGTACATACATTTGTCTATGTACATACATGCATGCGTACTTATGTATTTACATACACATATGTGGAAATAAACAAAAGTGGTAACAAAACAGGCATTTGGCCTTGAACCTGAATATTCGTAGTTCATTTATATTCAGCTTTTGCTGTTGATGTTGTTTGGCTTAAAGGCAGCTTTTGCACTTGTGATTAAAATTATTGATGGGTTGTCTGACAAAGTAGCCTAACAACTGAGATGTTCCATTGATGGCAGTAGTTTTTTTTGGCAACTATATTTTAATTGATGTTATTATTTATACTCTGTAGTTGGGTGTTGTGGTTTAAAACCAATTTTTGCTTACAAAGCACCTCAAAGCAGTAACAATTAGGCTGAAGAAATTTATAAAAACTTTTCTCGTTTTAAGCTCAGTATAGTGTATATTAAAGTCGTTACGTTAAGTCTGTAAACGTCCCGAATTTGTTCTTTATGGCTTATGTACGTGATTTTGTATGTTCATGGTATGTATTATCTTAGCAACGTTTGCGCATTATATTCTAATATATTATTGCCTCTGCGCGAATTTTTAAAACATTTCAACAAGGTGTCAATGCCTTTACAATTGTTTTTTTTTTTATACCTTGTATGCAAAAAGAAATCAGATTGGGACGGCAAGAGAACAGGTCAACGTGCGAGCAAAATCAAAATCTAAAGCAGAACTTTCAATATGGAATTACTTTTCTATTTACTTTTTGGCAATACAAAACCTAAAATCCCTCTTTGTCACTCTAAGATAAGATTTAGAAAACTTTTTGGCTGCAGAAAGGAATTAAACAGAAGAGTTATGGACGTTCTTTTGAAGCCATCTAACGATGTTGATAGTTACCAGACAAAGACAGTCACAAAGCAGGCGTTAATTGCTTTTTATTTAGGCACATACATATGTGAGATACCGCAAAAAATAGTATTGACTAATTAAAAAAAATACCAATTCGATTAAATGCTGACAAAAATATCGATATTAACAAAAGCTTTGAAAATATTTGCGATTAAAAATAACATAAACTACATTAAAAAAATTCAAATCCAGTATGCAAAATATTTTCAGCCTTTTATCTACTTTAATCAACTAAAACTGTTAGGCTTAATTGAAATAATTTTTAATGCTTAGCTAAAAATAAATGACCGCCCGCTAATATTCCAAATGAGGCTTATTAAAAGTTAGTTATTAATCGACAATATATCGAGCACAAAAATATCAAATAGTTATCGCACAACTGTAATTCTATTTCCACTGAGCTGCTCATTTTGCTGTTAAGTCGGCTGCCCACTTGCTTGAAATGTTAATTTACATATTATTATATTAATACAAAACGCAAACGCATAATGCCAAAAGGATTTTTATGCAAATTAGGTTAAATAAAAATATTTAAAACAGTTGCCATGCACATTTTTGAAATTGTTTTTGCTAAAAAATTTAACTTGAATTTTGTGCTTGTATATTGATGAAATTCAAGCAATGGGCACACACTACATAGTATGTATTTGATTTGCATTTATTGTGCATTTTATTTTAAAGCATTTTTTATTGCTTCCTATACTTTTTTTATTTATTTTTTTCTCGATACAATAAGTCTCTACTCTGCTGCTGAGCTGTTATAAATAGACAACCGACCCCTATGTATTCGAATATGGGTGTAGTAGCTAAATACGTCATCATCATACGTTGGTCAGCAGCTCGCCAAATAATGGCGTATTCAAATAAATACATAATGAATATATAAATACATACATGCATACGTACGTATGTATGTACATATAAATAGCTGCTTCTTCGAAGTAGCCGATAAAACTGCCACACAACTTAATAGCTTTTTCAATTGTTTAATAAATAATATGTAAATGTTAAATTTGTTTACGCGCATTCAGCAGTTGACTTGCTCTCATTATTGTTGTTTGGAGTGTTTTTTGGGTCATGCAGCCATAAGATGATAATGAAGTTCGTCGGCCAAATTTTGGATGTACATATGTTTGTGCATATATACCTACTATTAATGTATATAGCAGCCACCCACACTTCTACATAAGCATATATGTGTGTGTATATGCACGTCACGTGTATTTTACTTTCTCCTGCTGCTGTTGTAACTTACAACGAAGTTACCTTGTTACAGCTGATACTGAATTTGTGGGCGTAACACATCCGCTAAACAGAACAACTTGTTGTGCCACAAAATGTGGCATGCGTTGGCGGCGGCCATCACTTACAGCTACGCTGTTAAAATTAACAAAGCTCTGTTATTATTATAAAGTAAATGCAAATATACAGTCAGACCAATAAGTATTCTTTTAGCCTTTAGGTAGCTTTTGAGTCCGTTGACCATTTAAATTGGAGCTAGAGTAATGATATGATAAAATTTCTAGATTGAAGAGTTTCTGAAATTCAACACATTTACAAATATGTTAAGTTATATGCAAAAATTTAACATTCCAAGTTGTTTAATTAAAATGAAAACGAGGGACAAAAAAATGTTAAATACAGATCCATGTGAGCCTTATCGACTACGAAAGATTGATTGTTTTACACTGCATTTCCCTACACCCTTTTCTCTGTGAATAATTCTGCTTGATAATGTCAAAGTAAACTTATTATTCTAGGAATTAACGTATAATAGGCTTTTCACAGTCGATTATCATCAAGGTTTTGTTGTCAAATCTGTTTAGCTTAGGACTTATTTGTTTTGTTCAGTGTACTTTAGTTTTTTCTTTTTAACCTCGTTTCTCGAAAAAACAAAATTGACTGAAGCGTGTAACAGCAAATAAAAGCTAGTGGCTGTTGTGCGAATACTTTACAGTCTGACTGTATACATGCATACTAAAGATGACGCAAACTATGTAAGTTTTACATGAATAAACGCAAATATTTGTATACACATACATACATTCATACATACATACATATGTACAACAATTGATATTTTGCTGTTTACGGCATCGTCGCCATTTGCATAGCCTTTACTCAAAACGTCGACAATTTGCTAATTTACAACAAACAAATTTAAATTTTGCACTTGCCGCGCGCTGCTGCTGCTGCAACAAAAATAGAACAGACGACCGCTTTGCTGGCAACACGGCTGCAGTTGCACGCATGCTTTTGTCATTGTGTGTGTGTGTGTGTGTGCATTGGTTTTTTTCATGCTAACTGACGGACGCCGACGTTTGACGTCGGGCGACTGCATCGCATCGACGCTGTGCTCAATTAAGAGCAGCGCCGCATTTAGTTGCCGTGTGCCACTTTTTGCTAGCGGCGTCCTTGACCCAAAAATTTAAATACACATAGAAGCAACATAACACAAATTGCAACATATAGTAACTTCGTTTGCCGCTACCTCAGCTTGATACATAAAAAGAGTCGCAAAACCGCCCCCTTTACCCACCAACATCATCGTCGATTCATCCAGCTCTGCTCAGCCATTGTCAGTGTGTTAAGGTCAACGTCGCTGCTAAGTTTACTGTAAGCGGTCCTAGCGTCTGTTAAAGCACTGTTAATACCAGCTGTTGTCGCTGTTGCTTTGCTGTTACGGCTTCTTTTCTTTTTTTTTTTTATCAGTTATATCCCCGTTTGCTGTTACAGTCACATGTTTTGTTAGCGTTTTCCTGTTCAGCTGCATCACTCAGCTGTTTGCGCTCAAACAGTAGTAGTCAGTCAGTCAGCAGCAGTCCAGTAAAGGTTTTTTTTTTTTTTTTTTAAATTTGCAACAAGTGTGTAGTTGGTTTGTTCAAGTGCTGTAATTTGTGTTCGTATGTGTGTATGGGTGCGTGCGTGTGCATTTATAAATTGTACTATATTTACTAATTGAAAATGATTGCATCCTGTGCACCAACAATAATAATAGCCATACAAATTTATTTAGTTGTTTCGATATGTAGATGTGCGCTATCGATAATTTTCTTATAAACAGTGTTGCCTAAACAGTGTTGTGCTATGCTAAACTGTGTTGCTGGCTGAGCTGCTAGCGCATGGCAAATGTCAGTGTGTCAGCTGTCTGCTTGTTTGGGATTTTGTTGGGTGTTTTTGGATTCGCTCTCTTGTCCATTGCCCGATTCAAAATTGCAGACGCACTGGCACACGACACTATCTCGATGCCATTAGTTGCTTTAATTTTTTGTTGTTGTTAAATCCTGTCATTTGTGCCATAAACATCAAAAAAATTTGTATCATTTCATTGTGTGCATCATTTGCAAAGTGTAAGTTCAAGTGACAAGTTGTTCTAGCTAAAAATTAAATTCAATTTTATTATTTGCAAAGCTAACTAAAACCTTTTATTTGTTGTTTTGTTTTCTTGCAGACTGCTTATAAAGGAACAAAAAAAAAAAACGGAATATTTGTATTTTTATATATATAAAATTAGCATATAGTTGAAGTTAGTCTTTAAAAAGTAAAAGAACAAGAGGAAAATACCACGAAAAGAAGCGTAAAAAGCAAAAAAAGCCTAACTCGTAAGTAAGATTACTTACTGCACTAGCTAATATAAAAAGATACAAAAACAGAATTAAATGCGCTGCTGACCACGTTAAAAAAAAAAAGGACGCGACGCAAAGATCTCGAGAAGAAAAAAAAAATCCGAAGGGCAGGCCCAGCTTTAAGAAAACTCAAACCAAGGCCACTTTAATTTAAAAAACACAGCACTGCGCCGAAATTCACAACATCAACACTTTTCGTATACCAAAGTAGCAACAGGAACAGCAGAACATCAATCAGTATCAAAATCAACAACTTCTATTCGTAATCACGGAGTAATACAGCTCAAGTCAATCGAAGTAGCAACAATTATCGACAGCAAATCTCACGACGCCTTACCACTTACCCAGTCAGCCTAAGAACAAGCAGCTTTTCAACAAACAGCTACCGCTTTAGCCAGTGGCAGAGCCTGCAATGATACGCTAACCAACAACTAGTCTCTCAAAGTCGGACACATTCTGACCTTTTCCCAGTTTAAGCTGAGGTTAATGCAACAGCAAAAAGTTGTGATAAAGGGCAGCAGCCCAGCTAGCAACTCAGTTGCCACCACTATCGGTGGTCTGCCGCCAAAAACACCCTGTCTGCTGATGCAAAACAATATGGTTAGCATCCCTTCGGCCAACTTGAATGGCAGCCTCAAAATGGAGATGGTTAGCATCCCCACGGGCACCTTAAACGGCGGTCTAAAGATGACAAACAATCCTGTGGCTGTAAGCGGAACGGTCCTGGCAAATGCACCACGTGTTTATTTGACGGCGCCCTCATCCGGTTTCATTACGCCAAATCGCAATGCCAACACAGTCGCTACGGCAGCAGTTAAGGTCATTGCCGGCAACAATGTTGCCACTTCGAGCACCTCTACGCCCTCAACTGTGCGCTATTTCTCGCAGTTCGGCAAGCCCGTACAAACAATAAACTCCAGTGCCGTTGGCAACACATTGCAGCTAACTGGACAACGTAAGTTCATCAATGGAGAGACTGTGGTGCTTATGAATGGTACCAAGCCATTCATATTAGCTTCTCCTGCGACTAGTGGTGCAACAGCAACCGTTCCTAATGGCACCAAGGTGAATATGGCCGCAGCTGCAACGGCTGCATCGTCGTCTGCGTTTCTGCGTCCGTTCATCAAAACCGAAACCGGCACTGTGTCGCCAAGTCCATTCGTAATTAAACAGTCAAGTACACCCCCAGCAGTGTCAACTACGACGACCACACAATCAATAGCCCCTGTAAACACAACAAATAACCAACAACAGCTGGAGTCTGTGATGAATAATAACACTGAAGTTAAACAAGAGCCAGTGTCAACAGAGGTCACACCAAAAACTGAAGCGAAGCCATTCGACGAAAACGATCCCGAACTGGATATTGTTATCAATAATGTTGTGTGCTCCTTCAGTGTTCGCTGTCATCTTAAGTTGCGTGAGATCGCTCTCAATGGCTTAAATGTGGAGTATCGACGTGAGAATGCAATGGTTACAATGAAACTACGTCGTCCCTATACGACCGCTTCCATTTGGTCTTCGGGACGCATTACATGCACTGGTGCCACATCGGAAGCTCAGGTAAGGAAAATACTACTTGCTTCTATGTTGTCAAACCCATAACCTTTAACAACACGTCCAATGTTACGATTGCTTTTGCAGGCTAAGATTGCGGCACGACGTTATGCACGTTATCTAAGCAAGCTTGGATTCCCAGTGCGCTTTCAAAACTTTCGCATCGTAAATGTGCTGGGCACCTGCAGCATGCCCTGGGCCATCAAAATAGTCAATTTCTCGGAGCGCCATCGCAAAAATGCCAGCTATGAGCCGGAATTGCATCCGGGTGTTACTTATAAAATGCGTGATCCCAAGGCTACGCTGAAAATCTTTTCTACCGGCAGCATCACTGTGACTGGTAAGCTCATAATTTTATGTTACTGCGATATTGTTACCACATTTGCCACATTTTCCATTTATAGCCGGCAACGTCAATGACGTGGAATCTGCCATACAGCATATTTATCCGCTTGTACATGAGTTCCGCAAGCAGCGTTCACCTGAGGAGCTGCAGCATTTGCGCCAAAAGCAAAATAAACATGCTCCCGCTCCCGTTGAGAACCCCAGCGAAAATGAGGAGGCCATTGCCGCTCAGACTAAGGCTGCCGCTGCCTATGACCTCTTTTTGAACACAACCACAGCCCATAGGACAAACAATCAAGCACCTGCCTCAAGCGCGCTCACTACTAGTTCAATTCAAACTGTGCGTCGTCTGGAACAATTCCAGCAGTACCGCCAATTGCAGCAGCAAACACAGATAGAGCGTCGTCATATACCTTTCAGTGGCGATGACGTCAAACCGAATGGCGGTGCTAGCATTGCTGCTCCTAGTCAAGCCCCAGCCACAAGTACCGGACAACAAAGCGCAAACGCTCGTCGCCGTGCCACTGAATGCTGGGCCAGCAAGCTGCAGAACAAGCGTCCGCGCTATAATGACTTCAACTCGACGGTAACAAGCAATGCCCGCCCCCTCAGTAGCGCATCTTCGACAATGTCAAGTTTCAGTGCTATAAAGTCCTACACTAAGACGACTGCTCCAAATAACGTGCTCAATAGGGGCAGCACCAATTTTGGCATGCGAACAAATGCAGCAAACTCGTACGACGCCGATTTGGTTGATATGATTACGGAGGATTATGAGGGGGACTTGCAGTATTGAAATGATGGTTCAAAGGATCGATCTATCGTGTAGGAGAATAACATTTTGTTGAAAGAAACAAAATCAAAAAAACAAAACAAAAACACAAACGAAAGTTGCCTATGCCAAATTATTAGAATCTTAGAAAAAACACACGGACACATACACACACATATATAAAACAATCACATGCACACGCACACAAAAAGATACAGAGCCACACAAGGTGTGGTGAAATCTTCAAGAAGTTATTGGTTATAAACGCATTTATACTTATTACAATAGACAAGAAAACAACTAGCACAGGAGAGGAGCTAACCAGAAGAACTCATAAACAAACACACACTCAACAACAAACATGGTTTATGCAATAGCTATATAAATTGTGTCGTTCATATCCAAAAACCAATTCATTGCTATAACTAACAACAAACTAGAGCCAAATATCTATATTTAAGGTAAGTAAAGATTTTATTTAATTTCTATGCATTATATATAGAGCAAGGCAGGCTTAGATCCGGTCCGTGTATCATACTCTATGTCTGTCTGTGCTTGTTAAAAATTGAGGTAGCCGATTAAAGAAACCTATTTTAAATCCAACAATTATCAGAACTTGATTGTTTTCTAAGATCGCCAATATTGTACAATGTACTTACTAAAGCAATCGAGACTGTACCGAGTTTCTTTTTTTCAAAACTACAGCAATAACAAATTTTAGTTCTGGTAGCTCTTTTAAAATGTTAACTTCGAAGCGTCTTATTTTAGGTTCCAGTTTAATTTAATTTGTAATGCTCAACAAATACTTTAGCTAATTGGTTGTGCTTTAAATTTGTTTCCTTGTTTATTTTTTTTGCAAATGTAAATTGTTAATGCACCTAAACGAAAGAGAAGGCATTTGGGCATTTGTTCTGACTCACGTATTTCACCAACTATGAATCATTCTGCTGATGTTTAACTTAGGCAATTCCAGTTCGGCGGGGTCTTGTAGAGTTTACATTGGAGGGTGTGCGCTGGGGTTTCAGGAGCATGCTCTAAATTCGCTTTATTGTAGGCTGTCTCTTAAAGTCTGTCCTTGTCGCTGGTAGGGCTGTTGGTAACCAAATGAACCACATTATATCTAATCTCTATAAATTGTACAAATTAACTAATTTCTTTTGTATTTTTTCAGATTACGTTTAGAACAATATCGTACTATGCATAAGTACATCACCCGAATTACCACATTAAGTTTTCATCAAATGGATGTTGGTTATATTATGTAAAGAAGAATACATATATATATAGCCAATGCATATGCAACTATATCAAGTAAATACAAAAATACGTATGTTTACGTATAAACAACAACCACAACAACAGTAACAAGCAGCAAGTATCGAAAGCAAGCAACAGCTAAGGGGACACAGCAGCAAAGCAACAAATAGTACATAAGGTGACAGAAAACAACAACAGCAAAAGGACACTAGACTAGACACCCAGCAAGGAAACAGCAAAAGCAGCAGCAGCAACAGCAACAAACACAGCAGATAATGCAGCAAAATTGTAACGAATCTTTAAGATAAATACACATACAGGCATCATCAATCAACTATACGAATTAATTATATAAAATACGTATATATATTTATACAACTTCACAATGACAACACAAGCAGCAACTATTTTTTTAAGCCAAGCCGGAAGCAAACAAACAACAGCAAGAGGGCACAGCAAACAAACAACAAATAGTACATAAGTTGGCAAAAATCAACAGCAAATGCAACAAACACGAAAACTAAACAACAACAAGCAGCAACAATTATTTAAACAATTATAAAGCAACAGCAGCAAATGATGCAAGAGCCAGCAAGCAAGCAAGCAAGCAGCAAACACGACAAAGAAAAAGAAATAATTTTGTTTTTAATTTTAATTAATTTTTAACTTATAATCATTAATATGAGCAAACCACCGCCTATTGAATACTGTAACTAAATAAATAGAAATTAATGTTACAACATTAGTTTACAGCAAAAACAAAAAAATATTATATGGATTAATTTATTTATGTTATTTACAAGTCTTACAAAACAAACAATTTATGTTTAGAAGAGTTCACAAAAAAAACAAATGTTTTTTTGCACAATAGTTTTTACACTTTAATTATAAATATTACCAAAAACAAAACAAACAAACGAAAAAAAAACTATGTAAGTAATTAAGCTTGAACTTAGAACAGAAGTAGCACAGTTTGTTTCAAATGAAAATTTCACTTTATTTTATATTTATTATTTGTTTTGCTTAAACGCTTCTTGAGACATTCAAACAAACATACATATACACATTTATATATACATATATATAAAGAAACACTAAACCTTTATCTGGTCACTTGTAAACCAATAACAAAAAACACAAAAAATTAACATTTATTTAAACTTAACTAACTGAAAACAATTATTTTTAGTTTAATTATATAGTTTAAGCTTGGCAAACTGCGCGTCATCAGCTTAGCACACACCGCCCCCCGGCTGCGTCTTAATTCCCGCAAAACTAAAAGGGCTAAAATTGTGGTGTGTGCTTGTCTGATGGCCCTGTTTCCAAAAAACGAAACAAAAACATATTTATTTAAGTGTTAATTTAAAAAAGAAAAACCATACGCATTAGTTTATTTTTTTTTTAAATTAAAAATTGCATTATCGAAAAAAAAAACTTGTTCCTGTGTTGTTGAAATGAAACCTAATGAAAATGCAAAAAAGTAATTTACAAACATATACATATATATATATAAAATAGACAAGCAAAAATGCATAAGCAATAATAAATTTATTTTCAAATACCAAAAGCAAAAAATTCATTAAAATGTATAACAACATAATAATATTAAGTTGAAGTACTATCAAAATGCGTTTGTGCGTCTTCTAACAAAAAGTCCTTGTAATCAGTACTAAAATATTTAAGCAAACACAAAAAAAAAACGCAAAAAAGTTAAAAAAAAAACTAGCTACAAATACTCATCGAGCGCATTAGCCCGATTCTAAGCAAACAAAAATACTGGTTCATGTTGTTGTAAAATGCAAATCCTTTGATAGATTTCACGCAAAATTCCATAGACTCTTGGACAAAAACACAAAAAAAAAAAAAAATAACTCGCTTTTGCTTTCGTCCAAATAAAAAACACCAAATTAAAATAGCAAATTTGTACAATCAATAATAATTTAAAACTATTCATAGGAATTTACACATACAAACATTTTCACTGCTTCCAAGATAGGTTTGGATTTGTACAAAAACAAAGTCAGTTCGAAACAACTCTAAATACTAAACAAAACAAAAAAAAAAAAAGCCTAATATATTGTCAGTTACACAGTTACTAAGCAGAATTTGAATGAAATTCATAAAAACATAGAACTGATACTAGTATTCCAACATAATTTCCATGTTTTCCATATAATCAAAAGAAAAGAAAAGAATCTTGAGAACGTACTAAAACATGTTAAGTGTTTATAGAGAAGGAAGAAAATTTCGTACATTTCGTTAAGCTAAGTTTCGATGCCAAGTTTATTTGTTATATTTACTATATTTTCATACACTGCAACAAATTTACAACAAATTTAAATAATCACAACTATATCTGCACCAAATTCGTTCATATCGTTCAATTATCGTAACATACTTAATAATATTTAGTATGCATAATCAAAATATACCAATATCAATTTGTCTGAAACCAGATATTAAAAAAAAGCAAAAAAAAAAGAAATATATAAGGAGAACTAAAATTGTTTTTATTTAAAAAATTAATATATTTTTTGGTTTTGTTTTTTTGTTACGTTAACAATTGTTTAGCTTAATAAATATATAAATGTAATAAAGAAAATGCCTTTAGGGATCAAATGAAATTGTAAAGCAAAAGGAAAAGAAAAACCTATAAAACTATTGCATAAAAAAAAATCTAAAACAATTAGTTAATAGGCCAAAAGATGAATACTATATTTAAGTACCCCCAACAAAAAATATATATATGCATATAGCAATATAAATAATGAATTAAACTGCATAATTTGTTATAAGCTAAATACAATGCAAACATCATATATACGTTCTATACACATATGTATATGTTTTTGGTGTATACAGCTGTTAACTTTTTGATGTATAAATTTAAAAATAATTAATAAGTAAAACTACATATGGAAAAAAAAGAAAAGAGATTTTTCCGCAAGTGAAATTCACTTCTAACTGCCTTTGAAAAAAACATAAACAAATTCAATTTTAATATAATACAAACATTACACACACACACACATACACAGCTTGTAAAAACTTTTAAGAATTTTGCTTATTATTTAAAAAGATTTTGCTACAACAATAAGAACAACAACAAAGAATGCCTAAATAAGTGTATTTGGTTTCATAACAAGAAAAAAAAAAAAACAAAAACAAAAAACTTTTTAAAATGCAAACTAAATATTTATATAGGACATACATGAATATACATATATATTTTTTATTATTATAAAAAAAAGAAGAATGTAAGAAAGAAGAAGAAAACAAAATGAAAATCAAATAGTATAATTCTGTTTTTGTTTTGCCGTAAAGACTGCATTATACCAACAATTAATTATATATACACATATTATATACCTAAAGTAAAAAAAAAAACAGCATAAAAAAATGCTAGAAAGATTTAAAAATTTAAGCGTTAATATAAACTGAACATTTGTTTACTAACCTTAAGCTGTTTAAATAACTAAAATTAAACAAAAACAAAAAAAAAACACAATATTTAAATTAAAGCCAAGTTGGCGTACCTAAGAAAGGCCTCTGCAATAAGTTTAAACCGAAAAGCAAGATGAAAATTACCTTAAAAAAATGCGCTCTATAAACAGACACACATTGAGCCATTTAAAAAAACAAAACTAATAAACCATAGAATTACTAGTAACAACGTAAATACAAAAATAAAATCTATGTATTTTATTATTTTTAGTTCTATTATTATTTACATTATTGTAATTTTTTTTTTTTGCAAACACGCTAGTGTAGTTTAGTTCTAAGAAGAGTAAGTGTATGTTTATATACATATGTATGTAAACATTTTGTTCAGTTGGTTATCAAAGCTACACACAACATTTACATACTACTAAAATGCTATACTATTGAATGAATAACTGAAAAACAAAAAAATCACAATTTCGTAGCAGCAAACACACATACATAACTAGAAGGAGAAACAAACAAAAAAGCCAACAAAGAGAAAAACAAATTGTATTTAAATAAATGCAACATAACATAAAGCAACAATGTCTTGAAATTTCTTTTATCAATTTGTTTAGATTCAAATGCTGCCTGCTGCCTGTTTTTTTTTTCAGCCTTTTCCAGCACTGCTTTATGTCATTGTGTGTACACACTGTACCTTTGCATAGTGTGCACACACTCGTGTTGGTTTTTTTTTCGTTGAGGTTAATTTCACGGCAAGATTGTATTTGGTAAAAGCAACAACTACAATTTAAATTTACGCAATACATTTACGTGTAGCCGCAGCCAGTAAGTTTTCCATAATTATATTAAATACTTGTTGTATTTTAATTTATGCTTGTTTTATGTGCAGAACGCGTCAAAGACAAAGTTTCGTACACATGGCAACCGCAGTAGCAAAAGTTGGAAAAGCTGTTCACCGCATATTTGTGGGCAATTTACCGTGGACAGTAGGACATCAGGAATTACGTGGTTATTTTAAAGAATTTGGTCGTGTTCTCTCGGCCAACGTTATTTTTGACAAAAAGACCGGCTGCTCCAAGGGCTACGGTTTTGTCAGTTTCAATAGTCTCGCCGCACTCGAGAAAATTGAAAACGAACAAAAGCACATTTTGGAAGGAAATTATTTGAACATACAAAAATCATAAAGCCTGTTCAAAATACTAATTACCCAAACAGCTATACAATAATTTATTTTTAAGTCATTTATACATATACTAAATTACTACATAATTCGAAAAAACGCACAATGTCTGATCGTAACTGTGACATGGATTTCGGATTATTTGTTGACGATGAGGAGGAAGAGGAAGAGGAGAAATTATTTACACTGGCCACAGCCCATGTAACCGGCAAAACAAATTCCTTTGCCGCACAGGAGTTATTGGACTTTTATGGACTGTATAAACAGGCCACAGAAGGACCTTGTAGCAGCCAACGACCGTCTATGCTGCAAGTAAAGGCACGTGCCAAGTGGAATGCCTGGCAGCAGCTAGGCGACATGAGCGCGTCTACTGCTCAGCGTGGCTACATTGATAAACTAAAAAAACTGGACCCAAATTGGCAAGAGTGCATTCATTCGAAACAAACAAGTGGACTTGCTGGTGGCTGGGTTGTGCACTCAATTGAATCTGCGCCCAATGAGGATCTCAAGCCAGAACATGAGAAAACTGTTTTTGATTATGCTAAGGAGCAAAATTTGTCGCGATTACGTGACATGTTTGTGCCAGCAGATCTATTGTTGCAGGATGAACATGGCATGGGATTAGTGCACTGGGCCACAGACCGCAACGCAGTCGAAATACTTGAGTTTCTGATCCAGCAGGGCGTCAATATCAATCAACGCGATGGTGAGCAGCAAACCCCACTGCACTATGCGGCTAGTTGTGGTCATTTGGAGGCTCTGCAATTTCTATTAAAACACAAGGCGGACACGCAGCTACGCGATGCCGATAATCAGAGCTGCTTAGATGTAGCTGATGATAAGCAAATTACTGCCATTCTGCACCAAGCAATAAATGAGCATCAAACTGACTCCACCTAACATTAAATTTTGTTTCGTTTTTTTTTTTTTGTTTATATTAAATTAGCATGTAAATGTTACAAAACAAAGTTTTAATGGTTTTTTTTTACATATAATAGTTTACTTCCATAATTTCTTGATAGACATGTTTTTCTCAGAGTCTTTCTGCATCACCTTGGCCACAGCCATTTCGAAATCTTCTTGGGTGACATGCACACGGCGTTCGCGCAGCGCATACATACCGGCTTCTGTGCAAACACCTTTTACTTCAGCACCCGAAGCTCCTGGCATCAATTCAGCAATCTTGCGCAGATTAATGCCACGAGTTAGATTCATTTTACGAGAGTGAATCTTTAGAATGTCTAGACGTGCCTCCTCGTTTGGTGGGGGAAACTCGATCTTACGATCAATGCGGCCTGGACGCAGCAAAGCAGGATCCAAAATATCAATGCGATTGGTGGCCATAATAACTTTGATGTTCTTTGTTGCCTCGAAACCATCCAATTGATTCAGCAGTTCCAACATTGTGCGCTGCACTTCGGAGTCACCACCCGAACCAGACTCAATACGCGAGGAGCCAATGGAATCGATTTCATCCATGAATATTATAGATGGGGCATGCTCGCGTGCCATAACGAAAAGCTCACGTACCATGCGTGAGCCTTCACCAATGAATTTTTGTACCAGCTCCGAACCGGAGACACGTATAAATGTGCATTCAGTATGATGAGCAACGGCACGAGCTAGCAGAGTTTTGCCTGTACCTGGTGGACCATAAAGAAGGACACCTTTGGGCTGCGCAATACCAAGAGCATCAAACAGTTCGGGATGTTTTACAGGCAGCTCAATAACTTCTTTAATTTCCTTAATCTGCTTGTCAAGACCTCCGACCATTTCGTAGGTGGAGTCGGGCACCTTCTCGACCATCATAAGTGATACTAATGGATCAACCTTGTTGGGCAGTATTTTGTGCAAAGTGTAACTTTCATTACGTAGAGCCACACGGCAATTTGGTGTTACATCGTTAATATCAATGTTCTTGTCTAGATCAACAACAAATTTGCCTTCCGGGTGCACTTTTACCAGCACTTTCTTCTTGTCCATTGGCTTAACAACTTCACCTACGTAACTACCTTGTTCCTGAAGTAGCTGCAGCTCCTCGCGCAACATGCGAACTGTACAGATAAAATACATTCTAATAAGTGGTATATTTGCGTTTAAATTTTCTTACCCTTTGCATTGAGCTCATTGCGCTGAGCCTGCAAGCGACGCAGATTTTGACTCTTTTCGGCTACAACTAATTGCAACTCTTCAATTTTTTGAATATAGTACGAACGAAAGCCCTCGCCTTTTTGGTAGGCGGACTCAATCTCCATCTAAAAATAAAAGGGATTAAATTTTTTTGCAGCATTGTTTTTATGCTTCGGTCATCACGTACCCGATTTGTTACAGTCATCTTGTCGTTAATATCGTTTCAATTTAATTTGTTGTATTACTTATTCAACTACCAAACGAACACTGCACAAAGCACACAAATTAATAAGTGTACAATTTTTTTACTTTGACGTATTTTGTCTTTTTCCCAACTTCTTTCAAAAAAACTCAATTGTATATGACTCGGCAATTCCGCATTTATTAGTGCTGGACGATTGCCATGTTGCAAAATCGATATCAACGATAGTTATATGTTGCTGCATCGAATCACAGCACTGGAAAAAGTATGGAGCAGTTGTGAAAATAAATATGCTTTATCTTTTTCCTAATTTTTTCTATTTTCATATTTTTAATAAAATATAGGGCGCCATCTTAAAAAAACAACATGTATCAATTGCCAATAATGGTATTGATATTAACGACAAAGGTATTGTTATCGTATTGATGTATGATGATATGGAGCCATTACTAAAAATAAATGTTATTCTTAAAAAATGATTTTTTTCTTTTTATGTTATCTTTTGCTTATACATTTTACATTTGGGCAGCTAAAATAATGTTTTAAAAATTATACTGCTACTATCGATATTTGCTATCGGAAGGCATTTGAAATCGCAGCTGCGTGCCGGTTATCATATTATTTATTAGCGCTTTTTTAAATAATGTATTTATTGTACACCAAAGCAAGCGTTGTCAAAAATATAAATTCCTAATATTTAGGTAAAAAATTAAATTGTAGAAAAAGTTTTCACTATTCCATTCAAAGTCACAGACGTCCGCCAGATAATTACACTTGAAATGGCAGCAACTTTTGGATTGTTATTTAAACGTAATGTGCGAATTGAGATACACCAATGGCGCCGTATCGTTATTGAAACAAGCATCACATTAGTTCTCCTGCTTGTGGTACTTCTTAACCTCATAGATATGCCTACATCATGGCTTGAAGAAAGTGCTTTGCCAAGTAATGACGCTGCATCTCATTCGCTGGACAACTTAGACATAATCACGTAATGATTACAGTGCCTAAGTGTGCTTTTAGCCATAATATAGTAATACTTATGATTTTGCAGCGGCTTAATGAACACCAAGCGCGATAGAACTAAATATGTGCTTAACTATGCACCTATAACAGAATTTACCACAGAAGTAGCCAAATCAGTGACCAAGACACTTGACCTGAACGATACCATTGGCTTCGAAACTGTGGAAATGCTGCAAAATCAATTTGACGACCGCACGACATTAGCTGGCATCGTTTTTTCAGGCCTGAAAGGCGACGAAGTACCTAAGGAGCTTAACGTTGCCATACGCTTTCCCAGTGAGTTTCGTACGATCAATCCGTTTTTAACCCAAGATCGTTTGTGGGTCACACGCTGTTCGGGTGTGGTTAATCCCAAGAATGACGCTAACCATGATAAGGATAATCGTCAGGATATTTATATACGTGAAGGCTTTCTTCAAATACAGCATCAAGTTTTTATGGAATGGTACCACAAATTACGCCGCGAGCAGCCCACCTCCTATACTGAGCCACACGTACAGGTACACAATATGCGTGTACTTGGCAGCGAAGCACTCTGCTCCACAATAGGTGTGTCGAGCGTGCCAGATTTTATATATAATTTTTTATATTTGCTTCCATTTCTTAATATAGTAAGGGTAAGCATTAACCGTATAGAATATAATTAGTTTTTCGATCCAAAAATCTACCATCTATACAACTTTCATGTAATTATGATCTGTCTTTCTTTTTTAGAATATGGCACAGCAATTAAATGACAACGTTATGGTGCATCAATGGCAATATGGATACTCGTTTTGCAAACAGTGGTTTGTCGCATTTCTTCCGCTGTTTTTGCGTCTGATAGTGCTTGGTTTTATAATTGTATTAATGATATTTGTAAGTCACTTCAAGTTTGTACCTTGTAGATGATTTAAAAACTTTTTTTTTTTTCTGACAGTTTCTTTGGGTTTTTATAAGTGGTGCCCAAATGGCATTTCTAGCCCTCGCGGTTATGATCGTTTTCATAATTCTATACACCATTTTGCTAATTTTGACGGCTTTCGTGTATGCCAAAGCGTTCGCTAATTCAACAAACGCTGTACTTTTTAGTATAATCGTGTGGATCTTCAATTATTGCGTTTTTGGCATAATACTAGCGCGCTACTGGGACACGCATGGCCTATATGTGGTATTTATACTGACTGTATTTTTTAATAATCAGACGGAGTTTGCCATACAGATGTTTTATCGCCTCACCGACAAATCTAATGATGTACAGAGCAAAGATTATATTGTACTATTCGGTTCAATTCTACTGTGTCTTGTCATTCACATTCTGGCGCTGTTAATTCTACAATGCCGTTGTCCAGGCCACTTTATAAGCCGCCGTGTGGTTTCACATAAGAGGCGCCAGGTGAAAAAAAAGCCCGGAAGAAACCTGACATTTGCTCGTGTACGGAAATTTAAAAATTACGAGTACGGTGATGTAGGCAGCGTAGAGATGATGCGCCTACATACAGTCACCACCAGCACATATGGTGATGAAGAACAGAAGGTTTTAAGGAGCATATCCCTCCGAACTTATAAAGGCGAAATTTTTGTGATTCTAGGCCATTTTGGTTCTGGAAAGCTTACGTTGCTGCGTGTTATGTCTGGCCTTAAGTATCCGCAATATGGAGATATTTACATTAATGGCAACATAATACGGCCTAGTAAAAAGCGGCAGCATTTAGTTGATTTTCGTTTCGAAGAGGACGGTCTAGCACATTATTTGACCGTTGATGAGACCCTAAAATATCATGCCAAATTAAAGCTAAGCAATGACGATAAGGATCGTTTCGCACTTGAGTGCAATAAATTTTTAGCCCTTCTAAAAGAATATATTCCTAACAAAAAGACACTTGTTAAAAATCTAAACATTGGTCAACGTCGTCTACTTTCTCTCTGTTGCGCGTTGACAGGCTCAACAACTGTGCTTATACTGGACGATCCGACGAAGAAATTGGATGCATTTTACACGCAAGCATTTTGGAATATTGCTAATTCAGAAAAAGAAAATCGGGCGATCATTGTAGGAACGTACAGTGTTGATGAGGCCGATCGCATAGCCGATCGTATTGGTGTACTTAATATGGGCTTTCTAGAGGCCAGCGGCACGCCTTTCTTTTTGCGCAATCTTTTCGGTAACGCTTTGGAGTTGGTACGTTCCTCTCATATCAGAATATTTTCTTGTAAAATTTTATTTTCATAGGGAATCGATTTTATTTTTTTATAAAGATTGTATTAATATACCCTTTATAATTCATTAACAATAATTTGACACTATAATGATTTTGCTTTTAGATAATTATCAAAGACCCGACAGTGCCAGAGGGACCCATAACTGAATTTCTGAATTCTTATATACCAGATATAAAACCTGAAAACGAAATCGGCGACTCGCTTACTTACAAAATTGATCACGTTCATCGCTTTACCATGCAACGCGTGCTAATACACATGGAGAATGATCGCAAAAAGTTGGGCATCCAGAATGCACGTGTGCTGGGCTCGGATATGTCAAGCATCTTTATGAAGTTGGTTACTTCATTTCGGTTGCAGCAGCAGTTGATACCAGATGTCAGTAAGTACTGCCAAGGCGTGGTGCCTGCACCCACTGTAACTTTTGATCTAACTAACAACTATACTATACAGCTCAATTCCTTAAATACCATGTTGTGTCTAGCAAGAAGCTAAAGCGGCAACAAATGCGAGCCATGTTCTACAAGAAGATGATGCATGCGGCACCCAATTTTTGGCCTATATGCGTTATTGTGCTTTCCTCCATAGTGATTGTGATTTTAGCTTGGCTGGCCATATCGCTTGTTGTACCCGCAAAGCGCAGCAGTAGCATACAAATTGGATTCAAAAAAAGTCAGGATATGATGAAAAATATACCTGATTTGAAAGATTGTGGTTATATTGATATAACAACGGTGGCAAAGGCACAAAAATACAAAAAATCCAACGCCGTATCGCGTACCTTTGTTGAAAACTCGTTCGTATGCAAGTCCGGCTCATATAAAGATGATTTAAAAAAAAAGAATGATAAAAAAAGCATGGGTGCCGTAGCAGCTGATGGACCTCAAAAACTAAACGGCTTCATAAATCAGGACGCTTTTCATTCGGCGCCCATGACATTGAATTTGTTGCATAATATTATACTCAAGTAGGTGCATACGCGCTCATTTATTGCTTCAAATATAAATCTGTTGACTCTTTGCAGACAATCGTACCCAGATGCCAAAGATATTGCATGCCAACTGGAGAATAATCCTATGCCGACGCCACTATCTCTGAAGATAAATCTGCTGGACAATGAAATTGCACATATGGGTGCGCCAATAGCTATTGGTGCCATACTGCCTATGGCAATATCTACATTCATTTTACCGCTTGTAGAAGAGCGGGCCACCCAGATGCGCGAACTACAGATTATTGCTGGCATTGGATTGCAGATATATTGGTGCATCAATTTCGTTTGGGATTTGATTACCTTTTTCGTCTACTCCCTGATAATCATTTTTATTTTGGCAGTTTCCGGCATTGGTCAATTTAATATCATTGATAATTTGGGTATGTTAACAATGAATGCAAATCTAAAACAGAATAATATGGAGAATTGCAGCAACACTTTTTAGAATTAGGCAATTTTGTAAGATCCAAAAATCTTTAGGCTGTTGACATAACCTCAAACAATGTATTTTTAAGTTTATGTTAGAGTGCTTGAATAGTGACTCCAAAAATATTTACCAAACATAGGCTGAGCTCAAAACTCATTTGGCTGTTTAACTCTAAAACTATGAAAATAATCAAAATTAGCCCAACTTCTGCCTCATTCTTAGCTCCATAGTATTTACTACATAAGTCATATTTATTTTAACAGTCTTTTTCTTCCAGTTATCCTGCTTCTCTTCTTGTGTTTTGGTTTTTCCAGCTTGCCAATAACCTATATAATTTCCATGTACAATACTTTAGTTTTGCGTGGATATCTCTGCGCTGTGCTAATACATAGCCTAACAGGTGTGTACCATAAACTATATATTCCAAATTCAACATTCCACGCAACTTAAGCGGTTCTCTTTAACAGGCCTTTTTCTTTACGTTCTTTATTGGGATGTGGCCAACAGCAATAAGATATTCTTTTATTTTGCTTCCTTATTTCCTGGTTTTGCAATGCTAGATGCCATTAGCGATATTCATACCCAGGGTGTGGAGCGTCAACTATGCGAAACCAGATGCGCCGAAACAGCTAATTGTACGTCGCAAAATATGCACGAAATGGTGCCTCGTTGCCTATGTAAGTATACATATATACTAATATATTAAATCATTATTCTCTTATTATTTGAACATACTTTAACAGTTGGAAGTCACTTTAAATGGGATGAGCCGGGTATTGTGCCGGCAATCACTTGCATGCTAGTTGTAGGGCTTTTAATGCTGGCATTAATATTTTGGATTGAGCTGCATCGCGTTGAAAGACAGTACACAACAACTAGAGAGTAAGTAAAAATCCTTTTGGCTTATTTCCTAAACAAATTAATAAGTAAGTTTAATATATTAAATAGTCTAGCCCCGAGCTACTAGCCAAGCAGCTACTATAAATCTTCTTATGTGTTAAATCAACGCGGCTGGCAAAGGTCAAGCAACACCTGCGTTTCTATATTTTAAATAGGTTTAAAAATATTTCCGAACTAGGCATGAAATTTTTAAAAACACTCACCGATTCTTATACCTATAGTTTCTGTGATTTTGAGCAGGAATCCTGCTAACGAATACTTACTAAATAGTTATGTTAATTTCGGGAGAACGCTGCTTAATGTAAGATCAGTATAAGCGGTGATCCAAAATTTCGAGTTCACAGTTTCACAGAGTAGAGTATATCCCAGCAATATCATGGGGTTTTTGGATGTGTATATAGTATAACTGGTGCTTCTTTTGGGAGCTACCTATGGAATGCGCGATCTCTCAATAAGCTAGTAAAAGGAACTTTCTTATATGTAGGTTAATCAGGTTAAATTGTAAAAAATTTAAAGAATATGTCTACAGGTACACATGTTATCTGGATGGATGGGACTTTAACCTGCACATTTTTATTTACAGCATCCGTAATTTCCGTACACTCTCGTATCCATTCGATGATGCCGATGTTGCCGAAGTTAAGATGCGAATAGCAAATGCTGATGTCAGCAAGTGCAAGACGACGGTATTCCTGGTCGATCAGGTAGAATCCGAATTGCCCAAAGATTGCAATTATGTGAAAACTGTCTCTTTTGCTCTAAACAAGTAAGCATTTACGTTTTGTTTTATCTTATAAACCTTTAACAATATTTAATATGTGCAGATACATGATGGCGGTTATATATGCACCACGCAATTCAGGAAAAAGTCATCTAATGCGTCAGCTGGCTGGCATTGATCGATTTGCGTTTGGTGAGATATATGTGCGTGGTTTTGAATTTAAATACGATATTGAAAAAATTCGCGACTACGTTGGCTATTGTCCACAATCCAAAGGTCTACTGGCCGACTTAACACCACGTGAGCATATTCGCCTGTTTTACATGATTAGAGGCGTGCCGGAAACACAAATTGCTAGTAAAATGCAGGATATCGGCCTGATGCTAAATATGACTGGCTGGATGCATCGAAAGGTTAATACATTAACACCAGAAAAGCAGCGTAAGCTCAATGTGGCCTTATCCCTGGTTGCCTATAACAAGATATTCATATTAGACGAACCTACATATGGTATGCCTGCCACAACGAAACGTGAAATCTGGAACATTTTGCGTTATTTGCGTTACTGCGGACGCACTATTATTTGTGCCACCAACGAAGAAATTGAGTGTAAGATGTTAGGCGACTATACTGTGTTGTATCAGGATGGTGAGATGCTATCTCTTGGCAGCATGCAGTATTTGCGCTATAAATATAGTGAGGGATTCTATATGGAGGTGCGTTTAATACGAGATGGTGAAACCGAAGAGGAATGCGAGGAAAAGTAAGTAAAGTGTGTGGCTTGTGCTAGTAGAGAGCTCTTTCTCTGCTGAATTTTGACTATAGATTTGAGTTAGCTTTTCAATAATTCAATTTATTTTTTTCAGTTTGCGCAAAGATATGACCAATTTAATACGTTTTATCACATTTCTTCATGAAGGAGCGGAGCTGGTGTAAGTATGAAAAATAGTCCAATTAAATTAAATATTTAATAAATGTTTTTTTCTTGTTGTAGATCACAGATGAACAATTGGTTCAAATTTTACCTGCCTATTAAAAATATAGTCTATTCTTTTTTGTACGGTGCTATGGAAAAGAATAAGGTACGTTTAAACATAATGGACTATTTTATATATCAGGCCAATCTGAACAATATTCTCATGCAATTACAAGCTACGCGTAATCAGCTAAAGCAGAACTATAAACAATCAACTGATGGCTTCTGGTATCCAAATCCAAAATAGTTGATCATATAATGTTATTATATTTTTATGCACTTGAATATTATTTTTTTTGCCACACATTTACGCGAAAATTGGTTCAATAAATACTCATTTCGTGGTCCTAAATTTAGAACTGTATGTTGCCATTGTTGGCAATAGGAACGAAATGGTGGATAGTAGTTATACATTCAAAAGGTCTTTCAGACATAAAAAGTAGCAAAAAATGCACATATGAATGAACTATAAGTATTTTCGCCAGATATTGATTATAGTTTGGCATAGTTTGGACTAGTTAAGCCAAGTCGTTACGGCAAGTTGAAGGTTTTCTGGCTAATGTGATATAATTTCTGTAAGAATATGGCATAGGTCTACCAAAGCAACAAATTGCAGCTTATATATGCACCAAACTTAAAATTGCAATATACTACATACTGGTTAATGGACACGAGCAGGCCTAAATGATAGTATAGTTTAAAACTCAAATTAAGTCGGAAATGTTTTACAAAACTTTTAATAAAACTGATTGGTTTATTCAAGCTAAATCATGATTTATATATAAGTTGTCTGTTGCTGCCATAATTGCAAGAGAGTTGTTGTATTTTTGTGCACAAACCCTAAACAAAATATGAAACAAAGAAATACATCCAATTGATTTATTTCCAATTGTAAATAAAACTATTTACAAAAAGCTGTTTAAGCGTTATCGATAATTTATCGTAAGTGTGCACAGCTGATACAGCCAGCGCTCATGAGAACAGCCTCAGCTAACACAGCTGACGTCATGGCGTCAGCTGTTTGTTGACTGTTGTGCCCTTGTTGCTGTCCGGTTTAGTTTGGCGCTGTCTTTCCATTGACAGAAATTATATATGAGTGCTAGTGTATTAATTTTTTTTAGTAATTGTTTACAGCTTGTGGATTCGGTGCTTTGTTCCAGAAACGCGCAGGTCGCCGTCGTGTTGTAAGTGGATATAATAATTATCGTTGTGTCTGCAAAACTATAGGACTCTGTTGTTGTAAAGTGCAAAATATGTTTATATGTACAAATGAATCGGCAATTGATAAAAAACATGCTATTGCGCAAATAGATGGCGAAGCTAATAGCAAAACAAAATCAAGAATGTGATAAGTCTCTGGTTGCACATATGTATATATATATGTATGTATATGCATGTACATGCGCATAGTGTGAAAAGCGTGTTTTTTTTTGATTAGTATAAACATATAGTATATGTATGTAAGCAATAATATAAATGCACATGGGGTTAAATAATGATTTTTAACCAAATGCCGCATGCTGCATATAAAGCTACATACATATGTATGTACGATAAATGATTAAATGTGCTGCTTTGCTTGGGTGCTGTTGCCGGCAGCAACGCATGTACGTACATATTTATTAACTTGAAACATTTTCCAGCGCATGTATATATGTACATATATATACATATATATGCAGCTTATATGATATTTGCAATTCGTAGAATCTAAATTCATTGATGTTTATATAAGTAAACGCATACAGTACACTGCCGCGTCTCGTCGGCATCAATTTTTTTTTTTTTTATATCCCTGTTTTAGTAGACTCAACTAAAAGCGCGCCTTATGCTTTTAGTTACATACTACTTTGTTATTATACGTGTACATATGTTATTTATGAAATTCTAACTTAATTTTCACCGTGACACTGCAAAAAAAGCAAACAACGCCAAACCAAAAAGCCAAAGTCTATTTTCATATTAATATTGCAGCAATGCCCAATGCCCAATGCCAAGGAACGCCAATAGCCAACCCAACAAATACATTTAGAAACGAAACTATTAGGCAAGGTAAACCAGACGGCCATTATAACAATACCACGAAAAACAAATTAAATACAAACCAAGAAAGCGAAAAACTTATAAATCCCGCCGACTGACCAACGTCAGCTACGCCGTCAGGTCAGCACTGTGACGTCAGCGGCACGAGGCAGCGCACACGGTGCGTATGAGTAACGTGCGGCTAATGCATTTAATGGCTTCGTCACTAACAATGCAACTAGTGTCTGCAATTAAATCAAACCTACACATAAGATCCAGTATAATAAATTAACAGAGCTACAAAAAAGAAAAAAAAATAACAACAACCAAGACTACGTGGAAATTTGATCAATTTGTAAGTGTAAATCATTTGACCTTTGCTTTAATAATAATTGACATATCATGAATCACATTTAAAAGGACATTCGCCTTTGAGCTTTATGCTTTGTGATTCGATTTTTATTTGTTTTTTGGTGTATTAATAATTAATTGGCTCCCATAACAGTCGCCACTATGAATTATTCAAATGCTTGAGAACCTTTGACACATATTTCATGTTTCGACAATATGCTCTAATTTGGAAAACTTGGGAGTTTATCACGTGCAGAAATGTCCTTCATGCATTTTTGATGCCAAAATGTGTCTAATACCTTAGCAAATGGTATTGCATTACGGTAATGAGCATTTATAGAGCACACAGTGAATTCCTTGTAACCGATATGCACATGAAATTATAGCTTTCTGAAATCGGGTGAAAAAAATAATTTGCGTTTTGTATATTTAATGTTCATGATGACGTTGATATGATATAAGAAATATTTTTTATAGTGCATATAGTGTTCTAATGCCATAATCTTATTGTGCTTCGAAAGTGCTATATAAATATGCCAAAGTAAAATAAATTTCCTATGAAAACGTATGTAACATATTTATGTACATAAAAGTTTAGCAGAAAAAAAAGCCGCTGAAACCCACTTTAAACATATACTATTTAATAATACTCTAAAAGTAAAAAAATTTTATAATTATTTTTTTTAATTACATTGTGCTTTGACATTTGTTCGCTACGTTTGCCAACCTTTACTCCTAGCTTATAGTGAGATTATAAAGAATCTTTCCAGACAGAATTCAATCTCTTTTTAAATCGCTTTTTGTTTTTAAATTTTCGACTAGTTTTTTATTTTTCCTGAAGTTTTTCCATTACATTTGTAACTTTTGCCTGCTATTAAATAAAGTAAAAATTTCAAAATTCGCAAATAAGAGTTATGAGTCTAAAATTAAAAATTTAAAAAACCCCCGAACTTAAGTAATTTTCATAAATTAAAAAATAATAAAAGAAACTTAATGTTAAAGTACCTAAGAATCTATTAATAATTCTAAAAAAAATACGTCGCGTTGGGGGACACGCGAGGGCAGACGTCGTTGACAGTCGTATCTTACATGCAAATTTTTTGAAGTAATTCTATGAAATTTTTGAAGTATTTTCTTAATTTTGTTTTTAAGTTAATCTTTGTTGCTTAATTAGACTATTTGTATTTAAATTGTTAGTTTAGGAGCGGTCCCCAACGCGACGTATTTTTTTTAGAATTATTAATAGATTCTTAGGTACTTTAACATTAAGTTTCTTTTATTATTTTTCACTTTTTAAATGAAAATTACTTAAGTTCGGGGTTTTTTAAATTTTTAATTTAATTTTTTATTTCATACTTTTTATAGGTAGGTTAGGTTAAGTTAGACTTTAGTATATTATAATATACTTACTATAATTTAGATTCTTGTTAAGGTATAGATTACATTTAAGGTCAAGCTCGTTTGCTTTTTTTTTACGCATTCTCCCCACTTTCACTCCCCACAACTTTTCAACGGCTCGACCGATTTTCATTTCATCAACATGTCTAGGAACACTCGCACATAAGTGTCACCTTTAATACAAAAAAAAATAAATTGAAATCACTGCATGCGTTCGGGAGTTATGATGCCACAGATAGACAGACAGTCAGACAGACAAATTTTAAGCCAATCGGACAAAGTTGATGTTTTTAACTTCAAATGGCCATAACTTCTAAACGAGAAGAGATAGAGCAAAAATAGCCTCAGATTCGAATCAGTGGCGTCGTCAGCTTCAATAGGACCAAATTTTAGGCCAATCGGACAAAGTTGATGCTTTTAACTTCAAATGGCCATAACTTCTAAACGAGAAGAGATAGAGCAAAAATAACCACATTTTCGAATCAGTGGCGTCGTCAGCTTCAATAGGACCAAATTTTAGGCCAATCGGACAAAGTTGATGCTTTTAACTTCAAATGGCCATAACTTCTAAACGAGAAGAGATAGAGCAAAAATAACCTCAGATTCGAATCAGTAGCGTCGTCAGCAACAATAGGACCAAATTTTAAGCCAATCGGACAAAGTTTATGTTTTTAACTTCGAATGGCCATACTTCTAAACTTCTAAACGCGAAGAGATAGAGCAAAAACGCGAAGAGATAGAGCAAAAATAACCTCAGATTCGAATCAGTGGCGTCGTCAGCTTCAATATGACCAAATTTTAAGCCAATCGGACAAAGTTTATGTTTTTAACTTCAAATGGCCATTACTTCTAAACGAGAAGAGATAGAGCAAAAATAGCCTCAGATTCGAATCAGTGGCGTCGTCAGCTTAAATAGGACCAAATTTTAAGCCAATAGTACAAAGTTTATGTTTTTAACTTCAAATAGCCATAACTTCTAAACGCGAAGAGATAGAGCAAAAACGCGAAGAGATAGAGAAAAAATAACCTCAGATTCGAATCAGTGGCGTCGTCAGCTTCAATAGGACCAAATTTTAAGCCAATCGTTCAAAGTTTATGTTTTTAACTTCAAATAGCCATTACTTCTAAACGCGAAGAGATAGAGCAAAAACGCGAAGAGATAGAGCAAAAATAGCCTCAGATTCGAATCAGTGGCGTCGTCAGCTTCAATAGGACCAAATTTTAAGCCAATCGGACAAAGTTTATGTTTTTAACTTCAAATGGCCATTACTTCTAGCCATTACTTCTAAACGCGAAGAGATAGAGCAAAAACGCGAAGAGATAGAGCAAAAATAGCCTCAGATTCGAATCAGTGGCGTCGTCAGCTTCAATAGGACCAAATTTTAAGCCAATCGTTCAAAGTTTATGTTTTTAACTTCAAATAGCCATTACTTCTAAACGCGAAGAGATAGAGCAAAAACGCGAAGAGATAGAGCAAAAATAGCCTCAGATTCGAATCAGTGGCGTCGTCAGCTTCAATAGGACCAAATTTTAAGCCAATCGGACAAAGTTTATGCTTTTAACTTCAAATGGCCATAACTTCTAAACGCGAAGAGATAGAGCAAAAACGCGAAGAGATAGAGAAAAAATAACCTCAGATTCGAATCAGTGGCGTCGTCAGCTTCAATAGGACCAAATTTTAAGCCAATCGGACAAAGTTTATATTTTTAACTTCAAATGGCCATTACTTCTAAACGAGAAGAGATAGAGCAAAAATAACCTCAGATTCGAATCAGTGACGTCGTCAGCTACAATAGGACCAAATTTTAAGCCAA
This sequence comes from Chymomyza amoena, assembly GCA_037043745.1. NCBI lineage: Eukaryota > Metazoa > Arthropoda > Insecta > Diptera > Drosophilidae > Chymomyza > Chymomyza amoena. The sequence continues at coordinate 277,125 of JBAMAX010003755.1, forward strand.
TCGGACAAAGTTGATGTTTTTCTCCCCGTTTTTCTCCCCCTTTTACTCCCCACAACTTTTAAACGGCTCAACCGATTTTCATCAAACATGTCTAACAACACTCGCACATAATTCACCTTTAATACAAAAAAACTAAATTGAAATCACTGCATGCGTTCGGGAGCTACGATGCCATAGACAGACAGACAAACAGACAAACAGACACGTCAAACTTATAACACCCCTCTTTTTTGCGTCGGGGGTTAAAAAAAAATAAGGCAACAAAGGGTTTAGATGGATTCTACTCTAAGGTATTCTGCTCTTACGGTTACAATAGTAAAATATAGCGTTGAAGATGAAAATCGCAGTGGTTGACCAAAAAACGTGACCACTGTAGGTATGTCCTATTGGAAAACCCTCCGACTGATAGTTTTAGAGCTAGTCACCAAACACGCTTAGACATGCTTGTCTTTCTGTCTATCTAAACGCCTAGATACCAAAAATTATATAAACTTGAGACAAGAAATTTTCGGATTTAGTCCCTTATAACACCTACAGGACCAATCCGACCAACCAAAAATTCATTTTAAATAATTTGTGATTCGTTTATTTTTTATTTTTTGCTTATTCCTAAAGATGTTAAAGTTTCCCAAAACTCTGTATGATAAATTTTTAAGATCACATTGTAACATCGGTTCTTTTGGGTAGGCATTATTCGACTAAAGAATTTTTACCGAAGTTATCGCATGTATGTATTTTAGAGTTCCCAAGCGCTCTATAAAACTTATCCAATCTATCAAAAAAATGTCTTAAATGTCTGCATGGGTTCCTCACAAAGAAGTGGGGCACTGCCACCAGAAGATCCTTTATACCGTATCCATATATTAATGCAAAAGACTTTCCGCTCTCCGTATGAATTGTTATTGACTTTTGACAAAAAGGACTGATCCCTTATGTATATTTCTGGTAGTTTCATCGTCTTCTGGACAGAGTTTACACTTTGAAGAATCAAATGGGCCCATTTTCTGTAGATGGTCTCTTGCTACTAGGAGATGTAAGTCCGCTCTGCCAAGACATTACGTCCAGAGCTTTGAGATGCACTTTTGCTTATCGAAGCCTGTATCTCACATGTTTTGGTGGCCATTTGTTCATAATGGACTTAATAGTGGAGTAACCAATACCACAGAAGGAGATGTTGGTTAGTTGGTTGAAAAGGTGACCCAGTGAATTAGCCCATCTAACGCTTTCGCAACGATTTGTTGTCACATCCTCATAACCAATTCGATACTTCGTTGTTTGTGTGTACAGCTCAGTTAGATACAGTCCGAGCGGCTTAGGCACCTCTGGAGGTCATCTTTACTAAACCAACGGCCTTCCTAGGGCGTTCATTCTCTACTTCCAAAGAGTAGGGCATTTACAGAGAAAATGAAGAACGATCTATTTTCCTTCTGGCTGGTTGCTACTGTGACAGTGAAAATTATGAGCAAGCCTCATTTTGGCCGCCTATTCTTCAATAGGCCAGAAACCAGTGATAACTGCCGTCAGTCTAGAGGCATCCTATTTATATCTAGCAGGAGATGTAGTGAAGGCCCTCTGTCGTGCCAGATTATCAACGTTGCCGTTGCCATTCACTTCTGAGTGTCCATGTACTCAACGTAGCACGACTCTGTTTAGGGAAGTCCGAATTGGAGGTAATTATGGCATTCTCCATGATGGTAACGCTCTGAAAGCGGCTTGGCTGTTTGAAGTTGTGAAAATGTTGTCCTAGATCCCTTGTGAGGGATACTGTGGGCGCAAATCTGTATGGCATGAATCTCTGCTTGAAAGTCGAAGAGCTAAGTAAGGACATTTTGCTGTTGGATCGAACTCCTACCCTGTTCAGGATGTACGATTGCTGCCACCGGAGATTTCCACACAATAATTCGATTGTTTATCAATACCTTGTAACTCAATTCGGCGGTCAACAGTTGGAGTACCAAAGAGCTAGCTCAAAGACGCTGTTTGTCAAAGAAAATCTCTATTAATTAAAGACATCGTCGTTCGGATTCGGCTATAAGTTGTAGGTCACTGTTCACTTCGAGCAGTTATTAATAGAGATCTCCATGCACCTCCCAGAAGCGACTGACAAAATAGTCAGTCGGGAAACTATATATGTAGACCTAGGCCCAATCCGATCGAAATCGGTTAACGTTCGCCTTTTTTATATACTATACTCGTTCTTAAGGTATAAAGGTAAATTTGGCTTTCGAAAGTTTTTCACTGTTCCCCAGCATTGTACCAAATTTGATTAAAATCGGCTGATTTTTCCCCCCTTGAACCGATCAGTCAAAAAAGAGTTTATGGGCAAAATTTGACTGTCTTTTGTTTGTTTATGAAGCTCTCGTAAGCAAATAAATATCTTTTAGTGCTCTTAAGCTATATATCGGATTCAATTGTGTTGGTACAGAGTATCCCAAAGTCTTCCACACCCGACTTTAACGTAAGTCAGCTTTTATCATAATTATGTATGGTAATAACTAATTGGGATCCCCATAAAATTTTTTCATATCCATGCTATATGAGCAGGTTATACAGCCGTGTCTTGGTTTGTCCATCCCAATCAATTACATATTTGAAGAAATTCCCAATGTATTCAATTATATTAAATAGTACCTCGAGTTATACTCATTCAAGAGTCGATTTCTTATCAGTATCACTGGATTGGCATTTTGTGATTTTTTTTAGCATATGTTACGTTCAGCTTGAACTCTTTAGTGTACTTGTCATGTGCTTAGCACCGAATCTAGATTTTTAATGGCCACAAGAGCAGTAATATTGGTTATGAGTCATGTGGCCCTGCTATCTACAACTAGCCATTTAATCTTTTAAACGCTATGCATCATAAAGTTCCAAATAACTCGAAACGCACGAGCGTACATTTGTCATATGAGTCTCTCACATGTTTCAATATAATAATTAGATGTTCTTTAAAATTTAAGTACTTGAATAGTAAAAGGCAGCTGTTGAAGCGTGTGCCAATAATTTATAGAGCCATATTATAGCTTATCTGACCGGAAACTTGATGAAAAATTTAAGGGTAGTTCATGGTGACAAGCATTAGCTGCAAGTGGGAAACAAATAAACGTCACGTGCTTGCAGTTTTTCCTCATTATATTGTTGTTGTTGTGGGAAAATTAGTCTTGATTAATAATTGTACTTTGCACTTGTTCCACATGCAAGGACATTTGTTAAAAATTTACAAAACCAGCTACCCTCCAAGTTTGGTAAAAAAATCAATTTTTTGTCTGGGAAAACTAACAGTGCCATTTGTAATTAGTAAAATAATTGTTCTTTCCTTCGAGCCGGATTTGAACCAGCGACCTATGGATAACCGCTGATCTTTGAATATTAATGCCCCAACTACAGTCCACCGCTCTACCAACTGAGCTATCGAAGGTTTAATGCATTGCTAAAATTGAGCAATAAAAGTGCCAAAAAATTCGTATCAGTAAATCTCATTAAGTAGTGCACCTTTCACTTTTTATTGTATAAATTATGTCGCGCACACAGATAACTTTTTTTCCCATAGCTTTGCATATTTATGAGCTTTTTGACACAGTAAACAACGCACCTTCGATAGCTCAGTTGGTAGAGCGGTGGACTGTAGTTGGCAACAATTCAAACATCTCAGCGGTTATCCATAGGTCGCTGGTTCAAATCCGGCTCGAAGGAGTCAACATTTTTTTTTATTTTTTTTACTATTGCTCTTAATTTATATATTTTTTTTTTAATTTTTTAAAGTTTTATACCTATTTTTTTTCCATTAATTACTCCTCCAGGGAGCTTAGGGCTTCAACAAGAACCTTCCAACGGACTCTGTTTGGCTCAGTTTGCTTTGCTGTGTCCCAGCTGATGTTGCGTTGGAACAATTCGTTGAGTTTTGTACGACGCCAGGTTGCCTTTGGCCTTCCCACTCGTTTGCTTCCTTGGGGGTTCCATTCTAAGGTCATCCTGACGATGCTGCTTCGGTCCTTTCACAATGCATGGCCAATCCAACGCCACTTGCGTGTCCTTATCTGGTTACAGCTAGGAACTTCACTAGTGTAGTGCCATAGTTCTGCGTTTGATATTCTGTTGGGCCAGAATATCCCGCATATAATCCTTAGGCACTTGTTGACAAATGACTGCAGTTTCGACACCATTCACTGCGGTGCCATCCACGTTTCGCTGGCGTACAAGAAGATGCAGTTGGCGGTCGCATTGAAGATAGTCAGTTTTGTTCTTCTGCTTATTTGCTGGTTTCTCCATATTGTGGTGCCAAGGTATGAGCAACTATCGACAAAGTCGATAGTGTTCCCGCAGTTGGTAATGCTACCTTGGCTGGTGTGGTTGAGGCGCATCGCTTTGGTTTTGGATGCGTTTATCGAGAGTCCATATTTGCTGGCCAGGATCTCAAGATCATTCACTTTGGTTTGGATATCGCTTAGTTTATGAGAGATAAGACAAATGTCGACAGCGTAATATATTTATATACCTTTTTACCGGCTTAAAAATTTTTGAGTTAAATGCAATTAATCAGCCGTGTTATGTAAAATTAAAAAACCAAACCGTATAAATTTGGATTCGATTTTGCGTGCTCCGGAAAACGAATTTTAATATCGATATTTCCCTTATGGTTTTCCAAAAATTCGTATATTTTTCTCATTTTTCTGATAAATTATCGTGTTGTATTGCCGCGAAATGTTTTTGTTGACACTGTTGTCTCAGCTCTGCACTCTTTTATTACTATATTTTGATTATATTTTATTTTTATTAAAATATTGCTAGTCTATTGTTATTCGGTCTTTCCAATATTTCTGAAAAATATGATATACCAATCATATTTAATTTAAACACGACTTAGAAAAGGGAAATTTTCTTTGTGTAACGTGGCAACTCTGTCGCACTTATTCTCATGTTCAAACTAAATATAATCGATAATTCAATTATCTGCAGTCAAGTCCAAAAGCTATTGAAATCAGTTTTGTAAACCCAGAGATATTTGCTTTTAAAAGACACTTTATTGTTTTTTTTCTAATTTTGAGAAAGGGTTTTTCAAAATCTCTCGAAACGGTTTTCATGCATAAAATTGTTTGGCTAAATTTTCGGTTTATGCATGTCATTTTGCTACGGTTACGACTAAAACATGTTCAGGATACCAAAATTTGTTAAAATTTGTAAACTAGGGTAATTAAATTAATAAATTTTAGAGCTCACCCAATTTATGCTCGCCGGCTCAATATTTATTTGAAATTATTTATAGAGAGTCTAATTGAACCAAAATTTGTTTGATTGGAAACAAGCTATTAAAGTTTATGTAGACCAAAACATTCAAAAACGTAAAAAAGTGAAAATTATAACCTTTGACCTATTTTCAGATCCATCAAATACTTTCGGATCGTCTTTAAATTTCACAGGCGTTATATGCAGAATCGTGAGATGTTTCAAAAATGCCCACCCTACTGTGCACAAAAACATACTTAAAAATTTAATTAAAAAATATTAAACATACTAAAAAATTTACACAAAATTGGTAAGATAGATAACTTTAAATTGTCATATTTTGTTTTAATTTCTGTTGTAACAAAATATTCGGTTTTAAACCACATTATAAATTCGGCTTAGTGAAATTGGAAGCATTAAATATTCGGTTTCAAAACGAATCCGAATAAAATGTCCAGATTCGTTTTCCAGAGCACGCACAAACAGTTCCCTAACAATTTGTATGGGTTTTTATGCATAATATCGTCATAAGTATAGAAGTTATGTGGCATAACATCTGAGTGCATTCAATACACTCATATCAACATTTTGTTATTATCTAATATGCTTCTTTTTGTAGAGAATATAAAACCTAGAAAAATTTCTCCCTCCACCCTTAACGCAGCTTACAGCTTAAACTACTTCTAATGCCTTATCGCTGAAAAGTCATTTGAGCATTTACAAAGATTTGTAACTTGCAATAAATAATGACAAAAATTTGTATAGTATATTTTATTGCATGCTTAATTTCATTTAATGAGAAAGTTTAAATTATCATTAAAACAATTCAGATCGTAGCTAAATTGGTTTTTCTAGCCGTCTTCATAAATGTGCAAAGTCTAAAACTTCTGATTTTCACTTATTTTTGAAACTCGTAATAGTTTTGATAAAAATATTTCGATAGTATCATTAAGTTTATTGTGATAATAAACTAATTAAATTGTACTTGGATATTAATACTAAATTTATAAAGAGCCGTTGGCTACTCATATCTAAATAATATTTCGAATAGGCTCTTTAAATAATGCCGCTAATGAATATTGGTTTCCAAATTTACGTGAGATCTTTGCCGAAGACTTCTGGTTTCAACTGGATAGCGCTACTGAAAACTCAATTCGGCGAGAAGGTTATTTCAAGAATTAGGCCGTTGTGGTCGTGTGATTTGATCCCTTCACTATTATTTTCTTAGGGACACATACTCATTGGTTTATGCAGACAAGCAACAATTGGCGACTTGGAAAACAACATAGAACGTGTCATTACTGAAATACGCCACCAAAAACTAGACTTTCAGAATGCAAAATCCAATCCGGGCGCACTTAAAAAGCATCCTTTAGTTTCTAAAATTAAAATTAAATTATCCTTATTTTAGTTACTTCCGTGCTTTCGCAAAAAACTACCTTTATTACGATTACAAAACATACACATTGCAACAGATTGTAGATTTGATTGTTATTCTCTTGTTTAATCTATTCATGACCATCAAGAATATGGAGTCCCTTTTATATTTATCTTAAAAGCGTTCTAACTTGGAAATAACTTGAAATAGTAACGTAATCTAGAACAAAGAATTGGTTAAAATAACGAAAAGCTGCTTTCTAGTATTTTTGGCACCCAGAATAAGAACTTCTAAACATACTTTTAATTTCCAAATACAATTTGGAAATTTTATTTAAACACTTTTTTTATGTATACTTCCTTTGTTCGATTGATAGAATTTGATATAGTCTTTAATATTTATCAAATTAAAAGAAATTTTTACAGAATGGGGACTTCATTTTGGTTTTAGATCGATCAAAATTTTACCAGACATTTTTATTGGCTTTGCAGTTGGGTAACAATATTAAAATCTATGCAAGGTCACCTTGAGCAAATCTGTTTACATTAAAAGCTTTGCATACAGTTATATCTGCAGCTTCCTTTCTTTTACATCTGCTAGCAGTGTGTAACAGCTGATGGCTTAACAGTGGCGCGTTCTGTTAATATGTCTGTAGCTTAACATTAACAGATTTGTATATCTCGGATACGTGGCGTTAAAAAAACATATTTTTAAGGACTTTTAAAGTATTTTGTATTGACAGCTATTGTGGTTGTATGCTTTCCCACAGATAAAAAGAAATATGTATATAAATAATTAAATGAAAAGTTAAATTGTAAATATTTTATTTACGCATTGTGTTGATAGCAAGCCATGGCTGCCACAATGAAGTCACTATAAAGTTTTTTCCATTCCATTCGAAGTTTTTCAATGGTTCGTATTTGCCTTAAGGACTTGAATGAGACAGTAACTTTGCATAAGACACTACGTGGTAAAAGTGGTAAAAGATTTGGAAACCGTAAAAAGATGAAGTTGGATTTTAAATGTCTTTGAAAAGTTTATCGAAGCTATTGTACATTGAACTAAAAGAAAACTACTCTGAGAGGTAAAATATCTTACATTTTATAGTAAATTGGTTTACTTTTATTTTTTTTTATTAATTCAGGAAAGCCCTATATCATGACTCATAGCTAAAAATTACGTTTGTTGCGTAATTGTAACAAAAGACTTAGTATATATCATTAGTATTATTAGTACATATTATTAGTATTATATCCTCACTGACAAAGTCAAAGAGCTGCATCGTTTTTCGATTCAGCTCTTAGTAAAATTGAAATCTATACTATGTATAACATAACATATAAGAACAGAAGAAGGCGTGCTAGACCCGTCTGTCCGTCCGTCTGACTGTATGAACACCTAGATCTCGGAGACTATAAGAGCTAGATATACGAAACTCTACCACCTGACACGCATATTTCCTGAGCAGATAAAGTTGAATCATGTTAATATCTTTTTTTAGCCAAACCGCTTAATATTTTGTTCCGAAATTTGGCATAGCGATGACCGATGAATGTCAAAAATTGGACAAATAAAGTTCAGGGTATAATAAAGCAAACTTACAATTAAATTCTTAAAATATTTGTTGTGATACAAAAATATTTAGGATTACTTTTAAGTTGTGTTCTAGTTTTATATGCAGAAAAACAAAAGAATACTTTCAGACAGAGAATTTGAATGCAAATCATATTTGACTAGGCTTACTTCTGTTTCTTCCGGAGCGTTGACAGTCCGTAAAGGACCTAAGACAACATTCTGCTCTTTTCTATCTCTTGTTTTGTCTTTCCATTTAGTGATGGTAATTCTGCGTAGATCATCATGTAAACCGTCGACCTCTTCTTTTGTTGCCTGCTGCCCCTAAAAATTTTCTTCTGTGGACTATTTTCGGGCAATCGTGTCACATGGCCGGCTCATTTTAAGCTTTATCTCTTATTTGGTCTTCATCAATTTATTTATTTCATCGTTATAATGTACATATTCCATATGAACCATCACTTTCTCTGATGATGATTTTCTAATAAGCGATCTTAATAGGCTTTATGCTTAATTTTTGGGACTGCGCCAAGAAAACGAATAGCCCAATAACCTTTTCCAAGGACAGTTTTTTTTTACTTCGTTGTTGCATATTTTAGTTTCAATATTAAACTTTCAAAATTTCTAGTATCAAATCATAAATAAAAAAAAAAGTCTAACAGTTAAGGCATTGCCTAACCGTTAATACCCTGTATTCAGGGCCGTAACCAGCCATAGGGCCCGACGGGCCCGGGCCCCCCCCGAAATTCAGCGAATCCTAACATTTTGTGAAAACATCATTTCAGAGAGACACTGAAATTGACACTTTTGGTAATTATTTTTTTTGTTAAATAAAGCAAAGCTACTAAGTTCAACTTTAATTACAAATCCCATACTAGATAACCCTCAAACATTTCCACCCCTCCCTCTAAAAAATTTATGTTTCGGGCCCCCTCCAAACGAGGTTTCTGGCTACGCGGCTGCCTGTATTCTTTTTATAGGTAAAAAAATTAGATACAGTTGATGCGGTGTCTGACACCGTGTAATACCCTTTTTTCCCGAAAAAAATAGATTTTTGTTTTTTAGCGCAGAAAAATATTTATAGCTGTAAGCTCCGTAAATTTTTACCGATTTTGATGAGAATCTAAAGTTACGTCAAAAAGTTTCTTTAATACTATGTGTACCAAAGACACTTTCATAATTTAACGTAGTTTAATTATTTATTAAAAAAAAATTTTATTTTCGTACAAACGAATGTTGCCAAAATACGAATAGTCTAAGAAATGTTTAGATAATTGGTCAAGCTAATAAAATAATTTTGAGTTCAAATTTAAAAAGATTTTCTTTCTTTGTAGAAATAGTTAAAGTATATGGGATAAGTTTCAAGTTAATGTATTGTTTAATAACACTAACTTACATGAAAAATTAACCTTCGTAAAAAAGTGTTTTTAGCATAATTTTTGGTCTAAAACCACAAAAATACGATTTTTATTTTTTAAAGCAATATTTTCGAGACTTTTTTGAAAAACATGAGTTTGGGCCCATTTTTCAGTTATTTATTTACATAAAATATTAGATCGAAAGGAATTGTGTTCTTTACAGTGATATAGGGGATGGTGGGGCAAAACACGCCACTTGGGAAATATTCGAGCTAGATTATCGTCTCGACAGTCAACGCTGGTGGCTTTAATTTTTTCCATATATAGCGTTGGTGGAGAGCTCTAAGAGTCTGTGTGGGCGTGGCACTTCTGATTTATTAAACGAAGTGTGTTTTGAGCACCGCTTCATAAATATTTAGGTGAGAGGATATAACATATTTTGGTCAATTTTTATACCCTGTACCGTATGGTACCAAGGGTATATTAAGTTTGTGCAAGCCGAAAATGTATGTAACATATAGAAGGAGACGTCGGAGACACCCCAAAGTTACCTAAAATATGATCAGGGTGAATAGAGAAGTCGATATACCCATGTCCGTCTGTCCGTCCGTCCGTGTGAACGCCTAGATCTCAGAGATGGTAAGAGCTAGAGTTACCAAACTTTCACATTAGATCCCATATTATTCCATAGGAGGCAAGTTTATTTTATTTTTTTGATATCGGGGATAAATTATATAGCTCCCATGGGGGTGATTGAGACGACCTCGACAAAAAAAAAGCGTTTTAGATGAATAATTCGTTTGTTTATGAAGATATCGTAACCAAATTTGGTATTCGAAAGTTTTTTATATTTTTCCCAATCACTGTACCAAATTTGATCGAAATCGGTTGACTATATCATATAGCTCCCATAGGACCGATCGGCCAAAATAACTTTTTTAAAGAAAAATTCGCTATATTTCGTTTTTTAATAAAGATATCGTAACCAGATTTGGCGTTTGGAAATTTTTTAGACCACTTAAGTAATGTGCCAAATTTGAATTTGATCGGTTGACTATATCATATAGCTCCCATAGGTCCGATCTTTCAAAAAATCGATTCTTTAACAAAAAACCACGCGTTACCGACTTGAAAATGTACCCATGGGGCAAAATGCGCCACGCTTTTTTGGTTTTGGCTCAAGCAAACTTTACACCGGGGCCGACAACGTCGCGTTTTCTGTCATCTTCACCGAGCCCGAGCCTATAAAAGCTCTGGCACAGGAGGAATACCGAAAAAATCGGGCCCGCCGTATTAAGTCACTAATTGAAGAAATTTACAATTTTCTTGGCATTTTCAAAATACGATTTCTTTATAAAATTGGCAATTTAATCTCTCATTTTATGTTTCCCACTAACATTTCGAGTCTATAGTCATAGTATTCATAATTCTAACCAGATGCTAAATAAAATTAACTTAAAAATCCCTTTTACGCAAAGGTTCACTCGATGGCCCTTAAATTTGTAAACTATCACCAATTAATTTAGGTAATTTTTTTTACCATAATTAAAAAAAGTGGATAAAGTTAGTACATTGACTATAACTTTTGTTATACTATATTTGTCCGATTTTATTTTGATAAAAATATTAAACCGTGAAGCTAAAAATTATTATTATTTATTACTTATTATTAATACGAAATTCTACCAGGAGGGAACGGGGTAATCAACCATCTGCTCAGAAAACAAGCGCATCAGCTGATAAAGTTTCGTATCTTTATAGACGCCGGAATCTAGGTGTTCATATAAACGGATAGATGGACATGGCGTAATCAATGCACGAGGTTATGATAAGCATTTAGCTATAAAGGACGTGGGGTCTGTCATGTCTACTTCTGTTTGTAACATGCAATTGCATAGTATATAATATCAACTATAGTATATAGTATAATCCTTGTACCTATAGTTACAAGGAATAAAAAGAAACAGAAATCTTATATGGTATATCTGTATATAGAGTATAAAATAGTTGGAAGCAGTCTCGAAACATAACTAAATGATTGCAAATATGGCACGTGCCTATATGCTTTTATTATTTTCTATATAAAACTCTTTTATAGATTGCCCTCAAATTTCAGCAAGGGTTATAAAAAAAAACCAACCATTCTAAATGTGACTTTTGGTCTATACAATGAAAATGTTTTATTTATTTTTTTCTATTTTATTTCAGACATTGCTGATAAGACTTTTACAGTCGTTAACAACTATTTTTATAATTTTGTACCGAATTACATGGGATAAAACGATCGATAATATGTATTACATTTAGAGCACTCGAAAGTCATGCAAATCAATGGTGGGTAACATAATATGATCAAGTGTATACAAAAAATTTGAATGCTTATCATCGTTGGTGTCGAATTGGTCTATATGGCTAGTCGTACTTAATGCGAAAAGCTTATCGGAACAAACCATTATCGATTCGCTTAGCTAATATCAACAATCAGTCAACAGTTTCGGGCCTTTTAACGCCTACTCAAACTATAAGGACGCCTCAAATGGGTAAAAAACAATAAATGACATGTTGTTTGTATATAGTATACGTATATTATTTGTAAAAATGTTTGTACTACTGATAAATATGGCGAATGCGTTCACTTTGACTCAGTTTTGAATTGCTCGCATTGCGAAACGGTTGCCGCCTTAAGCAATTTCCCTTAACTCGGTTCCATAAGTTGTTATTATTTATTCTTTTTTTTTTGTGTTTTGGTGCGACTAGACTCGAGTGCGCGATTCAAGTGAGTCTTAAGAGGTATTATTATAGATTTGTGCAAATTCCTAACGTCACTCAAGGAACTCAGGCTATAAAAGAAATAGAATACAGACAAAAAACGAATGTCACGTAAGGAAATAATGCAAGCGTGAGAATTTTGAATAAAGTACAGCTGGAATGATTTGCCAGATCATTGATTTAATGAAATTAGTTGCATAGTCTCTTGACATACCCCAAACGCCGTACTTATCTAACATATGCAGTACGCAGTATAAAAAATGTTTTCGACGCCTTTTTTGATTTTATTTAATTGAAATCTCTTAAAACATCTCAACATGCACCCAAATTTATCTATTTAACATAAAATAGTTTTTTCGACATCTTTTTTGATGCGTACCGCTCTTGAAAATAAATTTTACCAGCGCGTGCCCATATTTTTTTGTCTTTTTTTTTACGCGCTCCTACGTTTCAAAGCAGCAAGCCTCTTAAAACATCCCAACATATCAGTACGCAGCACAAAAAACTTTATACGGCACCTTTTACGCTGCTGCGTACCGCTCTAGAAACGAAATTTTGACAGCGCGTGCCTAAAATTTTTAATACTTTTTTCACTCGCCCCTGCTTTATCTGCATTCCGAAGCAGCAAGTCTCTTAAAACATCCCAACAGCCATACTTATCTATGCAGTATTCAGCACAAAAAATGTTTGCAACACCTTTTTTGATACCGCTCTTTTGAAGAAATTTGATTTATTAAATTTGTGTGCATTCCAAAGCAGCAAGTCTCTTAAAACATATTAACAGCCGAATTTTTCTATGCAGTAGGCAGCTTATAAAATGTTTTCGACGCCTTTTTTGATTCTGCGTACCGCTCTTGAAATGAAATTTTGACAGAGCGTGATCAAATTTTTTTATATTTTTTTTCACGCGCCCCTGCTTTATTCCATTCAGAAGCAGCAAGCCTCTTAAAACATCCCAACATGCAGCCGAACTTATCTATGCAGTACGCAGCGTAAAAATGTTTTCAAAACCTTTTTTGATGCTGCATACCGCTATTTTGAAGATCTTCGATTTATTAAATTTATCTAAATTCCAGAGCAGCAAATCTCTTAAAACATTCCAACATGCAGCCAAACTTTTCTATGCATTACGCAGCATAAAACGTTTTTTCGTTACCTTTTTCGCTGCTGCGTACCGCTCTTGAAAACAAATTTTTGCCAGCGCGTGCCCAAATTCTTTCGTTTTTTATATTTACGCGCCGCTGCTATGTAATTTCTACCAGACTCCATCATATATCAAATGTGAGTGTGTTATCAGTTTGCATCTCCCACATCTGTTGGTTCTTGAGAATCTTATCTGCCGGGTTACATGCATTTCGGCTAGTTTAAATTTACTTAGCCGCCTTTGTTTTTTCCTATCAAATTTTATTTAATTTCTTTGAATTGGACTTTTGCAAGTAATCCGCTTGTCAGCAAAATTTTTTTGTTTGCTTTTATCAATGAAATAAGTATTTAAGCACCTGGGCTGGCTGACGTTTAAAATTTAATTTGATTAGGGTTTAATTGGGTCTCAAGGTTCTTATTTATTAAGTACATATCGTTTATAAAATAAAGTAAAGATTTCACACGCAGCTAATCTAGATTGGTATTATCATAATGCTTGCTACTTGCATTTATAAACAGATTCCAAACAATGGAACAGTTTTACCAGACGGTATTTTTAGCTGTTATAAAACAGAAGTTAAAAAAAAACAGCCTAGGTATATAAAGAACATGCGATGCATTTAGTATATGCAGACAGAATTATAATGGGAAGTTGGGGGCTTAGGCTCTACGTTCTTGGATACTTTTTATTTCTCTTCAATCAATACGACAAATAAATAAATGAAGCCACTTTTATCGAATTTGCCATGGTTCTTAGGTACTTCAAAGTTTTAAGAAGTGAACAGTGTTGCCCTTTTCTTTGGTACAATGTATATGCAATTCGCGCAAGATGGCGCTAGCGTTAGCGCTAGCGCTAGAGGGCGCCAACAGTAACAAATGTGTGTCAAATTATGTTGAAAGCAAATAATTGTGCCAGTTAGACAAATATCTTGCACATCACTTTCAAAATGTGAGCAAATAGCACTCGTATTAAATTATAGTCGTCACCTTATTTCCTCATCCTAAAAATTTATTTGGTAATGTAAGTCCCCATTAAATCATTGCTTAGACAAGATAAAGCAAGCCATAGACGATGAATCATTTTTTGCATTTATTTTATATAGACATTATAAAAGTTTTATCAGTTTTAAACTAGACACAGCTGATGTATTATGACCATTATGCTTTAAATTTCACATATCGCCACTGGGGACACTTCAGAGTGAATCTGGAAGCAAAATAAGTTGGATGATTAATTTCAAGTCAAGTGTAATACGCCTAAAATATATATTTTTTTTGAACTAAACGTAATTGTGAGAAGAATTGATCGTAATCCACTTTGTAAGCAAATTTTGTATCTGCAAAATTGAATCTAGAGTCTTCAGATATTCTATCAATTTAGCTCTGCTTTTGACATTGAGGCTTTTCGAACTCTTACCTATATTATATCAAATTATTTTGTGGCTATGTGCGATATTTGTAATCCGATTATAATGATTTTTGTTATCAATCCAATCTTTATAATATAATAACTATAATGGTAGCTTTATAATTGTAATTAATTAAAATTTTTTTTAAAAAATTCGTAGAAAAAAAAAGTGATGTCATACCAGAAGTTCAAAGTCAAGTTTCCTTATCCTAACTATTATAGTCTTCAAGATCCAGGCGTTTATATAGATGTACCGACAGATCTTCTAACCATATTGAAGCTAACTTTGGTGGGTCTCCGCATACTCTTTCCGTTCATTTTTGGCGCCCTCTTGCTGAAAATTTTACAAATAAGCGTGACTTAGCACTTTTTTTTGCCTGTTTTTGCCTTGTAAACTTGCCGGGGTCGTCCCGATGGAAACCTTATATGAGGATAAAAGGAAAGCGAGAGATGGAAATTTGATTTGAGAGTTTTTTTTTCCTATATGTGGTCTATCCCATAGAAAATTTCGAATATAAGTGTGATTTTCACTTTTTTTTTTGTGGCTCCCTCTTGCGCACAATTGTGGAACTAGGCAATAAAAAGAAGGATAAATTATAAAAACGTAGAAAATTGAATATCAGCAAAAATAAAAAGGAATAGGAATTAAAAATAATAGAATACCACATTGAAGCTAACTTTGGACGGTCTCCGTTCATTTTTTGCGGCTTCTTGCCAATAATTTTTAAAAGTAAGCGTGACTTAGCACCTTTTTTCCTCCCTCTAGCGGATAATTTTGAAACTTGATTTGCTTTGTAATCTTGCCGTGGTCATCCCGATGAAAACCTTATAGGCATGTATGACGATAAAAGTGAGATAAAAATTAAAAACGAGGTATGGAAACTAAAACCCTTTATGGTTTTTTTTTTATGCGCTATCCCATAGAAAATTTTAAATGTTAGCTTGATTTTCACTTTTTTGTGGTGCGCTCTTGCGCACAGTTTTGGAACTTGGCAAAAAAAGAGGAATAAAATATAAAAATGTAAAAAATTTAATATCATCAAAAATTGAAAGGGATGGGGAATCGAATATTATAGAATAGAAAATTTGGATTTCAATCAAATTAAAAAGAAGATAAAATTAAAGCGGGGTCTTACTTTATGCCAAAAAAAGAAGAAATAAAATAGTAGTTTTTATGAAAAACTAACAACTTTAGGTTTTTTCCAATTTTCCTAAACAAATTTTAATATTATTATGTAAACTTAATTAATTATTTAAAGATCAACCATCCCGCTGAAAATTTAAATTAGCTAAACTCTCTATATATATTTGTATCGGTTAAAACTAAATATTAATGGCATGGCATCAAATAAAATTATAAAAACTAAAGCGAGGTTAGAAGGTCAAATATCTACACATGATTTATGAAAAACTTATCGCAGAATCTGAAGGGATTTCCACAACCGATTTGTTCTTAGTCACTGTTAAAATTTTACTTTTCGTCTAGTAATTTTTGTTAAATAGCATCAAAATCATCCAAATTAGACGTTTTTCATTAAATGAATTGTTCTTTGGTCACTTATTAAAAATACTTTGAGCAATTACGTCATTTAGACATATATGAAACATGTGTTCCAACCGATTAATTTGCAACTATACGCAATTAACTTAATAATCAAAAAGCCCATTTCTAAAATTCACCAATTTGTGATGATTCCGGCAATAATTGGCGCTTCAATCAATAAAATATATGCATTAATAATATTAAACCCATTGGGTGGTTCGTTTGTAATTAAAAAGCCAACATATGAAGGTCCTTCTATATCAATTTCGGCATATCCTGACTGGAAGAATTGACGAAGGTAACAGTTGGAACTGCTGGACACTAAGTTACGGCTGACTTAAGCAGCTCGCGCAGTGTTAAAAAATTTTTAAAGAAACTTAAATTTGAAAATTTTTGTCTATAATTCCAAAGTTCCCAGTCGGTTCGGTTTTAATAAAAATTGCATCCACGGTTGGTTAAGGTAAAAAAGAAGGCTATATAAGAAGGTTTCAGTCGTCTAAGCGAAAGCGACCTCCCGAAGCTTTGAACAGGTTTGGATCGATGTGGTTTGGGGTTAGTAGTAGAAAAATTTTCTGGAGACTGAATGATTTGTTTTCATATATTGTTAGTCCACATGAATCCATATAGCGTTTTTAGAGTCCGTAGATTCCACACAACTGATTTTCAGTAGGGATTTTCGGGTAAGATTGCTTAATTTTTAAAATTTTTTCATTTACAAAATTCTATTGGGATGAAAGCGGGACCAATATCAAAATGCATATGAATAACTAGACCTTAAAACTTGCGGCAATTATTCAATAGTTTCATGCTCTACCGACTGAGCTAGCCGGGCAAAACGTCTTATGCTCCAATAGGAGATAAAAGAAATCATATGTATAACTATTCAAGCTCCTTTTTGGTCTTCGAGATGTCAATTTTAAGTCAAATCGATTAGTTTTTTGTAAAATGAATTTTACAAGGTGTCACAATAAAGTATGTAAGTTTGCCTAAGCAGAAAACTGGTTCAATTTTGTATGGCAGCTATATGAAATTGTGTACCAATTTTGATCAAGCTGCCCACTCTTCACACTTCTAAATTAAAATACAATTGACATACATTTAATCTGAATTGGTCCACTATTTCGTATAGCTATCATACAAAGATGCACCATCGCGCTGCGTCACCTTCGTATTGTTTGATCAGCGTCTTACTTTTTTCTTTTAGTTACTACAGACAAATTTCTTTGCACTAACTTAGTATAGTTTTACTTGTACCCAAAGTACTACAGGCTATAAATTTATCATCCAAATAGACCGCATTAGACGATAATAGCTTTATTTAAAAAATTAAATGTCACTTGAATTGAGCTATCTATTGGTCTTTTAAATCTATAAAAGTTAAACCTTAACAAATATTGATGGTCTAGGACAAATGCAATTATTCCAATCATATTAGTTTTTCCATTATATCTTATCTTATCGGTAGCGATTTGAATGCCAGAACTAACGTAACAAGTAATTGTGATAAGTCAAGTGAGCTATTAGAGGTTCCGACTATAATATACCTTGTAACCTCTTAAATGCGGAATTGGGCGGAAAAATTGTTGATGACGTAAATAGTGAAAGAATAATTAAAACATTATTCTATATCGATAAATAGAACAGTGAACGCGTGAAACTTTTTTACATCAAAATTTCTGTAATTCTACGCATAAATTAAAAAATATTCTACAGATATTCTGGACAATTTATAATCCTATTTCCACTAAGGACTGTGCAGTCTATGTGTGACTCTAACCAGGGGTCAACCTATGTAACCTAACCTAATCATTCTATTCCATTTGGTATGCTCTTGAGTAGCTACAATCGTTGACTTCCAATTAATAACCAATAGAATTTTTATTTTTATTCACGCACCAGATATACCCCTTAGACAAAGATTATACACTAAAATCAAAGGTTCAAGTTTAACAACTAGTCGACGCATCTATCTTAATAAGTGCCCAACTCATAAACGAATAGATAGCCACTTTAGATTTCATAAATACATATGTATGTAGTAGGAAGACTTTATAGGTATATAATGTACTATATCGTGTGCGTATTTCTGCGTAAACGTTTCGTATAGTTAAAGTAATATCGCGCTGACTCATAGTCATATTTCAATAAAATATACAATTGTAATACCCCACCTTATATGATATGATATATTACTTCTTTTTTAGAGATGAGCATGTGTCGTGAGCCTTTCCATGGCGCAAACTTTTTTGGCCAAAGTAAATTCTGCAATTAAATTAGTTGAAGCCTTTGCCAATTCCTAAATTAAGCTCTTTCTATTAAACAGAGGATCTTGACTGATGCGTCTTATTCTTAAACCTTTGCAAATAGTTTTTAAAGCCGCCATGTCCGATAAGAAATTGCTTTCTTACTCACTTACGACTTTTCCTTGAATATGAAGATAGCCTTGATAGCGACCAGTTCCGAAGAGCCAGTGTAACCAAAATTTCGGTTAAGAGTATTTTATTTTGTTGATATCGAGGTTGACTTATATAGCTCTCAAATAGTGATTACAGATTACTTCAAAAGCATTAGGCGTGTAAACGATTTCCGAAGCAGCACTCTGCTAAATTTAATCGGAATTGGTAGAGTAAATTGTATATATAACCAACATAGGATCGATCGAAAAAAAAAAAACTATTTTAAAGAACAATTTGTTTGGTTTTCGTTTGTTTATTTAGATACCGTTGGGAAGCTTTTTAGAGTTCCAGATCGAACTTGTCTCATTTATTTATAGGTTTTCTAGTGATGGTAGGGGGTACATTAAAGGGGTCCTCGCCTGACTTAATAAAAAATTTATTTAGTACAAGTGGCATACACGGAGCAGCTCTACTTCCTCCTCATTTTTCCCTAACATTTTCTAAAAGAAACCGCAAAAAAAAAAAAAAATTGTACCTCCATAAAGCAATGATGACGTGATCCCAAAGAAAATAATCTAAAGGGGTCAAATCCCACGACCGCGGCGGCTAGTGAATGGACCTATTTCTTGAAATAACCTTCTCGCTGTATCGATCAACTTTGATGGTTTGCCCAACATAATTTTTTGATAAATTTGTATTTTCTTCTACAATGACCTCTACAACAACAATATTTTCTTTGGACCATGTTCTTCTCATTCTGGTTGGATATTCTGAAATTTCAAATAAGTTCGAAGATGATCAAGGACAAAATGAATGACATGTTCTAATGGTCGATTATTCAGTCAATATTTTGTACGAAGAGCTCTATAAAATTGTATAATACAATATTGATTTTAATTATAAATCTCGAAGATTTGAAGACGTTCTGGTGTGGTGTAAATCTTACCAAGATGAATTGTTAGTCCTCACTGAATAAAATGTAATTATCAATTTGTCAAAAGTGACAGCTAGTTTTAGAGATATTCTTTTCGTAAATGCGGACCCTATTAAAAAAACACCCTTTATCTGCCTTTGCCAAAGAGTCGATTCGAACCACTATATTGCGATTATTTCCGATATCTATGGCTCGATTATAATAAAGTTTGGTATTATATATACATTTTTTTAATTTCAACAAATTAAAGCTGTAACTTTGAAGTTGTAGAATCTAAATTTAAACCTAAAGTTGGCTTACCCTCGCTCCTCAACAAGATCTAGACCAACAAACATTTTTCTTTGTCCCCTGAAAGAAACCTAAAACTTCAACTATTAAAAATTTCGAACCACGTAGTCGCTTTTATCAAAGTTTTTCGCATGCTTTTATGACATGTGCTTTTGTCGTGCTATAAAAGTCGGGCATATGTACTACGCCTATTTATACTAGAGTACAGCTAGACTTTTAGTTATTTGCACTTTAGAATCTTATCATTTCATCGGTATACGGGCAGTACGTACTGACTATCGATGACCAGACGCCCACAAAATCTGACGGAATACTTGATAAGCAAAAAATCAACTTAGTCAAATGCAATGGTCACCCTAACTATTTCTAACAAATTTTTTTACTATATTCAATTATATTTTCTCAAAAATAACGTGCTATTTTTTCTATTTCCAGTTAACTCACACCGATTTTAAACGGAGTTTTGAATAGACGTAATACTGCAATGCCTTGATATTAAGTTATCAGTGTTTTTGTGCTGTTATTGTTGTCCTACCATAGACGACCTTAAAACGAACCTCTAAGAGTTTTATTTCAACATACTGCCTAGTTTTTTGAAAATCCGCCATGGCAAACGTCTCGAATTGGGACAAGTTTGTCCTGCTGCTTTGGAAGAACTGGGTACTGCAATGGAGTCACAAATGGCAACTCGTTATCGAACTAATGCTACCGGCGATATTCTCCCTACTCCTGGTTTTGGTGCGTACGCTTGTGGTGGCTGAGTCGAAGGGTATTACCGAATATCAGGAGCTGAATATAACCACACTGAACTTATTCAAGTAAGTTAACGACTATTTTAAATTTGTTTTTGTCTTTAGTTCAAATTGATTTTAACCAGGGCTGCAATATGGTGTTGTACCAATCTGTGATTGAAGATGGATAGATAGATGGATAAAAAAAGATTCTTTAAGTTTAATTAAAAAATTAAAATTCTTGAAAAAATGTTCATATTTCTAGATCTGTTGGTCGTCGTAAAATCGAAATAGTTTCGAGCATGTCATAATAGATTTCTGGTTAGGCAGAAAATGTCCCATATTTAACTATTTTAAAAAACGACTAAAAGCAAAATTTTCTTAAATTTAAAAATTCGAATTAAAATTTTATTTCAAGATTTTTCTTATCTTATTTTAATACTTTTTAATTTTTTTTTGTCTTTTTTTCTTTATTTTTTCTTGAATATTTTTATGTTTAATATTTTTGATCTCAAACGTAGTGCTGTTAATATTAAAATTTGTAGGCTCTTATTTTAATTTTTTTTTCGTTGTAAAATTAATAAAGTTTCTAAATTTTTAGGTTCTTATTTTAAAGAATTTATTATTATTTAAAACAAATGTAAAAAAATAGTCGCAAATAAATAACAAAACAGCGTTGTCCTATGAATTTACTGATGCTTTAAGTCAGATGGCGCCAGCTCAAGTTAGCTAGATGGCGCCAGCTGGTATTTAAGTTTATTAATTTTTGGCGTCATATGAAAGTTTTTACAATTAGCTAATTAGCGACAATTTCTGTTGTTTTTAATTAGTTTGACTGAGCTCATGTCAACGTTACTCGTTTGAAATATAAAAACTAAATATGTATGAATATGTATAAAAAAAATGGTGTCATATGACTTTATACTAATTTAAAAAATTTTCGTTGTATTATATTTTAAAACTTTGTTGGATAGGCCATGCTGGATGACAACAATATTTAAAAATGTCATATATATTTTTGGAATTAAAAAATATTTTAATTAATATTGACAACATTTTTTTTCTTTTGCTTAAATAACAAATGTAAAATTTACATATTGCTTTCGAAATTACAGAATATTTTTTAGCCATTTTTATTTAAATTTAAGAAGAGAAAGTAAACCAAAATAAATAATTGTATTGCTTATCCAAAAAAAACAAAAAAATTGGAATTTCATAATCCGTAAAAAAAATATACAAAAATAAGAACATTTTATTTTTAAAGATAAAGTTTAGGCAAAAATAGTAGAAGTATGAATAACACGAATTTTTAAATTAAGTTTAAAAACGCAAGTTTACAGATTTCTTGCAAGATATTGTTCCTTATCCAGACCCTTTCTGACTTTTCTTTTTAAACAGCATTTTCTTGAGAAATGTCAAAGTATGATCCGGAATAAAATCGTTAAAAATATATAAGTTCTACAAAAAAAAATTTCTTTTCGTTCAGCCGAATTTTGTTGTACCTTACGGACTAACCAGGTTAAAATTATTATACATATACGTATGATTATAACTTTTCCGATTTTGACACTAAGATATAACTTTAAGATCCGGTTTATGCCACAAAGCACTGTCAATTTTAAGATTAAAATATTTTACAGTATAATAAAATAAAAACATCGAATATGATATAACGAATTAGCCGAAATTCGGGTTGGGTGCGTTTATACGCACGTATAAAAAGATAGACAAAGATTTCTCAAACGCTAAGCGAGATTATAATGGCATAGCCTTGTATAAATAGGTATAGGGTAACAAATTTGTACCAACTTGAATTGCAGCCCTGATTTTAATTTTTTGTTAAAGTTATCTTGTATTGTTTCAGCCTAAGTTTCCCTTTCCTTTGTTTAGTTTTTCATTATACTCAGTGGTCTGCTAGAAATAGTGAACTGAGTCATCCGTCGATGAGTCAGTCAGTTACTGATTTATTATCAGTAACACTTTTTGAAACTTTAAATTCATTTAACTTTTTTTTTTTGTGAATTTAAATGTTTCAATTTCTACAAAACCTAAATGATTTTTTGAGGATCTGAAGTAAATCTATCAAGATTTACTTAGGTAGATCCAATAGGCTGGCACACCTATGGTTTTGAAATTGTTTCAAAACACATCACTGACTATATCATTTTGTTTTTTGAAAGCACAGCTGCTTTCTGGCATACATTGATTGTATCGTTTAACTTTTCAAAACACATTTTATTTTCTATAAAAAGTATAACAAATACATAAAATCATATGTACATGATAGCGTATTTGCTTATAGCGAATGGAAGACTTTGTATGTACCTACTATGGACACTAAACATATTTAATTTTTGATATTCATTGTTTTGTACCCTTCACAAGACATTTCTTAGAGCACTCACGGAATGAAATCTTTGATCTTTGCTGTAGCCTTCTATTTGGGAAAACTATTTATATAAATCCAGATTCTGATTAGTAAAAATAACTCAAAAAGTTTCTCGCAAGTACATTCTTCTGCACGGTCTATATGCAGAGTTGGGTTAAACTCAGCGAAAAACCAATGCAATGCAGTTTTATAAGGTTACGGAAAGAAATGCGACAGTTTGGCTGCGCAGAAATCTGGTTCGAGCTTTTGTATGGTAGCTATATGAAATAGAGGACCAATTTTGAGCAAACTTCACACAAATGCTTAAGTCCAAAACAAAATACAGCTGATACAGATAGGTTTAAAAGTGGTCCATCTACTATGTAGCTACCATATAAAAATTGAGACCTGAGCTCCCTTTTTAAAAAGGAACACTCATAACGTTGCTGTACATGGAGTAACCTTCGGATTATTGGTTTATGCCCATGTCATGAAAAATATGCTTTACCAAGGTTAGTTTTACAGATGTTGATCCGATTCCAATTCGGAAGTATCAATTTTATCGATATTTTATCTGATAATATTCTTCTGTAGGTCTGGTATGGTTTATTTTAAAAAACTCCATTAAAGCAACCTTTTTCTTTGTTGCATATACTCCAAGTGGAGCGTAGGGCCTCATATAAAAGATGGTGTCATACCGCATCTTCTGCTCGGCCAATTAATATTTCCCCGACGCTATATTAGCTCGTTTTTGGAAACCTCTTGCAATGCATTCAAAAACAATGTCCGATATGCCGCTTCGGCCATACTACACACTACAGAGTCACTTTTTGAGTATGCATCGGTTTTTCTGAATACTTACGAGGATCCTCCTTGATACCGATAGGACAATTTTCTACGCTAAAAGGGAAACAATGCAAATTATAGCTCAATTTAAAGATTTTTTCACCTTTTTTCACGGTTTTCAATCGCATGTGATCCCATCGTAGTGTCAGACTTTTAACTAACGACAAAAATGTTTCTTTTATTGGAAATAATGAGCTTATTTCTTGTATTACTCACTTAAAACGTATTTATCGACTGGTCCCGACAACGTTCCCACCTACCTAATAAAAATGTATGCTCTTGCGGTTTCCAGACTGAATACTGATAGTAAGCTATTTGAAAATCTTCAGTCATCATCATTCACAGCACCACAGCGCTTATTTCTCAGTGATAGTAGAATGCTCTAAAGTTTGTTCTTCCACGAAAAACTATCTGCATCATCCTTAGCACAAATAACCTGCGAACAGATCTTATATATAGTATACCTTATTCAGTAAGCCTTTTGACCCTGTTTATGGCATGCTGCTTATAATTTTAACGAATTTTTGTTCATAACTTGTTGAGATGACATTTCATCGCCATCAAACTCTCATGCGTACTTACTTTATTAATGGTATTCCCTTGGTGTTTATCACTGATGTGGGTGACGTTTTTGGCACCATATACATATATTTTAATTCTCATTTCTAGGTATACCATATATAGATAACGTGGATTTTATTGAACCCTATATCAGAAGTTTATTAATACTACTCTCGTTTCCTTAGTATATGAGTGCTGTTCCTCTGTTTGATTCCCGTAATATATTAATAACATATTGAATCTGCATAGAAGTAATTTTATTCTTTGCTTTACGCTGTGCAAACAGGAACTCCGTAGACTTCATCATATTTCTTCAATTGGTTTGCCTTTAATGATATTTTCTGCGTACTTTATTAAGGGGCTACATAGATTCCCCTAAACACGTTGCTAGACGCTCTTTTTGAAATCTTGTAATTTTATCTCTTAGAAGACGAACAACCAAATACGCATACGCGTTTTATATTTGACTTATAGCAAATATCACCTTGATCAAAAAATTCCCGGAAAATCCAAAATACAAGATAAATTTTCAAATTCGATATCTTCCCCTTCAAAGTATTTCCCATCTACTGCAATGCACTTATCCCAGCGCTTGATCCAATTCGGAAAATATTTTTTATAATCGGATTTCGGTGTGGCAATTAGTGCCGTTTTCGATTTTTATACGGCGTCATCTCGGGCGGTTGATCCAATTCGGGAAACATTTTTTATAATCGGATTTCGGTGTGGCAATCAGTGCCATTTTCGATTTTTCTATAGCGTCATCTCGGGCGGTGTAACGCGTTCCACGGAGCGGTTTTTTGAGTCGACCGAATAATCTTTCATGGAGAAAAATTGGGTGAATTCGGCGGTATTCATTCCGTTGAAAAATTAAGCAAAAAATATATACATCAAATTGAGTGACTGAGAGCGCCACACGGTGATGATTTCGGAAACATTTAGATTAAGTTTGCGCCACCCTAGACCAATTTAATATGTTCGATCACTTTGGCTATGGATATAGCTGGCCCCCAATTCCTCTCCCCCTTAATATGCCGACTGCAGGTATAGCTTCTTATCGCCCGATCAGCTTGCCCCCAGCTCCCCAAATTTCGTCTAATAAGCCAACTATAGAAATAGCTTCTTATCGGCAAATCAGCCGCCTTTCTTTGTTCAACAAATTTTTAGTTAGATTGTTCTTGGTTGGAATTTTGCAATACAAATGTCAACAATCTTTTAATCATTAGCTTGATTGATAGCCTTGACACATTACTCCAGAGCAACTATATAGTGTGATATGCCGCTTCTTCTTGATGAGGCACGAGACTCTAAGAATATTAAAGGTTATTTACAAATCGTAGTTTTCATCTCCTGTACCGTATGGTACAAGCTTGTGCAAGCCGAAAATGTATGTAACATACAAAAGGAGACGTCGGAGAAAATTTACCCAAAGTGTGATCAGGGTGATTAGATAAGTCAATATACCCATGCCTGTCTGTCCGTTTGACCGTCTGTTTGTATCTATGTATGTATGTTAGATCTCAAATCTAGTAAGAAATACAACAATCAATCTTTCAGACAAAATCCCTTATTATCCTACGGGAGAACATTTTTTTTTATTTTTGATATCAAGGTTATATTAGCTCCTATAGGGGTGTTACACAGGACCTGGACATCAATAATAATTAAAACTTTTAAATGAATAACTCGTTAGTTTATGGAAATATCGCAACCAAATTGGAGTGGTTTTGAGAGTTTCCAAGAACTGTACCATATTGATAAAATTCGGTTCACTACATCATACAGCTGCCATAGGACCAATCGGCTTAAAAAATGTTGTTTTTATATCATTTATTATTATTATTTTTTTTTGCTTATGACGCTATCATAACCTGAGTTGGCATTCTCATTAAAAGTATACAAGCACGGAACCAAATTTGATCATAATTGGATGACTATATATACAGTACCGATCGGCCAACAAATTGATATTTGTACAAAATTCGTCATGTTTTGTTTCATTTCATTTTTGATACCTCAAGTATTAACACATCCAAGATTTATTCCACTGCGATTTATCAAAATAAAAGATCTACTTTCCAATTCTAATTGACTTTTGCGATAATGAAAGATATGCTGCTTTAGTATTATTTTCAACTTGGATCATTTTTAAGTTACCACATTTAAAAAAAATCTCAACTTGGCTTATTTTTGCGCCCCATTTTCGGAACATCTTTAGCACAGAAATTATTAATATCATGAGATGTTGCAAAAATTTCCATCCAATTATATATTGAGGCCCGGGGGGATATTCCACCGGCGTCTCTATTACAAATTTCGCATGAATCATGACAGTACGACAGTAATTACTCCGGTCACATGGGGAATGTCCCTTTTCCACCCTCCATCGTCGGGATAATTAATCCATAATTAATAAAGCATTAAATCCAAATTCGTTATGCCGCTGCCTCATGTTTAAATCCCACGTTTTTACGCTTTTTTTTTTTAATTGGTATATAGTATATAGCCATACTTTATGTAAATCCAAACAATTCTTATTATGTATACAACACACATTTTCAGAGATGTAATACAAAATTCGCGTCGCATGCACGCGCTCATAGCTCTGCTAATGTCCAAGAAGAAAAAGAGGTAAACTATATACCATTTACCATTTACAACAACAACTACCAAAGCCACTATAACAACAAAAAAACAACACAAAACTGTTGCATGCAAATACATACATATATGTATATACTTATATTTATATTACTACTAGTATATGGTTATCAGTTGCTATGCATATAAAATAGTATTTACTAACTAACTGTCACCAGTAAACGCTTAAAAAACTGCACGCGAAATCAGAAAAGCTTTGTTGCTATTATGTATCTAACAAATATATAATTACCCTATATATATTTATATATAAACTATATATAAACCTAACAACTAACTAAACACCAGTTATTTAGTATAAATAAATGTTGGCAAAAAATACTTCGATGCCTGACTTTACTAATACAAAGCGTTTATTCACAGTGAAACCTTGGGCGCCCAAAGTGTCTTCAATGGACCCATCTTCTCGCTCTACTATTCACCGAAGAATGATTTACTGGATGGCTTGATCAGCGAAACGGTTACTACGCTCGAGATGGGCAGCTATACCGGCTTCGAGAATGCTTCGCTGCTTGAGAGTCGTTTGATTTCGGATAACGTCTTTGCAGGCATACAATTTGATGATGCCTGGTCCAATCTGACCGAATTGCCCGAAAAATTTGACTTTGCCTTGCGTTTTCCCTCCGAGTCACGAACTACGACGCTCAATATTGGCCTAACCTGGCTGACCATGCGTTTGTTTCCCATTATTGATTTGACGGGACCGCGTAATGCCGATTCTCAGGATGGCGGCATACCCGTAGGTTATTTGCGTGAAGGTTTTCTGCCCGTACAAAATGCTCTAACCATGGCCTATTTGCGTCAAAAATCGGAGCGTGAAAAATTGCCCGAGGTTGTGATGCAACGTTATCCATATCCAGAGTATATATTTGATCCTTTGCTCGAGGGTCTAGCCTCAATTATGTCGCTCATTATATTGCTCAGCTTTATATATCCCTGCACTTATATAACAAAGGTAAGTAAAGTTAAATATGCCCAACGAGCTTCAGTACTTATTTACTTTAATAATTTGCAGTACATAACCAGTGAAAAGGAGAAACAGCTTAAGGAGGTCATGAAGATCCAAGGTTTGAGCAACTGGATACACTGGACAGCCTGGTTTGTCAAGTCTTTCATTATGCTCACCATATCGGCTGTACTCATTGCTATTCTCATGAAGGTATTTATCTCTTAAACCCTGTTCCCAAACTATGATAATAATGAGCTCTCCTTTTTCAGATACGCTGGAGCAACAATGTGGCCGTGCTGACCTATGCGGACATTACAGTGCTGCTGGTCTTTCTCATAATCTACATCACTGCCAGCATTTGTTTTTGCTTTATGATGGCCACGCTCTTCTCCAAGGCCAGCACCGCAGCAGCAGTCACTGGACTTATTTGGTTCATTGCCTATATACCTTTTTCGTTTACAATCAACACCTATGATGATCTCTCGTTGGCCTCAAAGCTGGGCTGGAGTCTGGTCTCAAATACGGCCATGGGCTTTGGCGTTAAGCTCATACTTGGTTTTGAGGGCACTGGCGAGGGTCTACAATGGAGTAATCTGTTTACGCCTGTGTCTGTGGATGATACGCTCACCGTTGGCCATGTTATGTGCATGATGCTGTGCTCTTGTGTTATTTACATGCTCATCTGTCTCTATGTAGAGCAGATCATGCCGGGAGAATTTGGCGTGCCACGTAAATGGAATTTTCCTTTTTCACGCAAGTTTTGGTGTGGCGATAGCGAATATATTGGCATAGAGGATATGCCAAATGGTCATGTTGAGCATCGCAATCCCGAGGCTTTTGAAGCGGAGCCGGATAGCAAGCATATTGGCTTGCAGGTGCGCAATCTTAAGAAGAAATTTGGCGACAAAATGGCTGTTAAGGGGCTGTCCATGAATATGTATGAGGATGAAATAACTGTGTTACTTGGTCATAATGGTGCTGGCAAAACCACAACCATATCCATGTTAACGGGCATGTTTCCGCCCACGGCGGGCACAGCCATAATCAATGGCAGCGATATACGCACCAATATTGAGGGTGCACGCATGTCATTGGGCATTTGTCCACAGCATAATGTGCTCTTTGAGGAGATGAGCGTATCGAATCATATACGTTTCTTTAGTCGCATGAAGGGTCTGACCGGCAAGGCGGTGGAGAGCGAGGTGGCCAAGTATTTGAAAATGATTGAGCTGGAGGATAAAGCTGATATAGCAGCAGCAAAACTATCCGGTGGCATGAAACGCAAGTTGTCTGTTTGTTGTGCACTCTGTGGTGATACCAAGGTGGTGCTCTGCGATGAGCCCAGCTCTGGCATGGATCCATCGGCACGTCGGCAGCTTTGGGATTTGCTGCAACAGGAGAAAATTGGACGTACTTTGCTTTTGACCACACATTTTATGGATGAAGCGGATGTGCTGGGTGATCGTATTGCCATCATGTGTGATGGCGAGCTCAAGTGTCATGGCACCTCATTCTTTCTGAAGAAAAAGTACGGCTCCGGCTATCGACTGGTAAGTTTTAGTGATAAACTATTAACTGGGTTGACAAATACTTAAGCTCTAAATTTTTTCAGATTTGTGTTAAGCGTGAAAGCTGCCAGGCGGAGGCGGTTACAGCATTGCTCAATGAATATATACCTGACTTACTGCCCGAAAGTGATATTGGTACTGAACTGTCGTATCAGCTGCCGGATAATTATTCCAGCAAGTTTCAAGAAATGTTTAGCGCACTTGAAGATAACTCTGAGGAGCTATATCTAAATGGATATGGCGTGGGCATTACCTCCATGGAGGAGGTCTTTATGAAAGTGGGTGCCGAAAAGGATGGCGAAGGCAAACAAAAGGATCAAAGTGCTATTATGAATGGTGGCACAGGCTATCACGAGGAGGACGTAGACTCTGTGCAGTGTAAGCAGTTGGAATTTGGAACATGTTAAAAAACATACTTATGCCATATTTTAATTACTTACAGCTGACGGCGTCTTCTCCGAGAGCCGGCGTCTGCTCAAGGGCAGCAAGCTTTTCGTTAATCAATGGCATGCCATGTTGCTGAAGAAGTTGCTCTATACGTATCGCAACAAACTATTGCTGCTCATACAGAACATAATGCCAGTTTTCTTTGTGGTGGTCACCATTTTGATAACCCGTACACAGGGCACTTTCCAAGAATTGCAGCCCATTACGATGAGTCTAACACAATATCCCATTGCAGTGACTGTGCTGGATCGTGCTAATTTGACAGCGGAATCTGAGTCTACTGCATTTGCTGATCAATACGAGCAGCTGGCCAAATCATATGGTGGGGACTATAGCTTTGAGAGCACAGGCACACAAAATTTTAGCGAATATATACTGGAATTGGGCAAGAGGATACAGGTGCGCATCAATGCACGCTACCTAGTTGCTGCCACTTTTGCGGAGGACAAGATTGTGGCCTGGCTGAACAATCAACCGCTGCATACAGCACCGCTCACTGTCAACCTGGTGCACAATGCCATGGCACGTCAGCTAATAGGCGGCGAGGCGCAGATACATGTAACCAACAAGCCACTGCCGTATACGGCACAGACCATATTGACACAGCTGAATACGGGCAACAATTTGGGCACACAGCTGGCTACCAATTTATGCTTCTGCATGTGCTTTGTAAGCGCCTTCTATATACTGTTTTTGATTAAGGAACGCGAGTCTCGCTCTAAGCTGCTGCAGTTTGTTGGTGGCGTCAAGGTCTGGACCTATTGGTTATCGCAACTTCTATGGGATTTTGTTACCTATACGATTACAGCACTTATTGTGGTAGCAACAATAGCCTGCTTCCAGGAGGATGGCTTTACAAAGTTTAGCGAGCTGGGTCGCTATTTTTCACTGCTGTTAATCTTTGGATTTGCCGTGCTGCCATTTACTTATTTGATGTCTTTGTTCTTCAAAGAGCCCGCCACGGGTTTTGCCCGCATGTCTATTGTAAACATATTTGCTGGCATGGCGCTGTTTATTGTGGTTGTGGTTATGTCATTTGAGTTCTTTGATACCAAAGATACAGCCGACATATTGGGTTGGGTATTTCGTATATTTCCGCACTTTTCGTTGGCCATGGGTCTTAACAAGATGTACATTAATGTGGCCACGCGTAATGCCTGTGATAAAGTTGATGCCTTGCCGCCCATACTGCTTTGTGAGCTGGTGCCCAAATGTTGCCGTAAGTGAATCCAATCCATTTTACTATACAGTTTATGTTAATCTTTATATTTGTTTAAACTAGATATGAAGCCCTTCTTTGCTTGGGCGGAGCCTGGTGTATTGCCCGAAACTGTCTATATGGCGGCCACTGGCATTCTTTTCTTTTTGATTATTGTGCTGCGTGAATTTGGATTAGTCAACGAGCTCATCTATATGGTGCGCAGTCGTACATTGTAGGTGTCCTGCTCGGCGAGTGCTTGGAAAGATTTTTTAATTTGCCAACTTACTTGCAGCAAGCCATTGCCACCACCAGAGGATGGCTTTTTGGACGATGATGTAGAACGCGAGCGCAAACGCATATTGGAAATGAGCTCCACTGAGCTGTCTAGCAAAAATCTAGTACTTGATCGTGTTACCAAATATTATGGACGCTTTTTGGCCGTCAATCAAGTTTCCTTATGTGTGCAAAAGTAAGTAGAGTCCTAAATTATGCCTTACTCAATCACTAATTTAAAATATTTACAGCACTGAATGCTTTGGACTGCTGGGTGTAAATGGTGCTGGCAAGACCACCACCTTTAAAATGATGACCGGCGACGAGCGTATTACCTCTGGCACTGCCTATGTGCAGGGCCTTAATCTGGAGTCTGATATGAACAGAATTTACAAAGAGATTGGTTACTGTCCGCAGTTTGATGCACTGCTAGATGATCTAACAGGTCGTGAAACGCTTAAGATCTTTTGTTTGCTACGCGGCGTGCAGCCGGCGCGCATACATCAGCTGTCCGAGGATTTAGCCAAATCGTTTGGCTTTATGAAACACATTGACAAGGAAACACGTGCTTATAGTGGTGGCAATAAGCGTAAGCTGAGCACAGCGATTGCAGTTATTGGCAGTCCTTCGGTTATCTATTTAGATGAACCAACTACGGGCATGGATCCGGCAGCACGTCGCCAGCTATGGAATATGGTGTGTCGCATACGTGATTCGGGCAAATCTATTGTACTTACCTCGCACAGCATGGAGGAGTGTGAGGCGTTGTGCACGCGTCTGGCTATTATGGTAAATGGAGAGTTCAAGTGTATTGGCTCCACGCAGCATTTGAAGAATAAGTTCTCCAAGGGTTTGATATTGAAGATCAAAGTGCGACGTAATATGGATATGCTAAAACAATCTCGCAAGTGAGTCAAATGTCTGTACTTAAGAAATTTTGAAGATATCGCCTCATCTCTCTCACTTTTTTGTTGCTATGTTAATTAAGTCCAATTTGTACTGTGCCTCATTAGACACCTTCACCTGCTCCCCGCATCCGTCTGTTTATACCCTGTACCGTATGGTACCAAGGGTATATTAAGTTTGTGCAAGCCGAAAATGTATGTAACATATAGAAGGAGTCGTCGGAGACACCCCAAAGTTACCTAAAATATGATCAGGGTGAATAGAGAAGTCGATATACCCATGTCCGTCTGTCCGTCTGTCCGTCTGTCCGTCCGTCCGTGTGAACGCCTAGATCTCAGAGATGGTAAGAGCTAGAGTTACCAAACTTTCACATTAGATCCCATATTATTCCATAGGAGGCAAGTTTATTTTATTTTTTTGATATCGGGGATAAATTATATAGCTCCAAGTTTTTTAAAGTTCCACTGTACACTGTACCAAATTTGATCGAAATCGGTTGACTATATCATATAGCTCCCATAGGACCGATCGGCCAAAATAACTTTTTTAAAGAAAAATTCGCTATATTTCGTTTTTTAATAAAGATATCGTAACCAGATTTGGCGTTTGGACCACTTAAGCAATGTGCCAAATTTGAACAAAATCGGTTGACTATATCATATAGCTCCCATAGGGCCGATCTTCCAAAAATTCGATTTTTTAACAAAATTTGTTGTGTTTCGTTTGTTTGTTAAGATATTGGGACCAAATTTGATATTCGTGAGTTTTTTATAGTTCCTAAGCACTGTACTAAATTTAATCCAAATCGGTTGACTAGATCATATAGCTCCCATAGGAGGAATCGGTCCAAAAAACCGTTTTTTATACAAAATTCGATGTTTTTCGTTTGTTTGTAAAGATATTTGAACTAAATTCGGCATTTAGATCTTTTTTAAGGTATTTAAGCACTGTGTCAAATTTTATTGAAATCGGTTGACTATATTATATAGCTCCCATGGAACGATCGGTCAAAAAATATGTTTGCTTAAAAATTCTTCTGTTTTTGGTTTTTTGTGAAAGAACCGGATTTTATTGCAGCTAGTGGTACAGGGCATCCCAAAGTCATCCGCGCCCGACTTTACGTACGCCATTTTTGTATTTGAAATTCTAATGAGATTGTAACCAAATTGCAGCAGCAGCAGCAGCTTTACGCGTCATGCGGATGAACCTACGGTGCCCATGCAGATTGTGCAGCAGGATATAAACAATGTGAAGGAATTTGTGGAGCGCGAATTTCCACAGTCCATATTACAGTAAGTTTTGTTTTTCAAAAATTTTGTATTGATTAAATCTTTATTGCTTTTTTTAGGGAGGAGTATCAGGGCATACTGACATTTTACATTCCATTGGTGGGCATCAAATGGTCGCAAATCTTTGGTCTTATGGAGAGCAAGCGTGATGATCTTAATATAGAGGACTATTCAATAAGTCAGACCACATTGGAGGAAATATTTTTGGAGTTTGCCAAGTATCAGCGTGAGGATCCTCGTGCCATGAAGTGAGCCAGCTAAAAGTTTACGACTTTGCTAACTTTTTTTTGCAAAGATTTTTTGCATTTTATATACACACACATACAAGCACAAAAACGCTCATACACGCACACACACACACATGAACCTATACACACAAGGCAATTAAAGGCCTTTGGACGCCTGCCAAAAAAAAACAACTACAACTATTCCTAATTAACGAAATTTTTAACTACTTAACTTTTAATTTTTAATGTGACTAATTTTTAGCTTTTAGCCTATGCTTTTTTTTTTAACTCTTAGCTTTTATAACAGTACTTATATACTTATACTGTAATCTTGCTGCCTCAAACTATCCACACCTCTAAAAAAAATCTTTAAATCATGAGTATATATTTATTATATAGTACTATTTGTTTGTAGTAGCACTTTAGTAGTATTTGGCTTTATATACCTACTTATGTAGTAAATGTTTTGTATAATCCTGCACCTATCTAAAACTTTGTGTGTATTCCACCTGTAAGCAGCATAGTGAAACCCAGGAAGTTTTGTGGCTGTTTCGGCAATGAAGCTGCTGCTGCGGCCGCCTTAAACCTACCGACTAACAACTAGAGTGTTCCCATTCTTAGTTACGTAATGCTATATACTACTAGCTACTATGTATAAGACAAACTACCTACAGTGGGCACAAACGATACGGCGTACTCAAAGCGGCACGGCACAAGTTTTACATACAACTTGTAATACGATAAGAAAAGATACTTACTTATAAACTATATGTATTTATGGAGTATAAAAATAAAAAACAGAAAATAATAAAAAAAAAATAGAAAAATGAAACCAAAATAAGGTAATTACCACAGCTTGCCTTGTTGTCTTGTGATCTGCTAGAGAAATTAATAGTTATAAAGATTTATAGTATATATTTACTTGAAAAAACAAATTTGTAAAATATTAAATGTATTATGTAAGTTTCCAAAGAAGTAATAGTATTTTATTGCAAAGCGGTTTTCAGTTGTAATTTTATGACTTTTTTTTTATAACAAATATTTTTAAATATATATAAATGATTTTGAATAATTGTATTTTTGGCTATATATATGTATTTTTTTTTTGTAACAAATTACGTACTTAAATGCAAAACTATTTATATGTACCTATAATTGTTTGCACAAAAAAAAAAAAAACAATTTGTAATATATGTAAATGTAAAATTAGCAACGCTAAATATAAAATAAATGTACATACATAAATGTTAAATTAATGTGCACCAATTATGTGAAATGTGAGTTTATATAATTAATAAATTATAATGTTGAAAACAAAATTAAACAGCTGAGTTTTAATGTAATGGAAAAGCTGGCAGAGAAAAAGATGCTGTTGAAGATTTTGAAGGTATATAAAGGGTTTTTTATTAAAAGCGCTACAAAAGTTTTTATAAATAAAACAAAAACGGTTTTGCATATCAATGAAATTCTTTATTCCTGTGAAAGTACATTCGATACCATTATGTAAGGAACTCGATTTCTTTTGCATGGCCACCACGGTCACGCTTGCAGAAGTCCAGACGCTGAACCCAATTTTCGACGGCTTTCAAGCTTAAATCGGCCGATACTGCTGCAATTTCGCGTTCGATATTCGTACGAAGTTCATCAATCTTCGCTGGCTTGTTGGTATAGACCGTAGACTTGACGTAGCCCCACAGGAAATTGTCTAACGGCGTCAAATCGCACGACCGAGGCGGCCAATTGACTGGGCTATTTCGTGAAATAACACGTTCACCAAACTTGGTTTTCAATAAATCGATTGTGACATTCGCTGTGTGGCTTGTGACGTCGTCCTGTTGAAACCAGATATTGTCCAAGTCCATATCATTCAATTCGGGCCAAAAATGTTCGATTATCTTTGAGCGGTAGCGATTCCCATTCACAGTAACGTGCCGGTCTTGATCATCTCGGAAGAAGTACGGCCAATGACGTCGCCGGCCCATAAACCGCACCAAACCGTAATTTTGTCGACTGATTTGGGTCTTCCTCAATTGATGCGCTAGCGGCAACAACTGTCTTGGCACTACGGGCACTTTTTTATCTGACTGGCACGGCAACATTTTGTACTGTGCCTGTCGATTCCATTTTTTCCACTAGACGCTCAATTGTTGATCTGGCAGGACAATTATGACGACCATAAATTGAACGTAGCGCTCTTAGAGTTGAGGCCACTGACTCCGAATTTCGGTAGTAAATTTTAATAATTTCGAAATGAAATGAAGATTTTGATGAAATAGCAAACCTTACTGAAGAGAAATGTCAATGGAGCGAAACAAAATATGGCGTCGTTTGCTTTCCCTATCGGTCTACTTTTGTAGCGTCCCTATTGAAAAACCCGATATATAGGTTAGATTAGGTTAGGGCGGCAGTTGGGATTGACGTCCAAACTCACTTAGGCCTAGGACAGGCCCGTTGCGATACCGCTACAGTGAGCCATTTCACCTCTCTTCCCCACTTGAGTGGTCCCCTATATAAGGTGAGGAAGCCATCCGGCAGCCTGAATGAACCTTAAAACAGAGTCCAAGTTCAGAAAGCTGAGATAATTCATCAATAAAGTGTGACTATAGGAACCTGAATCTTGTCTTCTTGTCCTAAAGGAGGATGCTGGTAGTTCCTTGTCTAGCCAGTTCATCCGCAATACAGTTGCCCTCGAAGACCCTATGTCCTGGGACCCATATGATGTGAATTAAAAACTGCTCAGCCATCTTCCCTAGAGACAACCGGCAGTTATTCACTGACTTCATACACAAAATCATCGAAAATAGGGATTTATTAGCCGCTTGGCTGTCCGAGTAGATACAAATGTTCTTTTTTCGAACTTGTAGGTTTCTTATTGTCATTAAAGCCTCCTGGGTTGCAGTGACCTCTGCCTGAAAGACACTGCAGTGGTCCGGGAGTCGGAAAGGAGTTCTAACGTTGAATTCCTCAACGTAGACGCATCTGCCTTCACGGTCGTCTAGCTTGGAACCGTCCGTGTATATCTTTAGGCTAGGTCCCCATGCACCATTTAAGTCGAATGGCTTTCTTGCAAGTGTACAAAGCGATCTTGGTCTTTTTTCTTCGATCTTCTGTATTCAGGTACCAGTCTAGTTTGCTGTCTAGGACTAATCTTATATATAAAATTCCCGTGGTTTCACAATGTTAGCTAACATACTCCTCCGAAACGGCTAGACTGATTCTCATGAAATGTTGTGTGCCTATTGGAGAGGTCTGAGAATCGGCCAACATCTATTTTTCATACCCCTAAGGAATAAGGGTTGCCACCCCTAAAATTTTTTTTTTAATTTTTGGACAAATTTTTTTATATTTTTTTTATAGAGTGGCATTGTGTACGTTGTCGGATTAACTAATAAGCTTACCTTGACTTTGCTAGAACTTTAGACACAGTTTAAACAATTTTTAATTTTATTCTTTTCTAAGTCAAGTCTTTTAATATAGAGGAAACTAAAAATATACTTATAAACAGGGAAGTTAAAAAATGCGGCCTAAAATCAATCATAACATTGCCCTTTTATATTTTAATTTTAAACTAATCTATATATATAAGAGAAACTTATGTTTTACGGATGTATCTCAAGAACGCGTCGATGAATTTCAAATCAATTTTTTGCGTGTTTTAGAGGTTATCAATACGGAGGTTTTAAGCCTATTTTGATATGTATTGGTTCGTGAGATATACGCATTTTTGTAAAAATCGTGAATATAGCATAGTAGAAAATTGTTTACCGGGTATTGTACATTAAGTGCAGACAGAAGCGTAGTCGCAAAGGGGTTGGTTTAAAGTTTCTGTGGGGCATGAATTTATTAGAGATGAGAGCTCTCCTAAGAATACTTAAGTTCGTCCATACGGCTTTTTAGAGAGTCTTGAAAGTCAACTAATCCAAAAATCGAATGATTGTCTAGATAAGCTAACTATAGAATCTAACGATGTTTATACACCTTAAGACTATTCAAAAAGTTTGGGCAGGACAACGTCTGCCGGGCCCACTAGTTGCATTATTAAATGCTTTTATGACTCATTGATATATAAACCAAATGGTTTTGGTTCCAGTTTTGTGGTGCGCCATCCTCTGGTCTTATATTTTTTATAAAAAAATTTAATTATAAAATATATTCATTAACTAAAACAATTTTGTTGTATGGCGCCATTGCCTCACGCGTGCCGACCCTCGAGCTCTTTTTTTTACCCTTGGAACTTATCAATTGGTTGGGTAAAGCGATATAATTCTTTATTATACTGTTGTGTTAGAGTTTCCATTTTATTACGCTTATTGAAGTTGTTTTTCTTTCTGTTAAGAAACAAAAAATAAGAATTTTTCTTTAAATTTATTTAATATTTTGCTTACAATTGTTGCTTGTTTTTCTGAGCCTCATTGTCCTCATTTGGGCTAGACTCTATCTCTTGGTAGCGTTTTGTGATCGCAGTGACTTTCTCCAACAGCTCTTCATGGTGCTTTATGATCTCCTGGAGCTTGGCTTCCCAGCGTTTGAAGGGCGCTTTTACCAACTTTACTTCAAATCTATTTTGCTCCACCTATGCCGCAAGGTGAAAAATATTACTGAGCTTAGGATTTATATATACAACCTACAAACCTTTTCCCGCAACCTTCCAAGCTCCTGGTCCTTCTCGCACAGCTTGTCCTTGAGTTTGCCAACATGCTTGTCGGCTTTCCTTGCTGCCTCAGCCCATTCATTTATTTGCTGCTTATAAAGTAGCATTTTATTTGCAGCCTCGCATTTTTCATTCCCAGCATCCCCGATTAGCGTAATGGCTTTCTGCATCTTGACGATGGCCTTCTCTTCCCGCTTAGAGCTTTCCGCCAGCTCAATGCGCACTTGCTCAAGTTCCTCTTCACGTTTCGCGGCTAATTCATTTGCCTTTTCCAGAAGACCCTTCAGATCATGAAAAGTGTGTTTGTACGCTCTGAGGACAATCTGATTTGCGTTCAGGTCTTTTATGTCAGCCTGTAGCGTCTCTTGCAGCTTTTGCATGCGAATATCATCGTGATGCTTGTCCTTTTTTAGTGTATGGATCAGCTTCGACTGTGCTATTAGGTCCTCTTGCTGCGCAGTAATTCTGCCCTCCAGTTCGATCTCCTTTGCATGCTGCTGCTGTGAATTTTTTTCATTTTCAGCCATATTTAGGCGATAGTTTTGGAGCTCAGCTGCCATTAATTCATTGGCCGTCTGTAAGTGATTCTGCTGTGAGAGCAAATCATCGCGCTCCTTTTCTAGCTGTTTTATCTGTTTCTGTGCGTCTATCAAAGCCTCGCTACTGTTCCGCATGCGCTGCTCCCAATCCTCAAGACTAGAGTTACTTACAGTTACAGTTACTCTGAGCGTTTCCATCCCCGCTGTAATCTGTTGGATAGCAGGCGACACAGAGTAGATCTGGTTTACTTCCTCTTCAGTTAGGTTTTCCATGTCACGCGCTGCTTTCTGAAATCCACTGTAATTAGAATATAAATTTTGAGCTTGTATTTAAACAAACTTGATTTTATTTTACAATACGACAACTGACAGACCTTGGTAACTCGAAAATAATGGCTTTCTCTGTAGTTGTAAGTCTTAATACAAAAACTTTTGACAAATTAAACTCGTAGCAAAGTTCACTGCGTTTCTATGGAGATTCGCTAGGTAGATCTGGAGGACCACAAGAGCTACCAGATATAAAACTTTACCAAGAGGTGCGCGCATAAACCCTCTTCAAATCAAGTTTGCTGAATAATTTCTATATCCTCCGATGTTCAAGAATTTTGCGCTTTTTAGCCTTGTTTTATTATTAATTAATATTAAAATTAAACTTAAGGTGTTAGGCCACCTTCACAACCAAAAATCAATGTATATACTGGTACGGTATTGGTAGTGTAGTAGGCACAATTCTCGTCTGTCTGCAATGAACTAAATTTTTTTATTATTAATTATTAATTAGCTATAGCATAACGTAGGATTTTGTTGAAATTCTGAATTATCTGAAAGCTGCGAAGGATTCCGCACGTTTTTACCAATGTTTCTGATTGTTATAATTGTTATAAAAAAAAGTATTCCTTATAAAGTGAAAGTCCTACGTCACGCACAAGCTGGTAGATTTACAAAAATTTTGGTTTAAAAAACATTTAAATCGGTCAAGAATTGTAAAAGTATCACTGCGCACAGTTTTAAAAAACGTCGTTTCGCGAAAAACCGCTTGAAAGTTTTCGAGCACGGCCGATCGAATTGTTCTAAATTAGTATATTTCGTGTATTCTTAAGACTATAAGGGAGCATTACGAGGAAAAAAAAAATATTTTCCAAAGGTTCAAAGGTGGCGTAACGTAAGCTTTATATGCATCCGATCGGAGAAATAGAAAAATATTTATAGCCTTTCATTACACACGAACTAGAGTCAGCAAATTTAGAAAGCTGTCCTAATAAACAATTAAATATTTCTTATTCTTCAAGTCTTACCTCAACAGTTGAAAATTGTATGTCCAATATGCTGATGATCTTTCAGAACTGTACTGAATAAACGCCGGAGTTCCTCAAGTTAGTGTCCTTGGACCAGTGCTCTACACAATTTTTACTGCAGACCTTCCAACAAAAAACAATATTAAATTTACAATCTATGCGGATGACACAGCAATCATGGCCTCCTAAAATTTACAGAAACAACTTGATCTGATTGAAATATGGCTGAAAAAGGGGAGAATATTAGTAAACACTAAAAAATCAGTCCAAATTACGTTTACACTGAAACGAGGAAAATATCCTAATGGGACTTTGAATGGCATGTCCATACCAGATGAAGAATCAGCCAAATACCTTGGAGTGCATTTGGATCGGCGACTCACTTGGAAAAAACATATAAAATCAAAACATATGCAGCTTGGCTTCTAAGTCCGCCATCGCAGCTTAGTTCGGAAAATAAAATTCGGCTTTACAAAGCAGTTCTCTAGCCGGTATGGATATATGCAATGGAACTTTGCGAAACTGCAAGTACGCCAAATATCGAAATCCGTCAACGGTACCAATCGACTACACTTAGAAGCATAGTCAGAGATCCCTCGTTTGTCAGCCATTACGAATCTCACAAAGACCTAAATATCGGGTTTTTCAATAGTGCGCTACAAAAGTATACCGATAGGGACAGCAAACGACGCCATATTTTTTCGCGCTCTCTTGACATTTCTCTTTAGTAAGGTTTGCCATTTCATCATAAAAAGATATACGATCCAACAACGAGTCGAAATTATTAAAATTCACTACCGAAGTTCGGAGTCAGTGTCCTTAACTTTAAGAGCGCTACGTCCAATTTATGGGCGTCATAATTGTCCTGCCAGACCAACAATTGAGCGTCTAGTGGAAAAATTTGAATCAACAGGCACAGTACAAAGTGTTTCCGCGCCAGTGAAGAAGACTTAAATCAGTCTCTCACATGTCGTTCACAAGCGTTGGGAATCTCTGTGACGTTGTTGTGGCGAATTTTGCGAAAAGATCTTGGCCTACATCCTTACAAGATCATATTGAGTGAAGAACTGAAGCCGCTTGACCACCAGAAGCGTCGTATGAAAATGATCCGGATTTTCATCGAAAAATCGTCTTCAGCGATGAGGATCATTTCTGGCTGAATGGCTTCAGCAATAAGCAAAATATGCGTTATTGGTCAGGCAGAAATCCATACGTACTCCATAAGTCACCAATTCATCCCGAAAAAATTACGGTTTGGCGCGGTTTATGTGCCGGCGTTACTGTGAATGGGAATCGCTACCGCTCAATGATAACCGAATATTTTTGGACCGAATTGGATGATATGGACTTGGACAATATGTGGTTTCAACAGGACGGCGCCACAAGCCACACAGCGAATGTCACAATCGATTTATTGAAAAACAAGTTTTCCGGCAGCCTGAATGAACTTTAAAAGGCATTTTGGACTCTATTCAGAGAGCTGAGATAATTCACCAAGAAAGTGTGACTTTAAGAACCTGAACCTTTTACTGCTTAGCCCAGGGCAATGGCAGAATAAGTGTTCCACTGTCTCCAGCTCCTCCTTATCGCCACAGCTTCTACAGAAGTTATGGTAGGGAGCATTCAACCTGGATGCGTGATCTCCCAACAGTTGAGCACTGGACTCTATTCAGACAGCAAAGTTCTTTGGTTCTTTTACAGCAGTATGTCGGCCAAGTTTGCCGCGAGATCCTACAC
Organism: Chymomyza amoena; assembly: GCA_037043745.1. Lineage (NCBI taxonomy): Eukaryota > Metazoa > Arthropoda > Insecta > Diptera > Drosophilidae > Chymomyza > Chymomyza amoena. Next base: position 319,383 of record JBAMAX010003755.1, read on the forward strand.
TTGCTCGACGTCCGATTCCACGTTTTATTTGCACAGAGAAAATTTCGTATTCTCAGTTTACAGCTGGCCTTCTTGTCCTAAAGGAGGATGCTGGTAGTTCCTTGTCCAGCCAGTTCATCCGCAATACAGTTGCCCTCAAAGACCCTATGTCCTGGAACCCATATGAGGTGAATTAAAAACTGCTCAGCCATCTCCTCTAGAGACAACCGGCAGTTATTCACTGACTTCATACACGAAATCATCGTAACTAGGGATTTATTAGCCGCTTGGCTGTCCGAGTATATACAAATGTTCTTACTTCGAACTTGTAGGTTTCTTATTGTCATTAAAGCCTCCTGGGTTGCAATGACCTCTGCCTGAAAGACACTGCAGTGGTCCGGGAGTCGGAAAGGAGTTCTAACGTTGAATTCCTCAACGTAGGCGCATCTGCCTTCACGGTCGTCTAGCTTGGAACCGTCCGTGTATATCTTTAGGCTATTATAGGTCCTCATGCACCATTTAAGTCGAATGGCTTTCTTGCAAGTGTACAAAACGATCTTGGGCTTTTTTCTTCGATCTTCTGTATTCAGGTTCCAGTCTAGTTTGCTGTCTAGGACTAATCTTATATATAAAATTCCCATGGTGTCACAATGTTAGCTAACAGACTCCTCCGAAACGGCTGGACTGATTCTCATGAAATGTTGTGTGCCTATTGGGTAGGTCTGAGAATCGGCCAACATCTATTTTTCATACCCCTAAGGAATAAGGGTTGCCACCCCTAACATTTTTTTTTTAATTTTTGGACAAATTTTTTTATATTTTTTTTATAGAGTGGCATTGTGTACGTTGTCGGATTAACTAATAAGCTCACCTTGACTTTGCTAGAACTTTAGACACAGTTTAAACAATTTTTAATTTTATTCTTTTCTAAGTCAAGTCTTTTAATATAGAGGAAACTAAAAATATACTTATAAACAGGGAAGTTAAAAAATGCGGCCTAAAATCAATCATAACATTGCCCTTTTATATTTTAATTTTAAACTAATCTATATATATAAGAGAAACTTATGTTTTACGGATGTATCTCAAGAACGCGTCGATGAATTTCAAATCAATTTTTTGCGTGTTTTAGAGGTTATCAATACGGAGGTTTTAAGCCTATTTTGATATGTATTGGTTCGTGAGATATACGCATTTTTGTAAAAATCGTGAATATAGCATAGTAGAAAATTGTTTACCGGGTATTGTACATTAAGTGCAGACAGAAGCGTAGTCGCAAAGGGGTTGATTTAAAGTTTCTGTGGGGCATGAATTTATTAGAGATGAGAGCTCTCCTAAGAATACTTAAGTTCGTCCATACGGCTTTTTAGAGAGTCTTGAAAGTCAACTAATCCAAAAATCGAATGATTGTCTAGATAAGCTAACTATAGAATCTAACGATGTTTATACACCTTAAGACTATTCAAAAAGTTTGGGCAGGACAACGTCTGCCGGGCCCACTAGTTGCATTATTAAATGCTTTTATGACTCATTGATATATAAACCAAATGGTTTTGGTTCCAGTTTTGTGGTGCGCCATCCTCTGGTCTTATATTTTTTATAAAAAAATTTAATTATAAAATATATTCATTAACTAAAACAATTTTGTTGTATGGCGCCATTGCCTCACGCGTGCCGACCCTCGAGCTCTTTTTTTTACCCTTGGAACTTATCAATTGGTTGGGTAAAGCGATATAATTCTTTATTATACTGTTGTGTTAGAGTTTCCATTTTATTACGCTTATTGAAGTTGTTTTTCTTTCTGTTAAGAAACAAAAAATAAGAATTTTTCTTTAAATTTATTTAATATTTTGCTTACAATTGTTGCTTGTTTTTCTGAGCCTCATTGTCCTCATTTGGGCTAGACTCTATCTCTTGGTAGCGTTTTGTGATCGCAGTGACTTTCTCCAACAGCTCTTCATGGTGCTTTATGATCTCCTGGAGCTTGGCTTCCCAGCGTTTGAAGGGCGCTTTTACCAACTTTACTTCAAATCTATTTTGCTCCACCTATGCCGCAAGGTGAAAAATATTACTGAGCTTAGGATTTATATATACAACCTACAAACCTTTTCCCGCAACCTTCCAAGCTCCTGGTCCTTCTCGCACAGCTTGTCCTTGAGTTTGCCAACATGCTTGTCGGCTTTCCTTGCTGCCTCAGCCCATTCATTTATTTGCTGCTTATAAAGTAGCATTTTATTTGCAGCCTCGCATTTTTCATTCCCAGCATCCCCGATTAGCGTAATGGCTTTCTGCATCTTGACGATGGCCTTCTCTTCCCGCTTAGAGCTTTCCGCCAGCTCAATGCGCACTTGCTCAAGTTCCTCTTCACGTTTCGCGGCTAATTCATTTGCCTTTTCCAGAAGACCCTTCAGATCATGAAAAGTGTGTTTGTACGCTCTGAGGACAATCTGATTTGCGTTCAGGTCTTTTATGTCAGCCTGTAGCGTCTCTTGCAGCTTTTGCATGCGAATATCATCGTGATGCTTGTCCTTTTTTAGTGTATGGATCAGCTTCGACTGTGCTATTAGGTCCTCTTGCTGCGCAGTAATTCTGCCCTCCAGTTCGATCTCCTTTGCATGCTGCTGCTGTGAATTTTTTTCATTTTCAGCCATATTTAGGCGATAGTTTTGGAGCTCAGCTGCCATTAATTCATTGGCCGTCTGTAAGTGATTCTGCTGTGAGAGCAAATCATCGCGCTCCTTTTCTAGCTGTTTTATCTGTTTCTGTGCGTCTATCAAAGCCTCGCTACTGTTCCGCATGCGCTGCTCCCAATCCTCAAGACTAGAGTTACTTACAGTTACAGTTACTCTGAGCGTTTCCATCCCCGCTGTAATCTGTTGGATAGCAGGCGACACAGAGTAGATCTGGTTTACTTCCTCTTCAGTTAGGTTTTCCATGTCACGCGCTGCTTTCTGAAATCCACTGTAATTAGAATATAAATTTTGAGCTTGTATTTAAACAAACTTGATTTTATTTTACAATACGACAACTGACAGACCTTGGTAACTCGAAAATAATGGCTTTCTCTGTAGTTGTAAGTCTTAATACAAAAACTTTTGACAAATTAAACTCGTAGCAAAGTTCACTGCGTTTCTATGGAGATTCGCTAGGTAGATCTGGAGGACCACAAGAGCTACCAGATATAAAACTTTACCACTAGGTGCGCGCATAAACCCTCTTCAAATCAAGTTTGCTGAATAATTTCTATATCCTCCGATGTTCAAGAATTTTGCGCTTTTTAGCCTTGTTTTTTAATATTAATTAATATTAAAATTAAACTTAAGGTGTTAGGCCACCTTCACAACCAAAAATCAATGTATATACTGGTACGGTATTGGTAGTGTAGTAGGCACAATTCTCGTCTGTCTGCAATGAACTAAATTTTTTTATTATTAATTATTAATTAGCTATAGCATAACGTAGGATTTTGTTGAAATTCTGAATTATCTGAAAGCTGCGAAGGATTCCGCACGTTTTTACCAATGTTTCTGATTGTTATAATTGTTATAAAAAAAAGTATTCCTTATAAAGTGAAAGTCCTACGTCACGCACAAGCTGGTAGATTTACAAAAATTTTGGTTTAAAAAACATTTAAATCGGTCAAGAATTGTAAAAGTATCACTGCGCACAGTTTTAAAAAACGTCGTTTCGCGAAAAACCGCTTGAAAGTTTTCGAGCACGGCCGATCGAATTGTTCTAAATTAGTATATTTCGTGTATTCTTAAGACTATAAGGGAGCATTACGAGGAAAAAAAAAATATTTTCCAAAGGTTCAAAGGTAACGTAACGTAAGCTTTATATGCATCCGATCGGAGAAATAGAAAAATATTTATAGCCTTTCATTACACACGAACTAGAGTCAGCAAATTTAGAAAGCTGTCCTAATAAACAATTAAATATTTCTTATTCTTCAAGTCTTACCTCAACAGTTGAAAATTGTATGTCCAATATGCTGATGATCTTTCAGAACTGTACTGAATAAACGCCGGAGTTCCTCAAGTTAGTGTCCTTGGACCAGTGCTCTACACAATTTTTACTGCAGACCTTCCAACAAAAAACAATATTAAATTTACAATCTATGCGGATGACACAGCAATCATGGCCTCCTAAAATTTACAGAAACAACTTGATCTGATTGAAATATGGCTGAAAAAGGGGAGAATATTAGTAAACACTAAAAAATCAGTCCAAATTACGTTTACACTGAAACGAGGAAAATATCCTAATGGGACTTTGAATGGCATGTCCATACCAGATGAAGAATCAGCCAAATACCTTGGAGTGCATTTGGATCGGCGACTCACTTGGAAAAAACATATAAAATCAAAACATATGCAGCTTGGCTTCTAAGTCCGCCATCGCAGCTTAGTTCGGAAAATAAAATTCGGCTTTACAAAGCAGTTCTCTAGCCGGTATGGATATATGCAATGGAACTTTGCGAAACTGCAAGTACGCCAAATATCGAAATCCGTCAACGGTACCAATCGACTACACTTAGAAGCATAGTCAGAGATCCCTCGTTTGTCAGCCATTACGAATCTCACAAAGACCTAAATATCGGGGTTTTCAATAGTGCGCTACAAAAGTATACCGATAGGGACAGCAAACGACGCCATATTTTTTCGCGCTCTCTTGACATTTCTCTTTAGTAAGGTTTGCCATTTCATCATAAAAAGATATACGATCCAACAACGAGTCGAAATTATTAAAATTCACTACCGAAGTTCGGAGTCAGTGTCCTTAACTTTAAGAGCGCTACGTCCAATTTATGGGCGTCATAATTGTCCTGCCAGACCAACAATTGAGCGTCTAGTGGAAAAATTTGAATCAACAGGCACAGTACAAAGTGTTTCCGCGCCAGTGAAGAAGACTTAAATCAGTCTCTCACATGTCGTTCACAAGCGTTGGGAATCTCTGTGACGTTGTTGTGGCGAATTTTGCGAAAAGATCTTGGCCTACATCCTTACAAGATCATATTGAGTGAAGAACTGAAGCCGCTTGACCACCAGAAGCGTCGTATGAAAATGATCCGGATTTTCATCGAAAAATCGTCTTCAGCGATGAGGATCATTTCTGGCTGAATAGCTTCAGCAATAAGCAAAATATGCGTTATTGGTCAGGCAGAAATCCATACGTACTCCATAAGTCACCAATTCATCCCGAAAAAATTACGGTTTGGCGCGGTTTATGTGCCGGCGTTACTGTGAATGGGAATCGCTACCGCTCAATGATAACCGAATATTTTTGGACCGAATTGGATGATATGGACTTGGACAATATGTGGTTTCAACAGGACGGCGCCACAAGCCACCCAGCGAATGTCACAATCGATTTATTGAAAAACAAGTTTTCCGGCAGCCTGAATGAACTTTAAAAGGCATTTTGGACTCTATTCAGAGAGCTGAGATAATTCACCAAGAAAGTGTGACTTTAAGAACCTGAACCTTTTACTGCTCAGCCCAGGGCAATGGCAGAATAAGTGTTCCACTGTCTCCAGCTCCTCCTTATCGCCACAGCTTCTACAGAAGTTATGGTAGGGAGCATTCAACCTGGATGCGTGATCTCCCAACAGTTGAGCACTGGACTCTATTCAGACAGTAAAGTTCTTTGGTTCTTTTACAGCAGTATGTCGGCCAAGTTTGCCGCGAGATCCTACACTTGCTCGACGTCCGATTCCACGTTTTATTTGCACAGAGAAAATTTCGTATTCTCAGTTTACAGCTGGCCTTCTTGTCCTAAAGGAGGATGCTGGTAGTTCCTTGTCCAGCCAGTTCATCCGCAATACAGTTGCCCTCAAAGACCCTATGTCCTGGAACCCATATGAGGTGAATTAAAAACTGCTCAGCCATCTCCTCTAGAGACAACCGGCAGTTATTCACTGACTTCATACACGAAATCATCGTAACTAGGGATTTATTAGCCGCTTGGCTGTCCGAGTATATACAAATGTTCTTACTTCGAACTTGTAGGTTTCTTATTGTCATTAAAGCCTCCTGGGTTGCAATGACCTCTGCCTGAAAGACACTGCAGTGGTCCGGGAGTCGGAAAGGAGTTCTAACGTTGAATTCCTCAACGTAGGCGCATCTGCCTTCACGGTCGTCTAGCTTGGAACCGTCCGTGTATATCTTTAGGCTATTATAGGTCCTCATGCACCATTTAAGTCGAATGGCTTTCTTGCAAGTGTACAAAACGATCTTGGGCTTTTTTCTTCGATCTTCTGTATTCAGGTTCCAGTCTAGTTTGCTGTCTAGGACTAATCTTATATATAAAATTCCCATGGTGTCACAATGTTAGCTAACAGACTCCTCCGAAACGGCTGGACTGATTCTCATGAAATGTTGTGTGCCTATTGGGTAGGTCTGAGAATCGGCCAACATCTATTTTTCATACCCCTAAGGAATAAGGGTTGCCACCCCTAACATTTTTTTTTTTAATTTTTGGACAAATTTTTTTATATTTTTTTTATAGAGTGGCATTGTGTACGTTGTCGGATTAACTAATAAGCTCACCTTGACTTTGCTAGAACTTTAGACACAGTTTAAACAATTTTTAATTTTATTCTTTTCTAAGTCAAGTCTTTTAATATAGAGGAAACTAAAAATATACTTATAAACAGGGAAGTTAAAAAATGCGGCCTAAAATCAATCATAACATTGCCCTTTTATATTTTAATTTTAAACTAATCTATATATATAAGAGAAACTTATGTTTTACGGATGTATCTCAAGAACGCGTCGATGAATTTCAAATCAATTTTTTGCGTGTTTTAGAGGTTATCAATACGGAGGTTTTAAGCCTATTTTGATATGTATTGGTTCGTGAGATATACGCATTTTTGTAAAAATCGTGAATATAGCATAGTAGAAAATTGTTTACCGGGTATTGTACATTAAGTGCAGACAGAAGCGTAGTCGCAAAGGGGTTGATTTAAAGTTTCTGTGGGGCATGAATTTATTAGAGATGAGAGCTCTCCTAAGAATACTTAAGTTCGTCCATACGGCTTTTTAGAGAGTCTTGAAAGTCAACTAATCCAAAAATCGAATGATTGTCTAGATAAGCTAACTATAGAATCTAACGATGTTTATACACCTTAAGACTATTCAAAAAGTTTGGGCAGGACAACGTCTGCCGGGCCCACTAGTTGCATTATTAAATGCTTTTATGACTCATTGATATATAAACCAAATGGTTTTGGTTCCAGTTTTGTGGTGCGCCATCCTCTGGTCTTATATTTTTTATAAAAAAATTTAATTATAAAATATATTCATTAACTAAAACAATTTTGTTGTATGGCGCCATTGCCTCACGCGTGCCGACCCTCGAGCTCTTTTTTTTACCCTTGGAACTTATCAATTGGTTGGGTAAAGCGATATAATTCTTTATTATACTGTTGTGTTAGAGTTTCCATTTTATTACGCTTATTGAAGTTGTTTTTCTTTCTGTTAAGAAACAAAAAATAAGAATTTTTCTTTAAATTTATTTAATATTTTGCTTACAATTGTTGCTTGTTTTTCTGAGCCTCATTGTCCTCATTTGGGCTAGACTCTATCTCTTGGTAGCGTTTTGTGATCGCAGTGACTTTCTCCAACAGCTCTTCATGGTGCTTTATGATCTCCTGGAGCTTGGCTTCCCAGCGTTTGAAGGGCGCTTTTACCAACTTTACTTCAAATCTATTTTGCTCCACCTATGCCGCAAGGTGAAAAATATTACTGAGCTTAGGATTTATATATACAACCTACAAACCTTTTCCCGCAACCTTCCAAGCTCCTGGTCCTTCTCGCACAGCTTGTCCTTGAGTTTGCCAACATGCTTGTCGGCTTTCCTTGCTGCCTCAGCCCATTCATTTATTTGCTGCTTATAAAGTAGCATTTTATTTGCAGCCTCGCATTTTTCATTCCCAGCATCCCCGATTAGCGTAATGGCTTTCTGCATCTTGACGATGGCCTTCTCTTCCCGCTTAGAGCTTTCCGCCAGCTCAATGCGCACTTGCTCAAGTTCCTCTTCACGTTTCGCGGCTAATTCATTTGCCTTTTCCAGAAGACCCTTCAGATCATGAAAAGTGTGTTTGTACGCTCTGAGGACAATCTGATTTGCGTTCAGGTCTTTTATGTCAGCCTGTAGCGTCTCTTGCAGCTTTTGCATGCGAATATCATCGTGATGCTTGTCCTTTTTTAGTGTATGGATCAGCTTCGACTGTGCTATTAGGTCCTCTTGCTGCGCAGTAATTCTGCCCTCCAGTTCGATCTCCTTTGCATGCTGCTGCTGTGAATTTTTTTCATTTTCAGCCATATTTAGGCGATAGTTTTGGAGCTCAGCTGCCATTAATTCATTGGCCGTCTGTAAGTGATTCTGCTGTGAGAGCAAATCATCGCGCTCCTTTTCTAGCTGTTTTATCTGTTTCTGTGCGTCTATCAAAGCCTCGCTACTGTTCCGCATGCGCTGCTCCCAATCCTCAAGACTAGAGTTACTTACAGTTACAGTTACTCTGAGCGTTTCCATCCCCGCTGTAATCTGTTGGATAGCAGGCGACACAGAGTAGATCTGGTTTACTTCCTCTTCAGTTAGGTTTTCCATGTCACGCGCTGCTTTCTGAAATCCACTGTAATTAGAATATAAATTTTGAGCTTGTATTTAAACAAACTTGATTTTATTTTACAATACGACAACTGACAGACCTTGGTAACTCGAAAATAATGGCTTTCTCTGTAGTTGTAAGTCTTAATACAAAAACTTTTGACAAATTAAACTCGTAGCAAAGTTCACTGCGTTTCTATGGAGATTCGCTAGGTAGATCTGGAGGACCACAAGAGCTACCAGATATAAAACTTTACCAAGAGGTGCGCGCATAAACCCTCTTCAAATCAAGTTTGCTGAATAATTTCTATATCCTCCGATGTTCAAGAATTTTGCGCTTTTTAGCCTTGTTTTTTAATATTAATTAATATTAAAATTAAACTTAAGGTGTTAGGCCACCTTCACAACCAAAAATCAATGTATATACTGGTACGGTATTGGTAGTGTAGTAGGCACAATTCTCGTCTGTCTGCAATGAACTAAATTTTTTTATTATTAATTATTAATTAGCTATGGCATAACGTAGGATTTTGTTGAAATTCTGAATTATCTGAAAGCTGCGAAGGATTCCGCACGTTTTTACCAATGTTTCTGATTGTTATAATTGTTATAAAAAAAAGTATTCCTTATAAAGTGAAAGTCCTACGTCACGCACAAGCTGGTAGATTTACAAAAATTTTGGTTTAAAAAACATTTAAATCGGTCAAGAATTGTAAGAGTATCACTGCGCACAGTTTTAAAAAACGTCGTTTCGCGAAAAACCGCTTGAAAGTTTTCGAGCACGGCCGATCGAATTGTTCTAAATTAGTATATTTCGTGTATTCTTAAGACTATAAGGGAGCATTACGAGGAAAAAAAAAATATTTTCCAAAGGTTCAAAGGTAACGTAACGTAAGCTTTATATGCATCCGATCGGAGAAATAGAAAAATATTTATAGCCTTTCATTACACACGAACTAGAGTCAGCAAATTTAGAAAGCTGTCCTAATAAACAATTAAATATTTCTTATTCTTCAAGTCTTACCTCAACAGTTGAAAATTGTATGTCCAATATGCTGATGATCTTTCAGAACTGTACTGAATAAACGCCGGAGTTCCTCAAGTTAGTGTCCTTGGACCAGTGCTCTACACAATTTTTACTGCAGACCTTCCAACAAAAAACAATATTAAATTTACAATCTATGCGGATGACACAGCAATCATGGCCTCCTAAAATTTACAGAAACAACTTGATCTGATTGAAATATGGCTGAAAAAGGGGAGAATATTAGTAAACACTAAAAAATCAGTCCAAATTACGTTTACACTGAAACGAGGAAAATATCCTAATGGGACTTTGAATGGCATGTCCATACCAGATGAAGAATCAGCCAAATACCTTGGAGTGCATTTGGATCGGCGACTCACTTGGAAAAAACATATAAAATCAAAACATATGCAGCTTGGCTTCTAAGTCCGCCATCGCAGCTTAGTTCGGAAAATAAAATTCGGCTTTACAAAGCAGTTCTCTAGCCGGTATGGATATATGCAATGGAACTTTGCGAAACTGCAAGTACGCCAAATATCGAAATCCGTCAACGGTACCAATCGACTACACTTAGAAGCATAGTCAGAGATCCCTCGTTTGTCAGCCATTACGAATCTCACAAAGACCTAAATATCGGGTTTTTCAATAGTGCGCTACAAAAGTATACCGATAGGGACAGCAAACGACGCCATATTTTTTCGCGCTCTCTTGACATTTCTCTTTAGTAAGGTTTGCCATTTCATCATAAAAAGATATACGATCCAACAACGAGTCGAAATTATTAAAATTCACTACCGAAGTTCGGAGTCAGTGTCCTTAA